>JBAWJQ010000298.1:0-356985 GCA_037783105.1 Bactrocera zonata | reverse complement strand
TTGTGGGAGTACGTGGATTGCATTTATGGTACGAACACAACAGATAATAATAAACACTAAGTGAAGACACTCTGCCGTCGATTTATCGATGACCTATCCAACAAGCACTATCTTGCATTTTAGTTTGTATTTCTCATTCGTGTTTGCTTCGTTACTCGTTGAGTCTGACTCATTTTGAAACACTTCTAAAGCTGCTGTTCACACGCCTCTCATCTTAAATTACGCAAAACTAAATCATAAACTGGAATCTCATTATTGCACTTCATGCTTTATCTAACAGTGGAAAAGAATTCGCAACTGTTCCACAGCTTTTGGAAATGCTTATACGCTTTCTCTCTTCACCTCGTTCGGGGGAGCGGCCACACATCTTCCACTCTCCAAGTTACACAGCGCACGTGCGTCACTTCCAATTAGTTCCGTCGCAACTCTGCAACAAAGCAAAAAGCTCCAATTACCCAGACTTTGCTCATGAGCGCCATTTCTTACTGTATGAGCACTCATATTTCTACTATTTTTACTGTCCATGGTCACGGCTGAAGGAGTTCAACAAAGTCTGTATTAAGAGGCGCACACACTCCAAATTCCCCTGTCCGCCGCTGCTTTTTGCTTTAAACATATTCGTCTCTCTTTTCCAATGCGATATAACCGTTAAGAAGAACAATTTTATCCCTAGCTCAAATATTCCACAATGCCCTTGTCGTTTACACAAACTATTAAATTAGTTTAATATTTATATGAATATTAAATTGTCGGAATAAGTTCTAATATATAAATATTATATAAACACTTAAAAAATGTGGCATCACTTTACCAGCGCAGCTGCACAGTAACGAGTTATCTACTCGTTGCATCTGTAATTTGAAGCTTTTGCAGAGAAATATACACTGTAAAACAAATACTAACTGTCTTAGAAATCAATTGCAGAGTAATGAAATTTAGCAAGCAGTCCCAAGCAATCCTGTTGATAAGACTGGTAGACACATAATTTGTGACATGAAAATCTTGCCTGTTTCTAATGCAGTTTGATACCATGAAGTCAAATCTGAAAACAGAAATTTTCTATCAGCCACAGATATTTTGTAACCTGCAGCTTTAGATTTTAGAACACATAAACTTTCATTATGTTGCATCATCTCATATATTCATACGATCAGGGATTTATCCGATTTAGTCCGGTTCTGCCTTTTTGTTTGAAGTAAACAGCGTTTGATGTTACAGCAACCGCAAAGGATATAACAACCGATCCTTTATTTAATTACCAGGATGTTCAACAATGTTAGATCTAATTTCACAGGGTGAACTTAATGATTTAGTTCGAGATCTAAGCCTTTCAAAATCGCAGTCCGAACTTTTAGCCTCCAGACTAAAAAATAAATATTACTTCTTACAGAAAAGAGCAGAAAGAACTCACAAATCGCATTCTTCAAGGAGGGGATCTAATATACTGTTCCGAAGTTAACCTTTTGTTTAACGCACTAGAACAGAAACATGATCCACGTGATTGGCGTCTATTCATTGATTCCATTTTTGCCCTTAGCTCATACGGTTCATATGAAGGAAACATATGAGAATATGAGAGTTCTTTTAGAGCACATCCGTTATCATGAGTATGGTTGAGCAATACGTGTCATTATGTACAGAAGCAGTGACCAATACGTCAGGCACTCAATCCGGGACAAAAAAACGTTACCAGTATATCTCCAGTTGATCCCAAAAAAGTATTACTACCACCTTTGCATATTAAATTGGGTTTAATAAAGAATTTTGTTAAGGCAATGGACAGAAATGGAAGAGAGTTCTTGTATCTGAAATAAAAATTTCCAAGGGTCAGTGAAGCAAAAATTAAGGAGAGCATATTTGTGGGTCCGCAAATATGAGAACTAATGAAAGATAAAACATTTGAGGAAATGCTCAATAAAACTCAAATACGAGCCTGGAGTGCCTTTAAAAGCATTGTTAAATATTTTCTAGGAAATGTGAAAGCTAATAATTACAAAGATCTTGTGACTGAACTACTTACTGCCTATAAAAAATGGGTGCAACATTTCCCTTTAAATTCACTTTCTGGACTCCCATCTGGATTTTTTCCCCGAAAATTTAAGGGCCGTATGTGACGAACATGAGGAACGGTTTCACCAAGACATTTCTGCTATGGAGAAACGGTACCAAGGCAAGTGTAGTGCCAATTTGCTTGCCGATTACTGCTGGACATTGCTAAGGGATACTCCAAAAACAAAATATTGCCGAAGAACATCGACAGTAACATTTTAAGGTACTCTTTGGTTAATAAAGTAATATAACAATAATATATCGATCGCTGTTTTTTTAACAAAAATCCTCATAGTAAAAAAACTATAGGTGATAGAAGAAATCTGTATTTGTGGCAATTTTTATATAATAAACACTTTGTTATGTTCATGTCACAAAAACAAGTGGATTTTTGTTTACCAGTGTAATTAATTCACAGGAGAATTAAATACCCAGATTTATTGATATTATAACAGATCTCCGAAATCTTTTTCATAGTGGCGAAGAAAAGATAAATTGATGTCATATTTAGGAACAATATAAAGGAGTAGCCTCATATAATGTCATTTCAAGACCCACAAGTTTAAGAAAAGTTAAGAACAATACATTGGTGTAACGGGCTTATGTTGAGAAAAAAAACTTCTAGACTACCGAAAAGTAGTCGAGCCCTCAAAAACTAAATAATAATGAATATCGTTTTTACTAATATTCGTACTTACCGCTTCCTTTGTTAATACAAATTAAACAACTTATTTTTTATTATTATTCTTTTACGTCGGGATACGTTTTTACTTTATTGTTGTTGTTATAGTCCTTATTACATATTTATTACTCAGTTCTGCCGGCCCGACTTTTCTTTTGCATACACTACTTTACATTTTCAATTTACTCAGTTTTTCTTTCAAAATTATTTTATAGATTTTTAAAAACATTTAAAAACCTGGTGGAAATTATAGTACATCGAATAAAGTATTTAAATAAAAATTTAACAAGAAAAAAATTTTGGTGTTATTTTTCTGTTTTTGGCAAAATGTGAATGTGTGGGGAAATAAATTCTAACCAAATTAGAATGTAATTAAAGCAGTATCTAAAGCGTCTATACTCTTTCCGAAATTTTAAAAAACAAATAATTTAATCATAGTTAATACAAAACCTAATTCATCTGCATCTCACGTATGTAGTAAACAAAGTAGCTGAATATTTTCTGGTCGCAAACACTTTTGTCCGGTAAAAATTATTTGCTTTTTACAGCAGTTAAAATTAGTTTAAATTTTGAAGCGTACTATTTACAAAAGGGTACTAAATTAATTAAAAATAGAAAATGGCGGCTTGTGCGTTGGATTCGTAAACCACGCCCACCGCACTCTACAACTGTCCTCCTTCATAGCTTGCCTGTCTGCTTGGTCATGTCGAAACACCTAGACACAATGGAACAAATTGCTCCTGGACTGAACTTTTGACATTTGTGACATTCCACGGAAAACACACTGAATGGGAATCATTATTACAGTTATAGCTCATATGTGTATGTGTATATATTGTTTAGGACTTCAAATTTAGCAGTTGCTTCTCATTAGAGTTCTTGTGTGTATTGTAATGTCTTTTTTACGAGTTTACATTGAATTAGTCGTAAGAATACTATGGTTTGTTATACATAAGTATATATGATTCTGTTTATTGTTTTTGTTTCAGTTTCTATGTTACTGCTGTGCTTCTCTTCGCTTTTCCTAACTAGTTGGGTGGGGGCAAAAAGTTTACTTCTTCAAACTATTCAAATACTAATTAGGGCTAGTACGCTTATACATGTATGTATGTATGTAGGTATGTAATTGTTCTTATGTTCTTAATTTTGTATTTTTTAGGTTACATAGATCCAATTATGGATATTGAGCGGAAATCAAATGCAGAGTTGACAATGGGGATAGGACTTTTCGTTGCCGAAAAAGACCTGCTTGCTCATCATTTGTCTCTACTTGCTTAGTTTTTGCGATTTCGCTGCAGTTTTTGTTGTTTGTGTTGCTTTTGCTGTGAGTGATGTTGCTGCTGCTGTTGCTGCGAATGATGGTGATGGTGGTGATGTGAGGCCGATTGGCAGTGGCTGTGCTTGCAGCTATCGGCGCTGCGCAGAACCTCGGCGTACGACATCTCCAAATTCTTCAGCTGGTTTAGCTCCCTGGAGAGGAAACTAGGTCGGTATTCAAGATTGCTCAAGTCCATTTCTCGTCCCCGTAATGATGACTGCGTGCCAGGTGAATTCAAACTGCGGTTGTAAATGACCATCGAGTTGCCACTCCATTCATAGTGTGCGCCGCCAGAGCTGCGTGAAGAGCGTGGTTGATCAGAAGAGGTGTTCGCCAATGGTGATTGGACATATGGACGAACATCACGTCGTTTCTTACCACTCGCAATGAAAAAGCGTGGTGGTGACGGCAGCGTGGCTGGAGACTCGGAGCGATCGCCGCTAAAGTTGCGGTTCTTACGACGGTTTTTCTTTTTTATGCCTACCCCCACTGATAGATATTCGAGCGGTTCCCGTTTCAATGGTGTCAGAACACGACCATTTTCAACTATTGGCGATTTACCGCCAACAACTAATGTTGTTATAGAAGTGCCCAGCAGCGATGGGGGTTGATTTTCTTGATTCTTCTCTATGATGTGCTTTTTCGCGGTCTTGCGTTCCAACTTGGTTATACACTCGGACATGGCAAACGATTGTTCGGACACCGCTGATGAAATAATGCTTTGTGCGTCATCCTCAAAACCTATTGGCAGCTCCTCATTGGCAGGTGTCACTGGCGGCACCTTGGCGGCGGTACACGTACTAGTTGCGGCTGGTTCGGTGTCGTCGAGCAAAGGCAATCTCTCTCCCTCCTCCTTGTTAGTAGCCGCTTTCTTCAGTACCGCGAAAATCTCTTTGAATAGTTCCTTGTATTCGGGACGATTACGGAAATGCGATTCAATTGGACTGGCATCATCATAAATACTAAATTTGCACACCTCGCCATCACCGATTGTGCAAAGAAAAGAACCAGGTCGGTTTTCTGTCTGCGTCGACTTATTACTAGTTTCATCGGCATAACCAGAAGAAGAAGTTTCCGCCTCTGAGTATTCAGTAGGCGTACGGCCTCGCATATCCTTCGTACTGTTCACTACTTTAGTGGTGTTGGCATCATTGGATGAAGGTAAACTTGAATCACCGCCATTCTTCACATCGGCAGCAGAGGAACTGCCAACTGCCGAACCAGCACCACAGCTCTCATCAGCTGCGGTCTCATCGGCAACGGAGGATAGCGTGTGCGACTTTTGTGACTGACTAAATTCACCCGACGATTGGAACTCGTCGGCGAGTGACATCCCGTCACCCCCACTGCCACTGCCACTGCCGACAGCGCCGCCTATGGTAGTATTCTTACGCACGATGGCCGAACATTGAACCTCAAGCAAAGCTTCATATTTCTCTACCAATTCTCGGTACGGATTTGGGCTGCTGGGGATACTCAGATCCAATGAGTCAGCAATGCGTTGAGAGACCTGGAAAACGGTGATGGACAATTGGGTTGTGTTATAGTTAATAGGTGAGCATGGCATTACATGTTGATTTGACAAAGGCATAGTTCGTTTATATTATTATTTAGTCATTATTTGGTTTGGAAAGGTGATGATGATGGTTGACATTGTGTTCAAAAATTGAAGAAAGCGAATAGCGTTCTTGGGAAGAGTTATGTAAGTATATGTGTGAGGAAAAGAGGAAGTAAAGTACAGTTTTAACAATAGCAAGTACAACAATGCCAAAAACGAAATGTAATAGAGAAGAAGAAACCAAATCACACAGAAATCATGCAAAACTAAGGCCAAATATAAACGCATAAGAATACAGTAAACTAGTTAAGAGTATGGGGACGTACACGACTTGTCCAGCTGCTCCTGCTTTCTGAAATTCCTAAAGGTTTTCACCCAATACTCATACGTTCGTATACCAAATAATTAAACAATGCAAATATTATATTTATCATCATATATTTTTAATTATTAAATTATCACAAAACCGTTCCATTGGATTATATTAGCATTAAATTCACATATATCAATAACATTATATTTTCATTTCATAAAAAAAACTTCTGAACACAAGACCGATACTGAGTGGCAGGTGCACGTGTATGTAAAGTTGGAGAGGGAAAATCAGATGATAATTGAGGTTAGAAGATTTAAAAATACTTTTAGTGAAATTGGGTACTGCTCTATTTAGAACATTATTCGGGAAGACTTTCATTTCGCTATGTTTGTGTATAGTGTATTAGAGTATCTAGAGAAGGTCTCGTTAATTTTTACCCTTGAAGGGTTATGGGTGCTATCGGATCAAGTTAATTATTTTAAAATTAGTCGTGTTAATACGCTCGGAACTCTTTTTTCGCTTTTTATTGAATATAAGACGCTTAAAATGTTGGAAACTAGTTAGCCTATTGCCGTGTATCGCATGCAGCAAAATAAACTTGGCTCCTCAGTGATGAGCAGGCGGTTATTAGTAATTAATTGTGAGTAATGCTGATTTTAGTAGATGTAGTTATGTTAGTAAACATTGAAAGCATAGGTGGGGGCGGTTGCGGTCTTGCGTTCTCTCTTTCTCTACCTTAATAGCAACATAAATAAATACATAAATTAGTTTTACTGTTCTTATAAATACTTGTAAGTTTGTGTGTAGGCACTGAACCAACTTCGAGTTAAACGAAAATTTTGCCATTTACAACTAAAACTAGGCTGGACACTAAACTTAAAACAACGGTTGGCACTAGTGAAATTAAATATGGGCACTCCATAACTTTTGCTTTGCCGTGTATCCCCTTGAACGGAACTTAGGTAAATTGTGTGAGTAATTTTACAATTGCATTTCTCAATTATAGTAAAATATTAAAAAAAATTGATTAACACAAAAATTAATAACAAGAAAAATGGCGAATATTAACAATGATCACTTAGGCTAACGACCGTCTAACGGTTCACTGCTCTAACTATCTATCTAACATTATATGGTATTTACTTAATTAGGCATTAATTACAGATAATTTAAGTTAGATATATATGTATGCAAAATACATATATACATCTATTAGATATGAACATATTCAAAGGATATGTATGTATGTATGTATAGGAAATGTATCGAATGTGCTCTCGTCGCACATCTATGCAAGTAAGTTTGTATGTAATAGCAGGTAGGTAGGTGGTAGTCAAGTCATGTGGTATGTACTCGTATGTACATATGTATAAGTATGTATGTAGCTTCGTGACAGCGTTCTATGCCTCGCATTTCAAAAGGTCAATGCGAAGTCTTCATCATCTGGGATGGAACTAATCAGACGGCAAATGAACAAGGCGGGCCATTGCAGAAATTTCGCAATCCAACATAAAACATTGAATTTTCTCATGGTCTTCTGCCAATGCTTTAGAAGCATTGAGTCTAACGAGAGTGGCAAACGTTCTTGCAGGTACTTTGTGTTGGCATTTGAGCTGCAAATCGGACATATCGTCGTTTTGTCAGCCTTGAATTAGAAATTAAAGAAAAACAGAAACAAAATATTTGTAAAAAAACAACAAAAAAAAACAGCCGAAAAACACACATGTAGAAATTATAAAGACAGTAAAATTGTTTTTGTCGTGATGCAAAAGTGTTGGTGAAAATACATACAAAGGTTAGAATAAGTAAATTTATAGGAAAGCGCTTAGACGGATGACAACTGCAGTTGGAGACACCGCTACAGGCTTGCGCAAACATCAGTTTGTACAAACTCTTTAACTCATTAGCAGATTAGCACAAACAAAGTAAATAAATGTTAGACAAGTAGACACAAAAACACACACAATACATGTTCTTGTTATACACACAGAAATGCATAGCATAAAAGAACCGAAACACGAACTTCGAACGAAAAGAAACGTGATGCCACATTCACCCAGCTTTAGGAAATATGCAAATATATTTAAAAATATTGGCTCATTCAATTTCTTCCAGGTTTGTCCTTCATCCTTTGTATATCGAAAATCTTCAAAAAATCACCGAGTTGCGAAAATCAGTGTAACGGTTACGAACGGATACAAACTCACTACCTCTTTCGGATTGAGATAAAATCGAAAATTAATAATGAAATGAAACCCAACATTTTAAACACTAATTCTTTACTGTAGAAGCAGTGTGAACGTGGCATCAGAGTTCGAGCGACGCACCTGGCGGTGATATGTGAGCGTGAATGGATGGATTGTGACAGACAATGAATAGAAAGGTGTGAGTTTTTGAAATCGAATACAATTTTATTCACATAAAAATGAAAGATGCTTCTAGTTTAATGATAACCAATGTATAACTACAAACTAAATAAACATATATGTATATTTGTAAATAAATTAAAGGTTAATATAGTAATACCATTAGTAGCGTCTAAGTGTGGTGAGTAGCACAATTCTTAATAGTAATCATAATAAGGTAGATTGCTTGTCGTTGTGTGCAAATACTGCCTTAATATTAAAGTGGCAAGAAAACTTTGTACTAAAATAATAATAAATTTATGAAAAACGTAAATATGTAAACGCAACTTTAAATAAATGTGATAAATGCGAAATGATTCGTATCCTTTTACTTTAGCGAATTTGAATGATTTCTTAAGTATCGATAAATACACAACCGTTAACGATGATATTGGTGATATCAAATTTTGGTGTGGAACGGCACTTGGGGTGAGTAGTTGGCTGAGGTTGGGGAAATTGGTGGACATTGGAAGGAGTTTGTGTTTGGGTTTAGTGAAAGTGATAATATTTGTATGTTTTCCTTTTCTCGTAGGGGAATGTTTCAGCTACAAGAACAAATATAATGGCTTCCCCACAAGAATATTGAAGTGCGCGCGCTTGCGCAGCCAGCCTCACCATCAAATGCATCAATGCAAATGTCATAAGCCTCGCATTATGTCAATGAGCAGTGTCTTGAAATAGAAACAATTTCTCACCTTAATCGATACACCGGGACGGTAGGCGGCCTGTGAGCATTCGCTACCGTTATCGAGCAAACTTCGCTCCTCATCCTCGTGGTACTCCTCAGTGGGGGCTAGTGACGACTGCTCGTCACCAATGGTGCCCCGCTCCTCAACAACGCGCATGCAGCGACTGCACATCTTCCCTTGCCTGTAACACAAACAATAGTATAATTTCCAATTTGTAAATAATTTTACATTCATCTGGTCACATCATGACCACTCACCGCACTTCATCCAATACGGAAAGCTCCTCTTGCATTGACCGCATCTCCTCGTTCGGACTATTGTTCGCCAATCTGCTTTGCAACATTTGATTCTCTTGAACTGCATGGAATGAGCATTGGATTATAAAAATGAACAATTAAGCCATATACTCACTTATGGCCACTAGTTGCTCTTCCAACTCTGTGCAACGTTGCTGCTCGGCCAAAAACGCCTTTTTCGTCATCTCTAAGTCATTGACAAGCTTTATGATTTCTTCACCGTCATCTGCGCTGCACACCAAGTCACTCAACGCCATCGAATTATCATGACTCTGGTGGGCGCCGATACTAGTTGAATTAGCCTTGCTGTCCGCAGGCGCCGTCGACCGGAACGCAAAACTACAGTTCTCAGGCGCCGTGGTGTTGGCTTCGAAGCACTGTTGGAAAACAAACGAAAAATCAATCATATATTCATACTTAAGTTAGCACGCGGAACTTACCACTTCACTACTGCTTTCGTTGCTATTGCTGGTTGAAGTAGGCTCCTCGGCCGCACTACCATCCAGCACTCCATTGTTCCTATGGGCGTCGTTGGCCACACCAGCGGCATTGCGTCTCTCGTTGGCACTGCTGAGACGTTCGTTCTTTCGCCGCTCCATTGAGAGCGCTTGACGGAGCTCCTCCAATTGCTTATTGAGCTCATCTTGACGCGCCTCAAGTGCCTCGATATTTTGTACAAGCCTGTAATAGACAATTGAAATGGAAAGCTTACACTAACTTAGAACTTGATCAATATGCGTAATTAACCATCATCTAACTCACGTTTTAATATGCTTCTTGTCGCTGGTATTCTCAGCGGTCAAACGCTGGTTGGCGCGCTCCAGATCCTGTATGCCAATATCCAATTGCTCATACACTTTCAGACGCGTGTCATTGACCTCGCGCAATGCGGTCGTGTGTTTTTTCAAGTACTATACGAATGAACAAAAATAGAGACAATTAAAATTTCGTTCTTATTATTTTCTTTACTTTTGTTTTTAGGAGCGGAATGCGATACGTGGAATGGGATATGCTATTTTTGCACCTCGACACGGCGCAGTTTGGCTTGAGAGTGCGGAAGTCGCCCTCTGCTGACGCGGCAGAGACATCAAGGCGCATTCACGCGCTAATGGCGTGGCCTGCAGCCGTCAGTTGTGGCATACCTCGCTCGCGTCATCCACAGGCATTCGTGCGTTAAATGGGTCAGTCGCGCTTTACTTTACTTCTCCTAATTGTGCTTTTGGCATTCGATTCATTTTGCTTGGGCAATGCAAATAATGAAAACAAACAAAAGGCTTTACACATGTTTCAGCTGCAACCAACGGTAACAACAACTACAATTACAAGTGGAGTAACAAGCAAAATAATTTGAGCAACAACCACAAAGGAGTTACATTTGGCGAATTTGCAAGTTAAGACACTACTTTCCACTTGAACACGGAACACAGCCACGACACACACACACGCATTCGAACAGTGAGTCCGTGTTTGGAAAAAACCAAAACACAAAATTGAATATTTTAATTTCAGGTGAAATTTCATGTAATCGAAAATGTTTCAGATGGCAGCAGCGCCTTCAGCACCTCCAGCATCTGTGGCGCGCAAACCGGCGGCGAAATGCGGCCAACAGTCACGCCTGATTGAGTTGCAGCTATTGTCGTTATTGGTGCAGCTGCAACGTCTTTTTCTTGTAATGTTTAAGTCGGTGGCGCCTCAGGATTTGTGTCGTGGCAACTTAATGAAGCGCAACCCTCTCACGCGGCGCATTCAGAGCGGCACAGCACATATTCTCGTAAATGGAGCTTGCATACACATACACACATATGCCCAAATTGGCGCATAGCTGTTTATATGAATGCGTTTAATGCTTTGAGTCGCCACGGCGTTGCACTATGATGCCTGGCACTTTTATTTCCCCAGCCATGCAAGCGTGCGGTACCGTTATGCACTCAACTCAAACGGTTTCCGACCTAAATACAAGTTAATCGAAATCTCGAGGTTGTAATCGATTTCAAAAATCAATTTACGCAAAAGTATTTACACTCAATGTGAATAGCTCGCAATGCTTGTGAATAAATCTCTAAATTTATTCACTGAAACTGAACATTATGTGGCATTTTTGTTAGAAGAGAACTTCACCAATTTTATAAAGAATTCTGACTTTTAAATGCTACTCATTCTCGAAATGCCAATGAGGGCGAAACTCTCTATAATGCCCTTACAAGGAGAGCAAGGAGGGCCGAATTCAAACTAAATCTTTAGCCATCAGAAAAATGTGAAAATTATCTGGAAAAGAAACTGTCTAAACACACGAGGGTTTTTGCATGTACAGTTTGCACGTGTTTGAACATTCGCCTATTTGTACTCCATAATTGGCCCCAATTAAAAAAATTTAAAGCAACGAGCAGCGAAACGAGCTAGGAAACTGCTAGTCATGTCCTCCGGTGCTGGAATGTGGTTGGCCAAGTGCAATTTACAACTGCTGACTGGCGGCTGGCGACTGGTTGGCATGCATAGAATTTGCAAGCACAACAACAATAATATGCCAACAACATTAAGGATTACTACATCTTTCCTACAAACTCGGATGAAAGTATATACCGACATACCTCCACATCAATGTGTATCAATATGTAGTACATTTGGTAAGCGTGTAAGTATGCATACGGCTATCCACTAGTATTCATGCGTTTTAACTTTAGCATGCTCTAATAACAACAAAAACAATATGAGATTTGTTCGTGAATACATTGCATTCTCCTGCCCGTTCCTGTGCCACATGTTGGTGTGTGTGAATTTTAAACGACTGTCAGCTTGCGACCGAGCCACGCACTTAAGCGCCAACGGTGCACCGGACAGGCAGCGCCCGGTTGGTGGTCAATGATTTGATTGCTAAAGGCCTGTGGCCTGCGGACCGGCGTTGCAATGGCCGACGTGCGCCACCATACGGCCTACAGATAATGAATCTGGAGTAGATACTTATGTGCGACGGCAACTGCTTGCCACAACTAGTATTTACACATCAACTTACCACAATTTCCTGTTGCTGCTCATCGATAGTACCCTTCAGCTCTTTGACCAGCGACTCGAGCTCTTTATTGCGCTCCAGCAGCGTCTTGCCTAGCTCCGCGGCAAGTTGTAAGTCTGCAACAGAAAAGGTAAAAAAAACACGTATCAGCAAACAAGGAATGTAATACAAATTTGCATAGCAACAATCTGCGATCTGGAGTGTGTGTAAATATGTATTAGCGATTTGCTTTAAAATATCTGAGATATTTCCATTTAAGTTACTCAAATCGATATTTATTAACACAATTTATTTGCTACAATATAAAGACAGTCAATTAAATAATATGCAACAACAACATACTTCATCAGACATCGTAGCTACAGCCAAACCCCAACTTGGTCATTATTTCACACTGCAGTCGGGCGCAACGTCATACGAGCACATACTACTGCATCGCTAAGCCGAAAACGCCAAATATCAGCCACAGAGTTCGCCAACCCATGCCGGTGTTTTCTTAAATCCATTCAAGCGAGAATTCCAATTGACCCGATTCGGCGAAGAGCCGAGGTACGAAAATGTGTCTGCAATGAGCCACACACAGGCAGACTGCATAACTTCTCCCAGCAACCGACGGAGCGGCTACTCTCAGATATGCAGGTTAATTGAGTTTGTATTATTTTAATTAAATGGGGCGCGGGAGGAATTTGAAGTCATTTATTTGTTATTCGTGTATGTGTGCAAGTGTGTATTCAAACCATTTGAAGATCGAATTATCGGGGCTAGGAAGTTGATTTTTTCCAGAGGTGGAAAAATGTATGTATGTGGGAAACAGCTTCAAAGTTTTGTTCTTCTTTTATTATCTTCTTTTTTTGTGGATTGGTGGCCACGCAAAAGTGAGTTTTCAAAATGCATCGACATTAAAGTTGATATTTCATAAAAAAGGTATTCAAAGGAAATCAATTCAATTATTTTCAAACGTGGGAAGACAAAAAGCCTTTAATTTACTATAACCGTACTATTCGCTTCCTACTGAGCGAATTATTCTTTGGGTTCCTAGAGTTTATACTACATACTAATTAACACACAACGTAATAAACTGGGCCGAATTAGTTTACTACATCGGGACAGATAGGTTTTTAGTGAAATAATTAAAAGGAGTCAAACTTCCAGTAAATCTTATTTCACGTATCATTAGGTATATCGTGCAGTGTATAAACTATTTTTTTCGGAATTTTTTGATGACATCTGCCGGAAAAATGCTTGGGTGAATGAGATGCGTTTTTTCACTGGCGGACACGTTTTCTCATGTTTGGATGTTCTGAAACACAAAAACCCAATTTAAAACGCCAGTTTAAAAAAAGGTGTTTTGAGGTAAACGCGTTTAAAGTTTGAGGTAGTGCCAAGTGTCCACTCCGAGCACTCCGCATTTATTATTTTTCGAACTTTCTCGAAACCTTCCAATGGTAAAGTGGGTTTCTACATTAATTTTAAGGGCATAAGGGAACAGAAAATGCAAAAATAAAAATTTTTGAAAAAAGATTACCCTACTGACCCCTTAAAAGCTAAACAAATTGCCTTATATTGTGATTACGAAAAGGTTAGTGTTCAAAAGCACTTGTTAAATACTTAAAACTATTATTAAACTAATGTAAAACGGTACTCAATAAAAACACCGGAGAGGGAAACATTTAAAAATGTGTAAGAGAGCTCTAAGCAGGGCCTTCTTACTTTCAATAAATTTCCAGACAAAGATAAGCAACTGCCATGAACAACTATTCAGGTGTTCATTTCTACACAGTTTTCATAAACACATACGAGCATTACAAACCATACTTTATCTTTTAACCCACCCATCAGAGAGGCGTTTGCATATTTTTCTCTACTCTTTGTATGTACATATGTGAAGAAGCGATGCTTTAAACACTCGTAAACTTTGCGAATTAAATGAAAAGAAATTCAAACAATCAGCAATTAAATTTTCCATTTACTTCCAACTTAATTTCATTGCGACTTCTTAACCTGCGTATCATCACTTGCCACTAACGACTGACTGCGGCATCAATTATAAATACACATACACACACACATGCACAAATACAAATGCGTGTTGTATCGGCGACGTTCGCAGGTGATCGCTACAGAGCGCACCCGACCACGGTCCGACCGACCAGGCCACACAATTATCATCGACAGCAGAGCTGCGCGCGTTGCCACTTAATCGTGCCACACTTGGCAACCACTGTGGACATTAACGAAACTTGCATATGCATATGCCGATAAAACTAAGGAAATACGACAAGCGACAGCATAGAAAGAGGCGCGTGTGCATAGGTGCATTTGTGTGCGTGTGTGTGAGTGGCAGCATAACGAAGAAGACAAGAGATGTAGAAGCCGCAAATTTGAGTGTTGTGTGTGACCTTTCATGCTTATTACCCGTCATAACAGCACATGATGCCGTTATTTGTTATTTTTATGACTTTGGATTTGTCTCAGAAGTGTAGGCAGCCACCAAAGGCTAAGCATATTAGATACAATTAACTGACAATGATTAATGAAAGTAGTAAAACGAACCAACGTGGAAAAACACGCCCTAAAGATGCAAGAGCATGTCGCAACATGCGTCCGGTAGCGCCCTGATCAAAGGTATGCACTGAAGAATATGAAAATGCAGCCGCTTTTTGAATTTTCATAGCTAATGAGCTAGATATTGTTCCATCTCCGCAGGAGAGTAAAAGACTCAAGCAACTGCAAACTATCTGAATGTCTATCGCAAAAACAAAGAGAGGAATGCATTTAGTCCAATTCGCCTCACCTTCGGTTCGACACTCGCTTAGGACGGAACGCAACCGGCCGCTGCAATGAAAAATGTATGAAAAGTGCATTGAAGTCGATTTAATTAAGCACATCCGGGTTCCGCTCAGTCGCAGGCATGTAAGCAACACATTTGCGCATGAGGCGCGGCCAACAAGACATTATTGGCGGCTGCCGGCTATCCAAATGCTTTTGACCGTTGAGCTGCAGAGCCTTTATCTTTTCACCTTGACTGCGGCACGCACTATGGGGTTTACTGACACTTCTTTAGGCTCTGCAAACGCATCGGCTTGCCAATCAAAAGCAAATCAAGCACTTTGTCAATTTCAGCTGAGCAGTCAAGTGGTCAAGGAGACCACATTTAATTTAGTGGTTTCACATGCACCTGAGGCTGAGAAGTACTCGTGGGTCGCGGGTGGAGGGCAGCGGGCAGCATTTAGTGCCAGCAGTTTGTGTATAAGGCTATGGGCAACCATAAATCTTGTTTTCCTTGTCTCCGCAATTACGCATGCAATATTCAACGTGCCGCACCTCTCGCCACAACAAGCCGCTACTTACATTTTCTTTAACGCGACGGCGCGTCGTGCACATTTTGAGGAGCTACTGAATTATTATGGCATTTTCTTAAACCGTCAATGTGGTTATTTCTTCACCGGTATGGTCGTTGCGTACCGTTTATCGCTGACTGTTGTGCGTAATGCGCGGATTTCATAATAGATGCTGTCACTGAGGCATAAGAGCGCACGTAATAAGCGCGCTTTGATTTTATTGCAGAGTTCGTACAAGAGCTCGTCGCCCTCCCCGCCCAACGTATGTTCGTATCTTCCGCTATGCACACAATCACGAACACCTGTGCGACGCGCTATTTTGTCATTGTGCACATATTTACACCTAATAGATTTATGTATATACGCGCGCATGTGAAAGTGAAAGTACAAATCGGCGCGTCTGAAGGTGCGTGTTTTTCACCATACCATTTCGCACAGACGCAGATGCTGAGCCGCTGTCGATTGTGCTGTTATTGAAGTCAAATTAAGGAAACACGTTATCGCACTGAACGCGGTGAATGGCAAAGGATTTCCATATGGAGTCAACATTCACGCAAACTATGTAAATATGGGGATGACCGCCTCAAGTCGCGTTCCTCTCTTTGGTTTTTCCTTTCGAATGGTATTGCAATCAATTTTCGCCAACCAACTGCTTTTATAGCAATAGTGGCGGGTCACACGACACGCAGCCGGTGGCAGCTTAACCGCTGAAGCAGCATTTGTTGAAAGACTAATCTTTCGGATGCCGATTTGGCAGCAAAGGTAGGTACTTTTCTATCTTATGATTACAAATTGATCTTGTCGGTCGGTGCGATCAATCAGTATCGCCTACACTAGTCACTGACCTACCAACACTCATAGGCGACAGCGTATTCGATAGCATTTTATAAGGGCTTGGGCCCAACAATAAGGCTCCGAAGCAGCAAATGCACTATACTTCATCCGGCTAAGTCACATGTTGTAATCAAATCGAAATCACTGCAAAAACTTCACAGTCTGCAACGTCGGTGGCGGCGGTATCTCCATAATTGCGCAATGTACGAGACAAGTGCGTCCCACGCGGGCGTTCACTTTATTGCCCAGCTCTGATGAGTGTCAACACATAAAGAGCAGGCCCGACACTAAAACAAACAACAATGCTACATATACTCTTCGCCCTAGTGTATTTGTCGTTTCCAAACGATTATACCAAGCTTCGTGGGCGTGTGGCAGCTTGCAACACTTTCTGCGTATTTGTGCACAAGAACTCCCAAGTAACACCTCACACCTCACCACAAGACATTCTAGCAAAAGCACGTTTATTCTCACTCATTCAAATGGCAAATCGAGCGGTGGGCCATAAAGAAACCCAGTCAGGCTACATTCCATTGCATTCGAAGCGCACATAATGCAGCAAGTCCGCATGAGCCGCGCCATTCTTTTTTATGCAGAGCTAGCAAATTATGCATGTACACACGCGCGCATGCGCAAATGCCATTAAATGCTTTATACATTGTTTTGCCATTTATTCTTTGCCACGAAGCATATTCATAACGCTGTAGTCTTGAGGTAACTCACCAGACCCACTGCTACTCGCTTGTATATTTCGCCAATGGGGTCGGCGGCAAACTCGTTGAAAGATATGGGAATTCATGCAAACTTCCAATCGATGGGTGTCGCCAGAACTTTCTAACGCGGTAATTAACTACCGTTAGAATAAGCAATTGCAATACACTCCATAGTTCTTTTACAAGCAAGTATGTTTATAGAAATATACATGCAGGTGAATGGCCGAACCTCTCCCATACCTTTGGTGTTATCTAAAAATTCGAAGTATTTCCTTATCTCTCAATGATTCTTTCCACACAAAACTGGAATGAAAAGAAACAGCTCGCTTTTTCTTTGGAATTCATACATTTGAATGTATAATGAAACGTAAACCTCGAGTCTTTTTCGTTCCTGTCTCATTGAAAATAAATAAAGTTTCTAATAAATGACTCAAAAATATATTCATACATTTCCCTAGCCATCGTACATCGAATTTATTATTTTCCGTTTATAGTACATTGGCTATAGCCTAAGCTATATCCAATAATCTCGTCCACTCCGTTTATTATAATAAAGTCGCGCAATATTTCACTTGCCTTGCGAAAGTATCTTCTTTACATGGTTTTATGATATATACGGTATACGGAATGTTTACTTATATGATTATACTATATATGTACTCTTTAAATGACTTGCAGTTGGCGAACCAAAATTAATTAATTAAATAACAAACTTTCAATCAGCGCTTTGCAAAGTAGCACAAGCAGCGATTTTGTAACATTAGTTAATTATTAAAAACATTTAATACAAAGAATTGTTTATGTTAGTTCAGCAATGGAACTAATTGTTATCATAAAGCCGGAGCACATGCTTTCGTTTCTGCTGACCCCATCCACTTGACCCATTTTGAGGGGAAAAAATCGCCAAATGCTTCAAAGCAACTTGCAAAAAGTCCATTTCATTTACCTTGTTGTTTCGTATGTTAAAAATAATGAGGTTTTCTAGGACCACCTTCACCATGTCTGTATTTTAGATAGAAACATATTTTTATTTGGCAATTAATGGAGTGATTTTTCGGCTTTAGGTCAAACAATATTGTGATTTTATTTGCCACATAAGGTGATTACTCGTCTGACTTGAAATTAATTATATTGTAACGATTTCCATCCTTAATTACCTGGGTCACACATCAAAGGTTCGCATTTATTTTATGTATCTATTTGGTGACCGATAAAGAGAGAAGATGCGAAAAATATATGAATTTTCTAATTACATGTGACTTTTACCTAGACATGCTATTTTCGGCTGGTGGCTTTTTAAACAAAATCGTTCGATCATTTGTCATATTGCTAACTTTGTCATCTAAGAGTCGAAAGTCGGAGCACAGTCATCGAGAAGAGACGATGTTATGCTGAAACTACGACGAGAAACTGCCGAATCTTGGTATGATAGAACCGAACAAATTGAATAAATAACTCGTAACCGGGTTTATGTAGACTTAACTACAAATACAGAGGATGCTAGATAAGCCAATGATTCACATAAAATCATCGATAAAATTCGATAACTGCGAGCCAAGCCTTTACCTTTTATTTATATTAGTAACTGTGTACATATGTATGTACTATATATCAGTGTATTTGTTTTAGACAACCAATGTAGTTAAATGTTTGAAGAAATCAAATTTATTTTCCTTAATTGAACTGTGTGTGTCGTAATCACTGCAAACTCATTTAAATATCAGCAAATGAAATCGACTAATTGGAAACAAATTCATATTTCCTCTTATGACCATTTAGACGTGATTATGCAAAGGTTCAGTGACTAGCTAAAGACTAAAGACGCTATCATTCCTCTCAGCCTTATACGCACCAATTATGCAAGAGTCGAAAGCTCACAAGGCTTCCAGCTAATGTACCGGTTTCAGCTTCAGCTTCATATGAGTAAAGTATTTATGTATGTAAATTGCCTTCGACCATTGACTGGTGTGATATGTTTTAAAAATTGATGTTTGTGTGAGAAAGGCACAAATTTCACTCACGTGGATGCGACACCAATGGCGATCGGTTTAATATTAATTGCGCCCGGTAATGATGACAAAAGTGCTCAAAACTGACTTACAAAAATAGCGAATTCTTACAGTTTTTACAACTATACCGTTAAAACCAAATTAGAGTGCAAATGTATTTTTATTTATTATTTTTTGAGTTCCCCGAGAATGACTCCGGCCTTTAGTGTGTGCGTGTGTTCGATTTCCTTTTCTCTCAATGAAAAGAAATGAAAAGAGAAATTGAGAAACCCGAGCTTAATTTGCATTTGGAATTTAGTGGAATGACTAATTCACCTCTGTATATTTGTGGGATATGTGTATTTATGTAACAAAAAGCTGGATATATTCTAAACGAATCTGCCAAGATCTTAAACAATCATTTGCGGCAATATCAAAATATTTTTTTGTCGATTTTAGATTTGACTGGTTCTGGCTGATTTCCGTATTCACGTTCCTGTGCACGATATTGTTGAGGTTGACTTATGGCAGAAGGCAGTTAAAACACACAGGCGTAGTGCAAAAACAACGCAAAAAACCGAAAAAAGTGAAATTTTAAAACAACAACAAGCCAGTTGTCTCTTTTACTGCTTTCACGCTATGGTTTGACAAAAATTCCACCGGCATCTCTGCACCTAAGCTCTGGTGCAGCACAGCAGCCCAGAAGGTATAAAAGTTAGCGTGACTTCTGTGCGGTGTTTAGTTAATTTGGATTTCGCCTGCAAATCGAGCGTTCAAAGTGTTAATTGATCGTAACACATTCGTGAAAAAATCAAGTAATGAATTCAGTGCGTTGCGTTTCGTACTGCTGGTTGCTGGTTGTGGTCTTAGCTGCTATAACCAGTGCCACTGATCTAGACACTGAGTCCGATATGGGTGTTAATGGTACACCTCAGGTACTTCCGATTGAAGGCCAAGTAGCTGAAGTCCATGAAAAAACAGTACCAAATGCGGAAAGTGCGGTGCTACCACAAGAAACTCAATTCGAAATTATGGAGTTGGCAGTGAATGACAAAGACGCAAATGAGTTATTTATGTTGCACGATGATATCAACAAAGAGGCTTTGAATGTTAGTGCAGCATCGTCGAAGTCAATGCAAACAGCACGTTTGGGACGTAATATGGAGAGCAGTGCGCAAGAAAACAGTGAGGCGTTGAGTGATGAGGATATAAATAAACTGGTGCAGATGATATCCTTCCCCTCGCAAGCGATGGGAGCACACAACGAGAAGAACTCTGAAAGCGCAGACGCCGCAATAGACGAAGACGTTCCGGCGGAAGTAGAGCCACGATCTAATCGCAAACGGGGATCTCGTGCTTTGAACTCTCGCGGCTATTACATTCTTGCATTCTCGCCCATCAATGGACCACTTGTGCCGACTTACACCAAATTAGATATCATACCAGCCGAAAGAGCGTTAGATGGGGACTTGGCCGTACGGAAGGCGAACAAGCAACGCGGTGATAACGATTTGATGATGTCCGGAAGCGAGGTGGACGAGGCGCGGTTGATAAGTATGAAGCAATTTAATCGCTACGTTAGGCGCCTAATGAAGCAAATTCGCAAAGGAACGCGCAAGATACAGCGCAAGACGCGATTCAAGTCAAAGAGCGCTCCTGAGCCGACAGTGGAAAATTTCCTACGCAAACTGTATGCGCAACGGGAGGTACAGAAGAAAAAGACCAGTTGGTTCAGCTGGTAGACCACTGCGTTCAAGTTTAAATTCTTTATTCATATTTAATTTAAGTTCATTATTTTAAATAGAAATAAAAAGAAGTTATTTATTGATTAAAAGACGATTGTCACTTCATATGTCACTTTCTCACTATTGAAGATGCCAGCTTAGAAAGGAAAAGCATAGATGTACATGCCTCACACATTTTCCCGCATATAAAACAACGCATGTGCGCGCATTCAAACATGCCTTAAGTTGTCTGAAGACGCATCTTTCTTCCACAAACAAGAAAATGACTAAATGTCTCAGTGGTCGCTTAACTGCACAGCGCTAAGGAACATATAATCAACTGGGTGCAAAGAGCAGGTTTCAAGTGTCGGCCATGTGAGCGTCAGAGATTAGCCTGGCACTTTCACACCAGTCGTGTGAGCCTTTAAGCACGCAAGAATTTGAATTTCGCCAGCAAACAATGATAAGCGTGTAAGCACAAGCTTAGCCTCAAATTCGGAACCACAATATTCCCAAGATGTGGCATAACCACAACCAACCGCTCAACGCTTCCGCTACAAACACTTACTACACACACACTACTAAATATTCTTTTAACTGCTTCCAGCATATTTAATCTTGCCAAGTAACCACTTTCGGACGCGACAAGTCCGCGCTCAAGGCTTAATCATAAGCGGAGTTGGTCCATCGGTGGGTAAAGCAAGCCAAACGCGCTTTCCACCCATCATCGCCAAAAAGGTCAATTCAACTTTCTTCGTAACCATTTTCGAGTGACAGAATGACGCACCAAATGGCAGAGAAGGGGGCCACGATGTCAGCATTTTCAGCATTTAGTTTTCTGGTGAAACGTTCAATGCCCAGACGTAACAGATCGCTGTCCATACATCAACGATGGGGGTCGGGAAAAGATGCACCTCTTCGAATTTGTGCCAAAACTATTTATGAATTTTCTAAAAAGAGGCACACAAATTAGACGTGCTTCTTTTATAAGTGCGCACGAGTGACAGCGTCATTCGGGGAATGCCTAAAAGCAACAAAACTGGTTTCTTATGGTTGGACCGGCAACATTGTGCCAAGTTGCCAAACACGTACGGGCTGACGCACCTGCAGTGAACCACGCAGCAAGTTTTAGCGAAATGCCACCAACCCACCAGGAGCGACCATACACTTCCCAATTTTCAGTCTTCTGCCTTCTGCCTTCTTCTTTGGTGAATTGCCATTTTTTTATCAGCGATTCGACATATTTCATATAAAACGAACCGTTGCACACAAATTTGTTAGTTCTTCATTAATGCAAAATGTCAGGTACAGCAATAAAAATCGTCTTTGCCACAAAAACAACTTCTACCATCGCGTTGACGGTAGTCGGTGCAGACATATTAATTCTAAACGCTTTGGAAAATGACAATAATTTATGAAAATTGTATTGACTCTTCTTTAGAAGCTAAAGATATTAAACATGAAAAACATCATTAATCTTGCAATCGAACAAAAAATTCCAACAAAATAAATACGTGCATCCACACTCATGCTCACACATATCGCTCATTTGCTGCAAGACCGGCATAAATCAAAAAACGTGATTTTTGAGTTAATGCTGCAGAATTGTTCGTTATATCATACTTCATGTTGAGTGAAAAATTCATATGAATACCTCTTATATGCTCCGCTTGAGAAGATAATATATTTCCTGTTTTTCGTGTAAGGTTATAGTCAGTTGAAAACTTTAAACGCGTTTTCTGGCAAATCGATTTTTTTGACTTATGCCGGTCTTGCAGCAAATGAGCGATATGATATTTATGTGGCTTATTATCTCTAAAAAAGCTTCATTAATTTTGAAAATATTTTTGTGTTTGCGTGTGAGGGCTAAAGAGCCAATCCTCAAAGGGCTCATCAACAGACTAACGTCGATAATAACTGGCAGCACCAAGTTATCGAAAATGACTGTTAATCTCAGTAAGTTTGATGCCAGAACGAGGCACATAGAAGAGATGGCCGAGGCGGTTAGACAACATCGCAATATATATTATGAATCACGCATGCAACGTGAACAACAACTAGCAAACCGAAAAAACCGCAGGTATACGAGGTTTGACAATTAAGTAATGAGATTGATTTTATTGCCGAGCTTGTGGTAAACCTGTGACCTTGAAATTCCCGTTTTCTTTTTTCGGCATCCCTCCCCTCTTCATTGATATATGTACCATCTCTTTAGCTCATTTAGTTCGCCTGCTGCGGCAAGTTGAGTAGACGTGTGTTTGTAGTGCTCGTCACGAAAATGGAAAAACGAAATCAAGAGCAACGCATCGCGATAAAATTTTGCGCCAGATTGGGCGAAACAGCTTCGGAAACGTACGCTAAAATTGTAAGAGTGTATGGTGATAGTGCTCTTAGTCGTGCCCAGGTGTTTCGAAGGCACAAAGAGTTTAAGGAGGGGCGTGAAAGCGTGGAAGACGAGGAGCGGAGTGGCAGACCAGTCGAGGTGCGGACTGACGCGAATGCGCAGCGTGTTCGCGCATTAATCCGCCGTCAACAGGGTGCGCCCAGACATCGCTCGTAACTGGATCCTTCATCACGACAACGCGCCGTGCCATACCGCCCTCAGCGTGTCCCAGTATTTGGTATCTAAAGGGATCGCCGTATTACAGCCGCCTTATTCGCCCGACATATCACCCTGTGACTTTTTTTTTCCTAAACCAAAATCGATGGTCAAAGGAACCCATTTTGAGTCAATTACGGACATCCCAATCGAAGCGTTCCAGAAATGTTACGAAGCATGGAAAACGCGCTGGAATCGCTGTATAGCTGCCTAAGAGGACTACTTTGAAGGGGATGGCAGAGTTGTAGAATAATTTGTATGGAATCAGTCTCATTACTTAATTGTCATAACCCGTAAGCGCGGCAAAAGGCGGAGTGCGCACAGTCTCTGCGAAGATTCTCTGTGCTCAAGTACTTTTCGCCATGTTCATGCGGGCGGAATAAAACGCCAGCTGGAGCAGCAGCTCACACTATTTCCAAAATGCCGTGCATGCGGCATGCAACCAAACATTACAAACATCGACACACTCTCGCCAAGACTGGCGCACATGGAAGTGACCGTTTGCACATTTTCTGCGCTCATTGTCAGCGTTTTCGTTCGTTTCACTTGAATTCCTGGTGTTTCACTTTTACTCGACCGCCGCAGCCGCAGCCACAGCCTTAGTGATTTGCATTTCTTTCGATAGTATAATACGACAAGTGCAATATTCCGCTCGCCAATACGACAGTAAGAGAAGAACAATAAAAATAGCAACAAAAACGCGGGTATAATCAGAAATGATGTCTCAATTAAAAATAAATTTGCTAAAAAAACTTAAAACATGCATACACACGCAAGCACGCACATATGAGAGTGTACACTTCCCCCTTCCCCAAGCCGACCGCAAAGGCTTCCATCAGCAAGTATTCTCACGCCATCAAAAGTGAGCTTCACGCGACCCAACAACAATAAAGGTGATAAAGATAACATTAATGAGTGCAGCGTGAAAAGCTATAAGAAACAGGTGAAAATGCACACACATGCTCCGTCTGTCTTTTTAACGCAAGCATAACAAATTGTAATGAGAAATGAACACAATGAAAAGTTGCCAACAATTTTAAGTGCCGTTTAAAGCATATCTCATGTGGCATTGTGGCATTCCATGAAGCGACACATGAATTTTGGAGTGGAAAACTTAAGCCTAACGCGCGACATGCCGACTGCCGCTGGCTAAGTATTGTTCCCGCGACTCCACGCCTCGTTTTCACTTTTATGGTATTCGGATGCGACAATAAAAACGTTTCAATTGAATTAATATGCCAGCCTCGAATTGGACAAATGGATGAGGCGGCGGTTGAGGAGAGGCAATTCAACTCACCATATGGTAGCGCGAGCCTTATAGCCGGAAAAAAGAGGCAATCATGTAAATCGCTGTCATATTTCATTCCGCATTTCGTTGCATGCATTGTTGCATCGGCTTTGCTGCGACAACCATAATAACATGCGCTCATATATCAAAATCAGACAAAACACACAAATGACATTCAATGTGAACGCATTATTTGCAGTCTCTTTGCAACTGGATTTCCTTACGAAAGTTGAATCTGAGACGCTACTCGCAACACACATTGGTTCAATGCACGACGCTTAATAAACCAGAGATCCCAACTCACGTGTGGCACAGGGTAAACCGTTTGGCAGAGCTTCGATCGCAAACGCCAAATGCGGAAACGTACCATTTATAAGATTCCACAATTTGAATATTCGATGAGATTAAAAAAAAGGATTTTTCTCGACCGAGATAATTGGTTAAAAGCTTCAATATGCTCACCAAATAATGGTTGCAGAAACTGAATATATCCACAAGACAGTTTACAATCAACATTAATAGAAACAGTTGAGTCGAGCTCATATTTTCCTTAAATAAAATAATTATCATTAGGAGACTCTTGAGATTGATCTAGGTTTTGCCTCGATCTCGCAACCTAGCTGCTTCTAGTGACATTTTTTCCGATCAGTTACGGAGAAACAAGAAACTACGAGTATACCCAGGGAAAATATCCAAAACTGATAAAGCAGTCACAAGACTCAATCCTAAACTCAACTTAACACATGCACATATTGATGGACCCGTTATACAATACATACAATATAGTACATTCAAAAGACTCGACTGTCACAATGCGGCGCAACAACGTGACGGTGAAATTTGAATTCGGTGAGTTTTGTCGAAAATGCAAATTTGTGCCGCAAAAGAGTAATAAAGCAGTTGCATGGCTAACTCTTGTTGTGCAGAGGCTAATTCGATTTTTGTTATTGGAAACAGCTTTGCTTCGACAATACGTCATGTGTCATCACAAAGTAACTAGATATGTCAGTTTTGTTAGTTTTCGCTTAAACTCCGCACGATGTCGGCAGAGACGTGCATTGACCCACAAAACCTTACCCCTTTGACTCTTCGAGGAAATACCGAAGAATGCCAAAGCAATAGTTGTTTTAATTATTTTATTTCATTAAAGTTAATTTAATTAATTTTAATTTTTACTTGTTTTTATTAGTAATCGCCTCATCGACTTTCGTGTGGTGCATTGTATAAGCACTAATTGTAGGTAAATGCAGTGGTTCCCTCACGCAATAAAACCGCGATGCAGCTACTCTCTCACAGACGAGTTGAACACGCCCAGCATCTTCTTCGACAGCGGCGGCAACAGCAGTAGCTTCAGACAGTTATAAATACTTATTAGATGCGGTTGAGTAGATTCAGGAATTGAAAATTAATTCAACAACGTAAATTAACCGATTTGGAAATTCAGATGCCAATGGTTGCATTGGAAACAATTTAGAAAATCTGAAAGGCAATGCATTCATCTCAAACGCGATTACATAAGTGGCTAAAGCTATAAGTGGAGAGTTTAAGTTCAAGAAATATAATTGTTAAACATAATATTTATAACAGCGCTGCGCAACAAATGATAGCTTCACCTCTGAGCCGCCTATCGATAGAGATAGGCTTAATTTGTACGTTTTGGATTAAAATTAGTTAAATATGGGCAAATGAATTTACGTAAGCAAGCGACACGCAATTCTGTGCTTGGCAAAAATTTCAAATTTTCTTAAATGTGCAATCGGCGCCACACATTTCCCTTTGCGATCAACCCGTATAAATATAATGCTTGTATGAATTCACGAGCACAAGTATGTACCAGACAAGCGCGTCGGGTCAACTGCTTAACAAATGACTTTTGACCAACACGCAAACACTTAAAAGCACGTCGTGCGTTCACTCACGAGCAAATATGAAAAGCATATTCTCTGTAATCTTAGTATTCTCCTCATTATTTTGCAACTTTTAAGAACAAAACAGCTAAAACTGAGGACCTATAATTCAGTAATGGGAAACCATTCAAAACACGTCTGAAAACCTTACAATGCACCCGCCAAGGGGATGTTTGACTACCTGATAAACTTGTTACTGAACTGCCAAGACAACTGGCAAACAAAGCAGAGCAAATGAGAAACACACATGCCGTTGTTGGTACCAGTAGGTCTTTCTCTTCTGAAAACCTTTGAGAATTCCTTGTTCTATAAACATTCTACTACATAGTCGGCAGCCAATGTAATATATGCATGTTGTGATCTTAATTCCTTTAGGACCCTTAAGTCGTCACTAAAATTGCAAGAAAACTCGTGCTACTTATCGAACCAACTACTTAAGAGTCGTCCGACAGCAAGAGAAATTCCAAAAAAAAAGTTCAAGGTCACCACTTAGGCTAGTGCTTCTCTTATCAAACGGCATATCGGTGCCGTCTTAGCATGCGGTTTCACTGAACCCGAAACGCACGTACTCGCGCACACATAGACAGGTCTACACAGTTAACAGTGCATTCAATGGCCGGTGTCACTCATATTGCAATCGGAGCGCCTTACGCGCTGACAATGTTAAAAACACATCGTCAGCAACGAACGTTGCCTTACGTAAACGCAAGTCAATTAAACAGCAACGACTAACAACACTATTTAAGTAATTATTAACTATTTAAACGGTTCGTTGTATGGCTCCAACGACTTCTCGGCTGATTAAGAGAGACAACAACAGCAACTGCGCGTCAACGGAGAATAAAACTGGACGGCGGCGCAAATTCCAAACTTCATTGGACAGTTGAGTTTGTTTGAGATAGCACGCAATGCAAACACTAAATATATCGAAGAGTCTAAATAGACGGTCAAATGTTTATTACACAAGTGTATTGTGGATATGAGTGAATCAAATAAAGCTCTGTCCTCAGGCAAATCAATCCTGTTATTTATGAGCCATTGCTTGGAAGGAATTGCACATCCAACAATATTCAAAAGTTATTTGCGAAACATTAGTCTGGAAGAAAGCTGAACCGGCGAGTAGGAAATTTGAAACCGACTTTATATGAAAGATCTGGAGATAATATCATTAAACATTAGAGAAAATTAACACTACCGACAGAATATTACTTAGTTTTTCTCATAGACTTTGCTGTCCCAATAAATGAACGACAGTTACGTTATCAGTACATATAAAAAGTAAAATAGGGAATAAATTGGCATTCACTGAACTGGCAAACACAATACATGCTCTCTAGCCTTTTCTCTTGCATGAAGACGCTAAATCATGTAAACAACAACCAAAGACGAAGATTGCAAAATCGAAATTCATTTCACGGTGGAATTATGAGCGTGCGAGCAGGTTTTAAGGTTGCGAAATTGGCTCAGAGCCACAAAAACTTATACAAAAGAATAGCAAAAACATGATAACTAACTGCTGATTGTAATCTGCTACGAACATTTTACTGTTTCTCGTTTAAATGATGAGTGAATTGCGATTACAACGGTGTCACATTCTGGAATGTTTTTGAAGCGCGGAGCGGTTCCTCAACCCAATTGCATTGGAAAACAAAATACGAATAGATATGAAAGCAAGAGTGGGCAATATTTAATGGTCGCGTCTGTTCATTTTAACGACAAAAACCTTCATCACTCCAATTCGGAAAAATCCAGTGTACACATGTAATTGTTTGGCCTCATTCGTGATCATCTTCACTATATTTTTGTTTGTTTTAACATTTTTCAATCGCTCCACTTTAAATTCGTGCATACTCATGTTCATATGAATAAACTGAGTATTGGAAAAACCCCGCAAGTCGTCGCTTCGACTCGATCGAGACGTTTGCATAGTATAACAGTCTGCATCGATTCGTATTGCTTCTTATCTTATCACTTCTGCTATCGGCTCTAATATTATTCCTTTGTGAAATTCAAAAAATAAATTTACTAGCTTAGTGATGACGGTGGCACACGACATTTCGCCCAACTCTGCCCGATGACTTGGCGCTTTCGCTTGTTTTTTTTTATCGCCCTATCCTTGGTTGATTTTACAACTGGCGACGCGTAATGACATGCCAGTTATGTTATCTATTTACTATACGGATGCCAAGTACCTATATGGTATATTATATACATTGGTAAATATAAATCAAAGCACTCTCACCGCGTATTTGGGTGTATGATGAAATAAACAATCAAAAAAGATCAAATATGCGATAACATATGATTCTCTCTCCCAACAACAACTTACGAATTACAAAAAATTATAGAAGCAAAAAGTGAAAATTAAAGAATCAAATAGCCAACAAATTTTCTTTTTTGTGAGTACATACAAAAGTACATTCGAATACAACCCTGTATTTAGCATATAAATGAGAGAAAACAAATAAACACGAACGTTCAAAGCATAATAAAGTAGAATTAAGGTCGAAAGCGGTCACATTTCAATTAAAACTACAATTTCAATTACAATTCATTCAACACAACTAAAAATAAATTATTAGCATTCCAAATGTTGAGGCTTTTGTCGCTATGTTGTTTTCCGTTAGATTTGTAATTGATCTTAAAACTTAGAAAAATTACAAGAGATAGCGATTCTCCATACAAAGAACACAAAATATAATTTGTTTTGAAATTAAATTGTTATCGTTAATAATTTAGGTTGTTTGCAATGAAATATTAATGACAGGAAAAAAATGAACATACAAAGACACATACAGTCGAGCCACAGCGGATTAGCAACAACATATTTTCATCGTCCAAAGTACAGTGCGTCAAATAAATATTGACATAAGCAAGAAATCGATTTATAATCTATCTCAGTTGCTGTGGTCAAATAGAATTCTAATGCTTAAGGTGAGTTCCGAAGTGTTGCTTGTGATTGTAGATTTCTCAGAGCACAATACTTCACACGATTTGCAAATCATAAGTTTTGAAATAAAACACATTTCATTGCCGCTAATTAAAAGCATTGATTATTTTGGAATTTAATACCTAAGTGGCAATGCCACTTTTAATTTACTGTTATCGAAATTTGTTTATGTAAATTCGCTGATTACAATGTTCATGCTTAACTGTTAGATTAAGAAAGAGAAGAACCAAAAAATGCCCGGTATGTATATGAAATTCGTGCATACATGTATACATATGTATGTATATGTTTATATATTATGGTTATACATAAATAAATTTCTAAAACCAAGTCCAAGCTCCATAATTACTCAATGAATTCCCGCTAGTGTGACTTGTTTTTCAATTTTCGTTCAGAATTTTGTTTCTTTCTCGTCACCATTAACAGGAAATCGTCGGCATATTCTAGGTGCTTTTAATGTATGTTGTTGTTCCAGCCACTAATTGAAATTCATCAACAAAAGCGGATAATCGCATGGTCGTCTCCATTTGCAGTCATGTGTGGCCCGTGGGTTACTTTGCCAATAATTGCTGCTCATTAAACTCTTCGCCCCATCCACTCATATTTATGTACAAAAGCTTTTCATATTAAATGCTCTTTAAGAATTCTGCTTTCAAGGTCAACAACCTTTAAACTACTAATCTCTAGCATGAGCCATAAAAGTTTAGATACATATATGGATAAATATAAGATAGATACCCAATTATTGTAGGGTACCATGAATACGTGCAATGGGAATGCAAAGGAAGAAATTTTAAATTAGATGATTCATCATACCGTTAATCAAAACATATGTGTAGAAAGGCTCAACCAAACAAATAACTCAGGCACCAAGCCGCAATTATAAATCTTTATACTTCTCAAGAAAACCGGCATAAAATAAGAAATATTAAATAAATTTTAAAAGATGAGTAGTTTAACAATTACAAATAAAACCGCAAATTTTATTCATTTGACGCATTCGTTAAATCAGCAGAATATACTTTTCTCTGGTTTACAGTTTATTCTAGCACTACTACTGTTAATTTGGCAAATCGTGAACTAAAAATTACTAGGTCAGGTTACCTTCTTGTCAGTTTTTCTTACCATATTCTCTAAAATATTTTCTCTGTTGGCAGTTTAGTACAGCAACTCGTACTGATAAGATGGGTTTAATAAAAAGGTTCGAGTAAGTTGGGGGTCAACGATATTGTCAGAAAAGAAATGTCACTTTGAAACATTTCTCCAAGTCGACTGGCGAGTGGCTAATGAAATCACGCACTCCATACATTGGTAATTACCTCAATTAATTCAAAGAGAAAATTTAAACATCTTAAGTAATTGCTAGAAAATAGTCGACTAGTAATATTCAAATAATATATAAAACAAATGCACTTTCAACATCAGCTCGAAAATATACAAAAATTATATAATTGTTGCAACATCATGGGTAATCATTAACATTATGAGGGAAGACTGGGTGCCGACTATGCACGCGTGCGCTTTGCTTCACCGCGATCCCACGTAGGTATATTGAAACTCTCGGAGCGAAGGTGTCGCCCAGGCCGCCAGTGATTACGTTTCGAGGAACGCAATGCTTGCATTTCACGCCGCATTGACTATTCATGAATTCATAGAAATGCTCAACACAAAAAAAGTGTTATGAGGCGATAATTCATGTTGGAAATATTCCCACAGTTTTTTAATTATAACAAAATAAGTTAATTTTGTTGGAATGTAGATAAAATAAAACAAAGCGCTCAGACACTCCCAGCAGAAAGTAAGCATACAAACATATGCTAACACTTCATGTCGGTATACCGCGGCAACGATTGGGTGTTTGCAACATGCTCCCAGCTGTCAATCTGCGCACCTCACAAAAGGCCACGGAAACTGGGACACCTAGCATTATTTGTCCGGTCTTGCAACAACAAAACAATTTTATATGCAATAATTAACTAAACTGATTTATTTCTTTTATTTACGTATCACTTGCTACTTATTAATGTCCAAATGGTAGTTAATAAAGACGGGAATCTAATTAGTGGACAAACTTTAGAAAGCAAAAATATAAACAATATTTTTTACAATGTCTCTTGGAAGTTTGAGAGGTGATTCTTTCTTTTTTAGAGGAAGAGATTGGAAATGTTTCACTGGGATGCTTTGTAATTTGTTCCAGTTATTTTACACTTTTCAAATATATCAACGGAATATTTCCACTTTGCTACTAACCTTGCGGACCGTTAAGACATTCCAATTCGATGGTATAGTCCCAGCAGTCCATGCTATTCAACTTGGACAGTGAAGGCAGGCCATTAGAGCAATGCGGGAATCCATTTTGTGCATTCGCGGGTGTCATTAGTGCAGGAGGAATGCGTCGTACGAAGCCATTTTGCGCACCAAGCTCCCATGGACGGCGCACATCAGTACCATCCACCTGATCGGTAGTGGGCGTGGCGTCCTCCTCGTTGATTACACCAAAAACCTCTGCGATACTGCGTGAATGGTTGATGCCGTCCGGCTGCTCGCTTGGCAAATTGTTACTGGACTGACCATTAGCAATACGCGAAGTTGACGAAGCCTCGTTAGGTTGTTGGCTATTATCAGCATGCTCCCTGATTGCTGTTGCTGTACCAGTAGGAAGCCCAGGCGAACCACGTTCATTCACTTTCGCTGTGGCTGCCACATTCGGTGGGCTCGATGGATCGGTAAAGCTGTTTTGGCCAGGGCCTTTCACAATTCTAACATCGCTGCTGCTATTTATGGCGGCTGTGGATTTAGCCAGATAGGCCAACGAGCAAAACGGTTTGCTTGGCTTGCTGGTGGAGTTAGCGCGGGCAGCGGAGGTGCTCGCTGCGCGCTGTACACATTTATAATCACTCATTTAAAATATTTTTCTTTGCCTAATACATACAGGAGCAAATGTGCGAAAAAATTTTCACATTTTGGGCGCGTTAACGGCGCCCGAACTCTTTGCGAAAATAACTCAACTGATTGTGCCGTTAATTTCAAATATATTAGTATCTATATCACGAAGTACACTGGCGGAAAACACTTATAATTTTATGAATTTATTACTTGGTCAACAAAAGTTTTATTGTTGTTATCGAAGATGCTATTGGCAAGTGGCAATTATGTTTAGGGCTCATCTAGCAAGTTATTTTTGTTACTGTTCCGGTGCACCTGGTTAAACTGCTTTAACGCATCACTATCCTTAGTACTGTGGTAAAGGGAAGGAAGACGTGCCGTGTGAGCTGTGTACGTGCAGCGTGGCAAGTGCGAAAATGGCAGTCAGGTACAGAATTACAGCGCAGCAACCAAACGACTGCAGCGAGACAATAATCCAATATAGATCCGAGATGTAGCATGTGAGTTCCAAGTCAACGCACTGGCCGTTTGCCTTGAAAACTAACAGATTAGTCGAACGTTCGGCAACAACCTATAGATAACCGACAGTGCTGTCCAACCTGAGCACTGGCTGCAGCTCAAGGTACCGCGAGCAAGCAGCAATCGTTGGGGGGAAAGCGAACAAATCAAGAACGAGAATAATGCAGGTTCCAGCTGGATTTATTCAACCGAAGTTCACTTTTTATAATGCCGTCAATTGCTTTTGTTTTCTGTTTATTTGTGTCTGTTTCGGAATCTGTTTTACGAGTATTTCTTATTACATCAGGTTTATACTACACACAGCAGTGCAGATAAACCACTTCGACGCAACGACCAAAAGTACAGAAGACCGACGTACCATACACAAACAACAATAACGACAACTACAAATGTACTTCGCGATCTGCACACAGATGAATTTTATGTGGAAACAAGAATCCAACTTGAATTCGAGTATACTTTATCTGCATATTATAAATGTATTCTTTATCTCACACTTGTTCTAATTGTTATTTCTCTTTCGAATAACTTCCACAATGACGTATTTTTGTTTTTGCATTGATTAGACAGGTACGTGTAGTAGATGTGCAACGGCAACCACATTTCGTTCAAGCAACAAACATCAGCACTACCAATAACACCAAACAATAACAACAACAATAAGAATAATTCCCAAACATCTCATAAATTCTTTCGTTTCGACGCGCTTCGCGTTTCCAACATTCACTCACAGCTGCACTGATTCCTCATCTACCAATTCATGTCCGTCCGCCAGAAGCAGAGGCGAACTGGTTTGCCGAATGCGCTGCTAACATTCACAAGAGCACAACAATTTTAGAGGTATGCAACCGCAATCAACGCGCACGCAAAGACACTATAGATAACAAATAAAGAACTCTAAAAAGGCAAAACTAAAAACTCAAATGAGCGGAACCACGAAATGGCGATACACAGTCAATACACGTTGTAGTCGGCAGCACGTCCAGTCAACGACTGAATGGACTGACGCAGCGTTCGGTTCGAGTATACCGAGGCACGCGAAAGCACTCGCCTGCAGCCGACAACATCAGAGCCGCTGATCCGCAGAGTAATGAAGCAGCACTAAAAGCTAAAACGTGTTGCTGCCACGTTGTTAATTGCTGCTTTCGTTTGCGCTGACAGTGGTGACCCAACTCCACAATCTCCCACAAAGCGTTCGCCAATGACTCGCTCACTGGTTCTGTTCTTGAGTGTCAGAATATTACTTTACTTGTTTCTATTTTATTAACGTCTCTAACTTTCTGGAGCTGTGACAGTGAACTTTGCACTGTAGATCGATCGACGATTGCAAGCAACGCTGTCGGCGACAGAGCATATGCTGCATTAATCTCAAAAACACCGCTTGCACTTTCGAAGCGCATTGCATCGCGACGCTGAACGCCGACTGCAAGCTTGCTCTGATGTTTTGGCTCTCTGCACACCTGCGAAACTTTAGTTTTACAATCCACTCAAGTTCCACACTTCCACAATTGTATACCGAGGTATCAACTTTGTTTGCACATCAGTCAGTGGCCTCCACTGCAAACACCGACTACAAGTCTGGCGAAGACAGCTCTTGTTTACGCTTTTCTCCAAGGATTATTTACCAAATAAGTGGCTTGCATGGAACCTCAAATGACTGTTCGTAAATGTGTGTGTGCACTCATTTGAATAACGGAAACCCAAAGGCGAGTATACAACTCATAAGAAAATATTACTTTCGGTATTGGAGATTATGTTTCTCCGTTTTTTTCACGCAAATATAAAAGTAGTTTTTTATTTGTTTTAATGAGTTTTTTTATTGAAATTTAATACGCTGAAATTTGATGCGCAAGGAACTGTACAGTAGCTCACAGAATAATGAACTTCCGTCATCGAACTGAGTACTTACTCACCTATATTCTCGTATCTGCTTTCGTTAAAGTTATGAGAGAAATTTTAGATGACCGCTAAATCAATTCTTCACATTTCGCTTAAGTTTACCAATAATCCAACAAAAAATAAATATCATATTATATAGGTTAGCAAGCTTAAGATGATAATTGTATATATTATTAGGCACATTATGTAACGCTTCTGCCAATTTGAAATTTGTTTTAACGGAAGACTCTAAGTTGCTTATCCATATGAGGCGCTAAAGCGCATAAAAATGAGTTTACTTATGTTGGTAGTTCAAAAAAGTCTTGCGGTATTCTAGTTAGTAGTAGTAGTAGTTAGTAGTTAGCGCAGTTCTAGTTTTATTCGTCGCATCGGGTCATGCTATACCTTCTTGGAAAGCTCATTTCACGCGCTAACACGTGTTTGATTGATTGTCGCTTCTTTTAAGTCGTTAGTGAGTTATAGCGTCGCAAACATGGAGCAAAATAAAGAGAAAATACGGCATATTTTACAGTACTACTACGATAAAGGCAAAAATGCGTCTCAAGCCGCCAATAAAATTTATGCAGTTTATGAACCCGATACAGTTTCCATTTCCACCGCACCACGATGGTTTCAACGTTTTCGTCCTGGTGTAGAGGTGGTCGAAGATGCACCACGCTCCGGAAGGCCTGTCATCGAAAATTGCGATAAAATCGCTGAATTGGTCGAAAGAGACCGGCATAGTAGTCATGAAACCGTTATAAACCATTTGAAGAAGCTTGGAGTCACTAAGAAGCTCGATGTATGGGTGCCACACTAATTGATTCAATAAAAATACCGCAAGACTTTTTTGACAACCCATTATATAACAGTCTGAACAACGGAACCAAGTAGATAACCCGGTTGTATAGAATAATTTATGTTTCGGTGATTCTCTCCACTACGGACAACGTCGACATCAGGATTTGATGTATCGTGGCTGTTACTTAAGGTTAACTTAAGGTAACTGATTTACGATAGAACACCCACACCGAAAAAATTAGGTACTACGAATCATGTTCAAATAGTTTAATTGCCTAAATGTTTCTCAAGAATCCCCAAGCCTGCCTCTAAACGAAAAACGTGCTTTCAATAAAAAGGTAACCAGTTATTCTGTTCAGAAGAGTATTTCTTCTCCGAACATTGACCTTAATCATTCAAAATTCCTCAAAGGACTACCTAACACCGGCTGAACATTCCAGATCCTCCCTATAAAAACTCAGCGGCGTCCATGGCTCTTATGTTTCATAGTGTACAAGGTGCCGGGGAATGTAAAATTAACTGAAACCATACTAGTTGGTTCCTTTGGCCTCCTTACACATATACACTTACAGTTACAAAGTCAAAACCAAGCGTTTGCAATGCTTCTTATTATATGCCCAATTACCATGCAATTCAGTTAATATCGAATGAAGTAATTGCATTTTGTGGCAAATGAGCTGCACAACCCACTGCCGGTTGCTACCATTTGAATGTTACATGTTGACGCATATTTGGGGCGTGCAGCGTTTGACTGATGGTGATCTTGACTGCAGTAATTGGCGGTCAGCACTCAGCGTCCGATCGGAAATTGGTCAGTTGGTTAATTATGCGCGCACAAATTCTTATAATTATTTGTGTGCAAGTGGATCTGTGGTTGCAATTACCAATTTATTAACCAACTTCAAACATTGCGTTTCCGAGTTTCGTTCATTTATTACCTTTTCATACATTTTTATAAATTTTTTTAATGGCGGTTGTGGCAATGGCGCTGCGTGCTAGGTGAATATCGTGACATCAGTAATTGGCGAATAAAAGTGCAACAAAGTGAGACTGACTGCGGCAAACAAGTGACCCAACTGTCGACCCTTGTTCGATTAGGTTTCTGCGATTTTCCACAATTTTGTTTTCATATACATTGTCCACAGTTAGACAAACTTGACATACAAACAACTACAATAACAATTTTTAGCCCTCAATCGCTGTTTGCTTGATTTACTGCAGATGCCAGTGATAGATGCGTTTGTGACAATAGTCAACAGGCCACGATTTGGTGAAAGCGAAAGGCTGCAAAGACAGTACGCAACACAGAAATAAACGTAATGGGTAAATGTACTAACCGGCTACACGTCTTTAGGGGCGACCAAACTCCTAAAAAAACTATGCTGATGGACACTGTCTCCTACACCCACCTGTCAACTGTTAGTGAACGCCAATCGTTCGAACCACTGTCAACAGCCACAATAACAACCCCTCGTTTCATTAAGTTTTTGCGGCAACAAAAGATTGTCGCTTGACCGCTGGCTGACAGCTCAAAGTCGACCGGGTACATTGCAGCTTAGCCACCCACAGTCATCATACTTACATCAGCGCAAATCTTGCCTAAACGTCAACTGACCTGCACACTACACAAGTCCGATCGTGGCCCATTGCAAAAATGGAACGAAGTGAGCTGAAGTGCAAATTATCATATTTTGTGCGAATTTGCATAAAAACAAAATTAAAAACCGTCAAAACACAAAATTGCAATGCAATCAACAGAAAAGCAAACCAAGAAAAAAGCCCGTTCAAAAAGTGCCGAATAATGCCAAAACAAGTGAACACCTTGAATATTGCCGTCCAAGCGAATGCGCTGTTAAACGCAAGACAAGAGGCAACAATGCTTGCAGCCGGCGTATTGTTCCAACTAATGCCGCTTGGCGCACCAAAAGAGCTATGAAAAAAATTGAAGAAAAGAAGGAAAAAATTGGACACCTCTTTGAGACAGCCATGCAGACAATCTCGTAAAAGCGCGTAAAAAATCGCAAACTACCTTTCTAAAAATGCGCAAATTTATGCTGCAAAAACAATCAAAAAGAAAAACAAAACGAACGGAACGAGTACCATACAAACACACGGCATTGAGAGCGGCGAATGCGACGCTGATTGCTGAAGATCGGCACGTTGACGACGACAGTGTAGCGCTGTCAGCGATTGCGGTGAATGCGTTGACGACTATCGTTGGCAGAGGCTGTGGTGTTGCAGGCGGAGTTTTTGGACGCAAAGCAATTAAATTCAAATGAAATAATGAAGCATTACTGCCTGCTAGGTTGTTTGTACGCTTACAGTGAAAACTCGACTACTCGACTCAAAATAGCTTTGTTGATACAGCATTAATTAGTTTGGGATATGGTATGTAATTTTAAAGGAAAAAAATTGATTCTATTTTCAGTGGAAAAAAAACTAAAAAATTAATAAAAGTCCTATACAAGCATTAAATAAAAATACTTGGTGTCAGAAATTAATGGTACTAGTTCAGACCCGCCTCGGAATGCGAAAATGTTTTAAACCAATTGGGCTGGGATCCAGTCCTGTTGACTATGGTGGATAATGCCAGCCGCCAGTTTAGCAATAACAAATTGCTAAGACAATTTTCATTACTACTTCTTAGGAAAATTACATACATACATATACATATCCTAAATATTGGAGTATATAAAATTAGTCGAAAATGCTCTTTTTTATTAAAGGCCAAATGGTGTTCGCCTTCACTTCGTCGCTATCACCACCCGGTTTCATACGTTTGTCCCTTACGTTTTCTAATTCACAAATTAATGGACAACATTTCGCGTCAGCGTATTAATTACCTCTGCACAGCCACCTGGAACTTTGTTGAAAAGTAAGGGCTCTCTTCTATGAGCGTTTGTTTGGCAACTCAGCTTACTTTTACACAACGCGGCTTTCTCCACCGTCATCGACATTGCTGCATCATTCTGTTGCGGCAGAGCACAGCAATACCCCCGCCAACATTCACCACCGGCATTTACGTATTTGTTTACGTTTGTATAGCGGTGTATCAAATGCTCCTCCCTGAAATCCAAAACCCTCTCCTCTTTTGCACGCTGATTTAGCCAAGCGAATTGAAGAATGGATCGGATTGCTTGCCCTGCACCACTCACCACTTTGCACACTCACGCTCAGGTAGCGTTAATGCATAGCTGTTTGGCGTAACACTTGTCGGCAATTGAAATTTCCCCGAAACACTTGACGTTGTTTGCGCTGGCGGCAAATCGAGCAGCATGAAGTGCCACACTGGAATGGGTAAATGTGATCGCGTCCGTCGCACACCATATCGTTTTCGGTTTTGGGTTGGTCAGCGCAGCGATATGGAAACGCTGGACGTCATTCAAATAGCACCCAACACCTTTCACTATTTCGCAAGCAACTATATGGCAACAACGCCATGGACCACAGTGGTGTCGCCAACACTACGAACTCCATTTGTAAGCAATACTGTACATGTATACAAGTATGCATTTATCTAAGTGTCTCTGAATGCTTGTGAAGCCAAGCATCAGAAGATCTCGAGTAAAGCTCAAATGTGTGCACCTGATACATACATACATACCCACATACATGCACACATGTACTGCTGCATTCATTAGCCTCGACTCCGACGCGGGCATCACTATCAGAGTTTTCTGCGCCAAAACAAATTGCTGGTCGGACAGTCTGCCAGACATTCAGCTGTTCATTTAACGACCTGTTCGCCTGCCCAGTCAGTTACTCGCATCCCCACCCCAAGTCCCTTACTATTTAATTTGAGCGCGAACAAGTATTTTCGCTATCGGGCAAAGCAATCACTGCCCAACAACAACATTAACTGCTGCAAATCCGCGTGTTGTTACTCTAATGGCGTTTTCGGTTGCCAACCTGTGACATTTCAGTGCTGAAAACACTGAGCCGGCAAAGAGTCAGGCTAGATGGCCGTCGTGGCTGCGGCAACTACATGAACGGAGAATGGAATGCGTGGGCGCAAACGATTGCGGAGGCGTGAGAACGATCACAACCGAAACTGCGGCAACTGCTGCCACAACGGCGGCGGCATCGCACATTTTTATGATCAACACGATCACCAAATAATTTGTAACTGTATCTGGCACAACCTCAACAACACACAGCCACAAAGCAAAGCAAAAACCTTCTGAAAACACGCTTTACATGTTCGCGTACATATTTGCTTACGTCCGCAGGTTGAGTGGCATTCACCGGCCGTTGGATGCGGTCATTTAGCGCTCCACTTTGGCATTTACAATAAGTTTTGAATTTTCACGTAACATCAAAATATAGCTATGCATTTTTGAAATATGCACATATAATTAATTGCAAACATACTGAATTACACCAGTAAGGGGGTACCATGAAGCCAAAAAGTGGCTTTTGCAATGACGTGAAAATTGTTCAAATTGCCCAAACTTGCGAAAATTTTTCCCTACGCCAAACTTACATACGATTATGTACGGGTACACGTCGCACAAATCTCACGAAGCGCATTACATCAATAACTTACTCTGACATCAATAACTGCGGCTGTGGTGTCAGCCACCCAGAGCCCTTCCGCGGTCGATGGCATCTGCGTTGCTCCGTAAATTGGGGTCTTGGAATTCGATGTAGTAAAACAGGCACGTGTAACAACAAAATTAAACGATGTCAGCGGCCATGGATATTTAACATATCGAATGTGATGGATTTTCCATTAATAAATCCAGGAACAAATATACATCACTTTTTTACTCAGTCAGTGGAGCAAAGTCTTACGAAAGAGACAAGGTGTAAAGAGACGAGCGGTCATGTAAGGGAGCGGAAGCTTTGTGCAGGATTAAGTTAATAAAAATTCGTCCGCAATACGTAATAAAATCTCAACAAATAGGTTCAAAATCTTCTCTTCAAGAACTCAAGGAGAAATTAACACCTTATTAGTCGCTCGGAAATCTTTCGGCCAAGGCTCACAAGAAAATTTTTGTACAATAGGAAATAAATATTTGTTGTTTAAAAATAAGTACACACTCGAAGCATCCTTTGGAATATTTTATAATTTAAATTAAGATTAAAAGTGTTTCTTACCGTCCAGCATGTACTTCGAAGCGTCCTCTTCGCTCTTTTGCGGTCCCTCTGTATACACTTCCATTGCGGCCGTCACTTATTCCACTTTTTTGTGATTTTAATCTTTAACACTTTATTTTTACTCTTAATATTGTATGTTTAAATGTATGTGTAATTAGTGGTTAACATACGTATGCGCTTTTCCCAAATTTTCTGCAACACCCAGTGTTAATTGCTCTGAGAATCGTGAAACACAGGCACGCGCAACCACGCTGTTTGGCATTGATCAAATTTAGCTTCCATTTGTGTACAATTATTGTTGTTTTTAGTTTTTCGTTTAACGTCAGCTAAAATTATTTACATTTCTCAGGATGATTTCACGATTCGATAAAAATTTTAAAAGGTTTGAGATAAAAATTATGCATTTTTTGCATTTGTTTGTGTTGTGTTTTGGTTTTTTTCGATTACTACGCTCACTGGTTGTAGCTTGTTTGCTTTGCGATGATCACTTTATCTTGACTCACTCACTTTATTTGAATTTAATGCTTTTTTCACATTTCATTTTGTGTTAATTTGTGCGTCACCTTGAAATGCAATGAATACACGGAATTCAACACATTCAATTGATATACGGAATCTACAAAACGCCCAAATTTTGCTGACTCGCAGGTATAAGATATAATGGCGGCGTTTGTTTGCTTATTTTTGTGTTTTCTATAAATTACTGTTTTTGTGCTTGTTGCCACTGTCTCATTCAATAATATTAAGTCAAATTGACCATCAGGTTCTCGCCTCGTAGAATATATTGATATACATATGTATGTGTTTATCGAGGTTGAAAATTGAGCACAGAACAGCAAACGCGTTTCGAATCTAACGGCAACATTCCGTGACAACTATTTACAAATACTTGAAACCTCATGTGTGTTTGTATGTGAATGCGTATATGTATGTGTTAGTGATAAGCATTTGAGAAAGCCAGAAACTTGAATGCGAATTAGACGGCCAAACAAAAGACTTAGGAGCCGAACCCGCAATGCGCACCTCTATTGGTGATATGGAGAACAAACTTGTCGAACCGCGAACGTGTCAGACCCGCCCAATGACTTCATAGCGCATGCTAATGTGTCGATTAAAACAACTTATAATCGTAGCATATGCGCGCATACCATATACCTACATGCACAGATATTTGTTCTTATGGCTGTGTGTATATGCTATTAGTATAGGCAATTTGTCAAACTTTCGAAAGGAAATGCCAAGCAGCAACCACTGCTTAGCCACCCCAGTGTGCGTTAAAAGCCGTTGGTCGGCGGTGTAGGGTAAGGTATCGGATCGTCTGCCGCGCTCTGGTGTTTGTGTCAGATGTGATTGTTTTCCAAAAGCTAAGAACTTAAATTTATGTACACGCATCGATAGAATTGAAATGCACTACCGACGCACGTATGAATGGCTGAACACTGCTTTGACACACTCACATTTCCGATTACTTCGTGAAAATATGTTGAATAAATGTGAAGAGAACTTTGCATATCCAATACCAAATATTGGCCTGCAGGTTGTACCTCTTCCCCAACCGCTGGACTGTTAAAGGCGTCTCCACAAATATAAACGGTTAAATACCAAAACAAATACACACCAAACGCCATCAAACTCACCTGACGTTTTGCCAAGTTGACAATTGCCACACAACGACGCCGAATTTCACCCACACACAAACACTTAGCATTAGCAGACCAGCAAACCTGGCAATTGCACTCATGCACCAATACATGTAGTATATACGACTGCTGATATGCATGTTGTGTGGCATACATGTACATACATAAGTAATTCGAAACATGCGAACCCGCCACCTACGCCACCACGACCCCTCCTCGTCTAAAATCGCCAGACGGTGGTTAAAGTGCTGTTTACCGTAGTAACTTGACTGCTTGCCGCTGTCGTTCGCTCGCAATTTGCTTTTGCGTACATTACAACAACATCACATATGCAATGTACATAGCACACACGGTAAGTACATATGTGCTTGCTTACCTTTGTATCTGCATTTGGGCATAACTTAGATGTTTATGAGTCAACAACGGCAACGGCAAAACCAACAGATAGTTACGCAGCCAACTGAATGTCCACTTCGCTAAACAACAGCTTTGTGCGCTGAATACAAACACAGCACGCACAAGCACACTCACATTGTCCACACTGGAATATGACATGTTCAACAAACAATTTCTCAAAATAATTTGAAATGCGAATCAATCGTGAATATGTTAATGTCGTTGCTCATATTTGTAATGCAAATATTTGCCGTTGACGGTTTCTTGTTATTGTCTGACAACACAAAGAGCTGGTCTTTCTTGTGTGTTATTCTGAAATAGTCTGAACTCAAAACGAGACATACCCAATATCCCCCAAATTCATCCGTTTGCCATGGACCAAAAATATGGCACAATGAGAGGTGGAAGTTCTTGAATAATTTATTTATTTGCATTCTTTATTTATGATGTTTTTCGCACAAACGTTGTGGCCGATTGCGAAAATGAGACCTTGCACTTCATTCAACAGCTATGGAACACAAATTTTCTTTCTAAGCAGAAGAAACATTTCGGTAATCTGCACCTAAATGTACATTTAAATGAACCTTTTACGAAAGCTTTTACGTTTATGAAAGATTTTCATTATATCCCGGAAAAAGTTCTGAGTATAATTTGACATTTTAATGACTTGACGCCGAACCGTCAAAACAGTCAGCAGTCCGAACATTACAAACAGTTCTTATAGGAATTCTTGTATAGAAAACTCCAACTCCGTGTTTACTACTAAACGCCAAAAATAACAACAAACTCGAGTTATTTTTAAAAGCGTAAAACAGTCGAACTAGGTCTACTTGTATAATATTGGGTTTCTAATTGATACTTCAAGTCATCGATTGTGCGATGAGTTTGTTATTGCCCGACTTAGCGGGAGTGAATAAATTAACACTGAGTGAATAAAATAACAACTTCAGAAGACAGATTTAAAAATGTATAAATTTTTATTGTACTGATACGTAATTGTCACAACATAACTTTTGAAACTGAAATTATAGCCAATTATTTCATGAAATTGATGATAGCTAAGTACTTACTTCGTTTCATATATGTACATACATACTATATTTGAATTATTGTATATTTCGTTTTTCCAAAATAACTTGTGGCTATTGGCTTCATAAAATAGCGGAACACCTTTATTTGTATTAAAGTATCTGTCAACGCAGTGAGCATTGAAAACATACAATAATAATGATATTGCTGGCCTTGAACTGGTCAGTTGAAATGTACGAGTTTTAATCGACAAGTAGCTGTTTTGCAACGAGAGTATCAGAATAATTACGATTTTGAAACTAACTGAAAAATACAGGTTCATTTCCATAGCTTTTAATACTTATAATTACACCCAAGCCGCTTAATAACCCAAGTATGTATGTGTGGAGTCACATACATACATACATACATATATGTCTATGTACGCGGATTGTAGTAAGAACATTTAAGCACACAAGTGCATCTCATGTATGGTCACAAAATATATATGAATGTGGTTGTGATCACAAGTTCAGGGATAATACCTGTAATTATTACAAAAAACACACACGCTTTTATTACAATATTACAAAGCTAAACTTTGAGCGAGCTCTCGGCGAATTCAGTCGCTAGCAAATGAGTGCAATTATCGTCGAGTTATGTACTCGTATTGCTTGTGTTCAGTTTATGAACTTTGCACACTTTTCGCCGAATCTACGATTCGTGTACCGATTCAATTATCTGTTTAATTTTGAAAACACATTTGATTCTTTCCTTTGATAAGCGTTGGAAATCGTTAACGAAAGTGGCAATTGATGGAACATGTTGTCAGCGGATTACTCATTATGTAATCAAACAATTCGTTAAGTTGACGAAGTCGTCTCGGTACAAAAACCACTGACACATTTGTTTGTTTGTATTTATGCACTAACAGCTGATATTGATAATACACAACAAAATCGGGACACATCACAACAACTACAACTTTTCAGCTTGAAATCAAACTCATTGCAGTTGTTACAGCGCGATAGCTAAAAATGCGGACGACAAAACACGGCAGTCGCAGCTGAAACTGAACGTCAATAAGCTTAGCGTCGAGTGGACAGAGTACGGCGGCGAAAGGTCTGCGTAACAACAACAATAGTGACTAAACCGCCTAAACAGAGGCAAACAACAAAATTAAACACAAGTGATAACATACATACATACATACATACATACATATATCATACAAATTAGCACAATAATGCAGAGCACAACGTATGTATAAATGTATGTCTGTCTGCCTGTAGGTTGTCGAAGTTTGGGCTGCCGCGAATGAACTAAACATTATCGTCGTCCGATGTTGATAATCTGCTAGAGTCGTGTCGAGGGAAAGGGGGGTAAGAGCAAACGGCGTCTAACAGCACTCAAAATTTAAACAAACACAAATGTTTTGGAAGAGAACGTTTGCCGCTCTCCAAATGGCACTATGTTGATAATGAAACGGGCGCAGTTATGCACTTCATTGACTACACAAAAGAACACGCTAACGACTCCACTTAACTCCGTGCGGCCACTGGTCACCAATGTTGTGAACTGTCGCCGCCCGTGAAGGTGTACTACTACCGAACGCAAGAATTTACTTCACAGTACAACAAAATAAACGTAACGCATCCGTACACAATGCCATTTACATATTTACATTGGTAAAAGTGAAATATCATGTAACTCAAAAAGTCATTGCATTCAATTTTATTGAATCTACTGCTCAACTGCTCATACAAGTATACGCGTGTGTTTATAATTCCGTTTTATTGTTGTTCTTGGCTGTTAGCAAGTTGGTAATTTGTGTTTGCTTTCAGCATTCTCGCGCATTATGTAGCACCCGTCTCGCATATTGCATTTCAACATGGGAGGGTAGGTACGCAGAGAAGAGAGGCGGGGGCCGAGGGGGACGACACGCCGCGCTGCTTTACAGAGATGTCAAAACATAAGAAAAAAGAGCATATCAAGTATTATACGCAATATGCACAAATAGGTGCAAAGTAGGAAAAAACTATACTCAATTAAAATAAATAAATTTCGCGGAAAATTTGTCTTTTTCAATATCTAAGAAATATTTAATTGCTCAGCACTTACATACCTATAAGTAATAGTAAGTATGTACAAACAAAAACAAAATCAACCTTTAAAATAAAAATAAACGAATTATTGGATTGCACTTTATACTTGAATTTTCTGTCTGAAATCCAAATACTACACAAAAAACAAAAGACTAAATTCTGAATTCTGAAATACAGATACAGATTATAAATGGTTTACTTCAGACCAATCTATGACCATTCATAGCTTAGGACATCAACAATAACACACTCTTTGGGCCTATGGTTCATACCAGTTGTAATAGTTAGTATATAATTATGTTTATAATATTTCTGGCACACATTTTAGTTTTAAATTAAATAAGTATAAGACGGTAAATGAGACAAGCAAATTTAGCCGCATCTGTGGTAATTCAACGCCAGCAAAAGTTGTGAAGCGCTGCAGACATTTGCATATGTCTTTGCCGAAAATATTGATTTTTCAAACTCCGCTGATGGGTTAATTTCTATTACTCCCAAGCGGATGATATTTTCTCTTAAGCTCATAGTTGTGTTCAACAATAATCTAAAGATGCACCTGCACTCATATAAGTATGTATGTATGTATATTCGAATATGCATTTATGATGTCTATTGATTTTTCAAGCTTCTGATAGGAGGCTGGATTTGTTCTGTTTTTGCAGCACCAAATATATTGCCGATAATTCACTACACTTCAAAAAGAAAATTCTTCTTTGAATGCATTTGTATCATTATTTATATGCGTATTAACTTTAGAATGTTTGTGCTTTAATTTAGTGAAAATATGTACATATATTACTTTTATTGTTTGAAAGATTGGCGTATTTACAACGTCGCGGAATGATCAACCAACAATGAAAACGAACGAAAGCAGTGACAACTGAAACTATCGTTCCTTGCCATCGTACCGCACGAGCAATGAACGCCCTCCCCAAAAAGTCTTTGCAGACAATAGCATACTTGCAACCCCGCTGCAAAATCGTTTACAATAATAATATTTCTTAAGGGTGTTTTTGTTACATGGACAGTGGTAATGGGTTCCATTTTTTACAATAAGAAATTCATTACTCCTAATTAAGAGCCGAATTATTATTTTAAATATTTACATATATAATTTTTCTTATATCCGTTATTTTTTTAAATTATTATGTGTTTATGAACCTGGGGTAAATATATAACAAAGACACCAGGCAAGCCTAAATACTAACTTTAGTATTTCATTAAATTCGTGTAATAATTCGAAGTTCTCCAAAGTATCTGAAGCAATTAGATGAAGAAAATCCACCTCAGAGAATATAAATAAACAGATGTAACCTTTATTTTTTTTCTTCTTTAATAATTGAAAATTTTCGGGAGACAAAGTGGTGTTTTATTGACAATTTATATATTATTAAAATCATTCTAGGTATTTCCTCTTTAAAATAATAATTTCCAAAAGTATAAACAGGTACCCACAGTGGTATTCGCAATTCATCCGAGAGAGTCTTGTTTTTGACTATCAGGAAACAAATGCATATTAAACTCTCTCTTCAACAACCCTCAAAAAGTCTGTCTGGCAGTGCCGACGGATACGCGACCCCTCATTATACTACTGATCAACGCATGCGCACCAGAAGAAATGCACTTGCTGAGCGCGTGCCCGGCAACTGCTCCAATGAGTAGAAACAAAACTTACTGCAATACCATGGGGTATGTATTAGTTGCTACCAGCTGCGAGCGCAAGTTTCTTAAAATCACCTATACCCCACTGACGCTACACACTTTCATTGATTACTCATGCTTTCCTAAAAGGACATAAGCTGCATTTGGCTCGCAACAGCGCACCGCTTCCTGCCACGTAAAGCCTGCTCAAAACGTGCAACATGCATAGCATTGAAAACAGCTGACAACAAAAATTACATCTGTTTGTATATATGTAAATAGTACATATATATATGTACATACATATATACATACATATGTATTATATTTGCATATGTTAAGTAATGAAGTAAGCGAAACGGAGCTAAACATTACACAAATGTGAAGAAAACCGGTGCACGCTTAGCTTTCATGCGCTTGATGCCGAAGACTCACTGCTTTCAAATACTCAAATTGTACAAATACAATTTATTTTGTTGGTGTTGCAATTTCTATCCTGCTACAGTCTTGTGACAAAAGCGAAATACATACAAATACGCACGCATAACGATTTCGTGCTCACTTCATTAGCAGCTTATCGCATATCACTTCCTACTTAACACCTGACTTAGCATATCTATTATCTAACTATGCATTCAAGTTCCATTCAGCTTCATGCGCTCCAGATGTGCCTCCAGTTGTCTTAAGCCCCATCGAAAATCGAAGGCTGCAGTTTTTATGATCTATGAGATGAGCTGGAAGGAACCCACCCGACCATTGAAAGTATTTTTAGTGCGAAGTGAACAAGGCATGTTATGCATGTCTATCAGAATGTATCCAGCAACCAAGGTGCATTCCAGCAAGCCTGTTCATTTTTGTAAACAAAAGCCAAAGCTAAACAGTGCTGCCAATGCCGTTGAAATGTGTATATGGATGGGCACGTTGTTGATCTGTCAATGTATTGTATGTACGAATTGTCAATCGAATCCAAACTTCCAAATTAAATGTATGAGCATACTTGCGCCTCTACAGCTTGGATAACCTTCTCCTAATTTTGTTGGGCGACTTCATAATGATAGCAATCAAATAGATGGTTTTTAGGCCTGACAATAACCTGACGAAATAGCAACGGTAGATCTATATAGTATTCAAGAGTATATGAATAGCAAATAGTCAGTGAAAATTCTCAAAGTATTTGCAATAAAACAGCACGAATTTCAGTAAATTACACAACTGGCATTACACAAACATCAAGAGGACAAAGAAAACTTCAGAAAGAGCGACACCCTTTCCACCTATGCACAACCAATTACCCCATAATTGGCAACAACAGCAATTCATTCGCTGAAAATCGCCAGTGAGTCTCATGCACATACATATGTACATAAGTATGTAGGTAGGAAGAGGTGTACATACATCTGCATTTAGACGGACATGATCATAAATCAATTCATTGACATCACACATTTGAATGAATTTATGGATTTGTGAAAAGCCTCCTGTTTGTACAAAGTTTCTGCCACTTTCCTCAGCAGGCATCGTTAAGGTAATACCCGCTTGATGTGGGAAGTGCGCATGACAACTGCTGTGGTGGAAACGTTTTAATTAAACTAAACAACTGCCATATCGGCAACACTGCAAAGGCTGCAAATACTATTAAGCGAGGCATTGGAAGCTCTTGCCATAATCAATGGTAGTTCAGTGGCAATTTAAGCCATTGAAGCTAAAGCTTAAAGGTTTGTATTATTTTCGCTATACAATCAATGCCAAGTCGCGGAGAACAGTGATATAAGTGATGGAATAAGAAGATCATAGAAATCTGTTAAGTTTGTAGTAATTGGCTATAACAACCGTAAAGGACAAATTTAAATGCAATCTATGTGTAATATTGTGTATATTCGAATATGTGTTTAACAGAAAACAATTGCTTACTATATCTCCGATTAGGTAGTGCGAATGCTATTTTCTACCATTTAATTGAACTCATAGCACATTTTTATTGGCAGTAGTACCCCAGTCTAATCCATAACAGCATTGTTGTCTAGATATGAAGATTGTGGTATCAAGATATACATATAACTATGTGGATTCTGCGTGAGAATTGCTGGTCAGTGCCCTCTAAAGTAGATGGGTCATTGCGTTTCAAATTAATTAATCGCCCAGGATAAAGTTTCATGTATATACTTTCCATCAAAGATGCATTCGATATCCACAAACAAATGCAAATGTATCGCAGCGATTATCTGCCATTGCAGTCTTTTGTCTTCACAACCATATAGTATGTACATATGTATATGCATACAATTGTGAACTGAATCAAATGCCGTATGAGCACTTCCACCGTTACTCAGCTGCCATAACATCAATTTGAAACGCGTTGCCGAACTGGCAGTTAACGAGCTTCACGGCCAGTCGGCGCAGCCAGACTTGTGAATGGAATTAAGTCGATCGCATCGATCACTGTGCAGTTTGAAGAATGGAATTTCGCTGTTTACAAATACAAATACAAAGCCTAAGGCAATCCGTGTTGCCTGAAAAGGAAAGTTTCCCCCAACAAGTAGGGACGCCGCAGCCAATGGCAGTAGTAAGTAACGACAAAGAAAGCAACACTAGTTTAGTCGCCACTCAATGATTCCTGTATACACACCCGCAGGTGACCTGCCTGCCGTGAACAGTACAGGTCAACCAAAAATATAGCACCTCAACGAAATACTTAATTGATTTTTGGGGGGAAAAGGTCCAGTTTAGTCTTTTGTTTTGGCAGATTTTTATACAAACATATATTCTTAAGTAACTTTTTAAGAATTCTTTTAAATTTCAGTTTCATACTTGCCGCATTTCATTAAAGTATATTGCAGGCTCCTCAGTCATACCTAAGGCGTGTACTTTTAATTTTCAGTAAATGGAAAATAATAATAAAAGAGTAAATTTTTTGTATAAATATTGAAATAGGGTGCTCGAACTGTCATTGTTTAAATAGTGAAAAGTTAAAGCGGCCGTGAAAATTTTCAAAAGTCAAAAGTTTTAGAATAAAAACTTATGTTTTATGCGTTCCTTTGGAAGGATTTGCCACACGGAACCCAGCTTTATGCCATCGAACGCTCGAATATCAAAACTTTGGACTAATTTAGGTATGTATAACCGTGCGATTCTGTAACGTGAGACAGTACCAAGTCTCTAAATTTGAGATTTTGAGTTAGAGACAATTTTTGAGACTTGAGACGATTTTGCTATTCTGTAAGTGACAGTCTCAAAATCTATTACATTTCATTATTCAGAGATGTTTTTACACTTGAATGATAATAAATATGTCGATAACAAATATTAACTTTTCTATAACATAGTCAAAAAACATAATTATCAATAAAAATAAAAATATATGTTGACTTTGTTTCATAATATTTACGAAATTTATGTAAAATTTATTTATTTTTAACCTTTTCGTGTTTGAATTGCTTACAAAATGTAAAAAAACGACAATTGATTAATATCTATGATGATCTCTATTCAGTACATTGAAAATGTCAGCAAGAGTTCTTTTTAGTTTTGTGACCAGCTAACTACCAGGTCTCAATATTTTGAGACTAACGCTAGAGACTGTTTAGTGAATAGTAACTAGTATCAAATTGATACTTCGTCTCAAAATGTCTCAAATAGAGACTAGAGGCTGGTTACAGAATCCCGCTATAAGTATTATTTATTGATAAAAAAAGCCAACTATGGCTGATATTTTTCATTTATTTCCCCAAATGCGCACGTAATTATCAATTCAATTTCTGATTTAATGGTTATTTGTATTTTTTATGCATCTCTGAGAGATTTAAATATGACGTATAGAACATCGATTTCCAAAGTCTGCTTCTCCTCTGCATTTATTGTTGGTTTATTCAGATTTCTTTATCTTTATAATTATTTTATTTATAATTTTTAATCGAAAAGTCAAAAATTTAAAAATGGGCTAAGTAATCTTCGCGAAAACCTATCGGCTACCTTCAACGTACCCAGCAAATATTGAATCAAACCTGTTTTGAGAGAAACATAAAAACATTTATAAAACAATAAGATGCCGAAAATGAGTAGGTGGTATAATCTATTTACAAGTATTTGCCCGTTTAAATATTTTAAGCAGATTTTGTGTGTCTTGCGCACCTTCAACTCATGTTTACACTTTCTGCACAATTAAATGGCAGACACGACTCCGAAAGTCACTAAAATACTTGCACGTATCAATATCTATCCATGTATTTTCAGACATATAGTATGTTCGCAACATGCAACGAATAGCAAGAGTGCACAATCAAGGTAAACCTGTTGGCTGCACACAGTGATTAAACGGTGGTGAAATGTACGACTTGAAAAAGTGTCAATATATTTTTTGCCGACAAATTTAAACTGGACATTATCCAGAGTAATACTTTCCTCGATGTGCTGCTTTTAGGCCGTATGTCATATGACAGATTAAAAGTTTGAACTTCTAGTGGTTTTCGAATATCAACATTCTTGGATGAAACATGTCTTTGCATTGTACAGGACCAAAAGTTTTACTTATTGTAATTAGTATTGTAATATTATATGTTCATATTCATCGCTATCGAAACACTGTACATCGGGAGCAACGACTGCGCCAAACACTAAACTAATTCAAACAAAGATCAGCTTGAATTTCAGCTGGATATGCATTATGTGGGAACGTGAATTCACCACCAACGCCATTGACACCGCACCAGGCAAACATTCCAATTGCGATCCGAAATGGGCCATAGACTTCAAGATTCCGAAATCTGATTACAAAAATTAAGCGCAATAAGTAACATTAGGTGCGCCTTACTCGCAACATACATACATACATATGCATATCTAATTATATATACTATATACATATATATGGAATATTGACATCAACATCTCTACTAGGCATTTAGTGGAAATTTCTCCCTATCTTCCTTGGAAGTTATCAAAATCTTACGAATTTTTAAAGGAGTCTTCTCTCCTAAAACATCACAATTGCCCAAAATGTTGAGTTTTTATTCCACTATGGTCTAGTACTACTTATACATATATGGCAACTCACTCTTCCAAGGCATTCAACGCAGTCATCAGCAAAGTTTAGGGTCAAAACTAGAAATCCAAGTAATTGAATGAATAGAATGATTTGAACTTTCATTTCTATAAATATGTCTTTTAAACCACTTTAAATAGAAGTTTGGAAGTTTGCACTAAACCAAAAAAAACAAAAGGGTACATTTTTTGTACAACCGGAAAAGTAGTTCGCTGCACTGAAACTCATCAATGGTCCAAATAAAACCTGTTTGCTATACAACATCAGCAAACAGAAGGGTAAAAATAAAAAATTAAAACCATACAAGTAGGGAAGGGCTAAATTCATGTGTAACCGAACATTTTATACTCTTGCAACTTGTGAGGATTACAACCTTCAGTTGTTGGCAATAGAAGAAAAGGGTTCAACGCCATTGTTAGACGAAGTCATGAATAGATTACAATCAAAGTGAAAACTATACCAAATCATCTTTAATCGATTTTATCTAGTTTAGCCAATACCATATACTACTAACATGCCACATACTAATTAAATGTTCTTACCAGCACATATGGAGTATAGCCGAATGTTCAAAATGTCTATTATAAGGGCTAGGTCGAGTTTTCACCCGTTTTTATACATTTTAGGCACAAAAATATACCTTATTAGTAAAACACGCTCTATAAATTTCATTAAGATAGCTCACATACTATATTGGCCCATATACGCGGTTTAAAGTCATTCGGAAGTTTATTAGGTATATAGCCGATTGACCCGATTGAGCCAATTTTTGACACTCAGACATACTATTATCAAGAAAGAATTATTTCCAAATTTCAATTATATATCTCACATATTGACCAATATCTTCGGTAAAAAGTCAACTTTATATACTGGGGTATAGTTTAGATTTTGTTTGACTGTGTTAGAAGGTAAGGTATGTGGTTGTAATGCCATTCCCCCCATTTTTGCAATGTGACATGGGAATAGCAAAAGAATGCATGCACAACTTTGATTGATATGCACCTTTTATGATGCATTTAATTACTGATTTGTCACGCGTTTAGTAGTTTTTAAGAAAACCATTTTATGTGGAGTGCGCATGCTTATCGTCCGACTTCTCCTATTTTTACACCATCGTAAGGGAGCTTAAATCACTTTGTTTTATGTAAATTTGGGTGATATACATATTATATATATAACATTAGTTCGAAAGATATATACATACGTTAAACTTTTACGGCGGGCAGGGCCACGCCCTTAAGGGCCTATACCAGTGCGACACTTTCAAAAAATTTTTTTTTTGCTTTTTCGATAGTTTATATATTCAAAAATATCCTGCGAAATCGGCAAGGTCGTATCTTGAATAGTTTTTGAATGGCAGCGTTCTAAGCAGCGACCGCTCAGAAGTGTAAACATATATAAGTGAAACTTAAAACGCGTTTTTCTCGAAACGACAATTTTTAAAATTGCTGACATCATAACTCAACGAGAAATTGACCGATCGACTTCAAATTAAAACTGGGTATAGTTGAATACATTTGCTATACAATGAACTACGATCTTTTTGATTGGTTAAAAATTGTCAATTTAGCATTAAAAAAAACTACTATTTTTTCAAATTTACGCCATTTTCTTAATTTTTTATATTTTTCAAAAATCGTAGTTCATTGTATAGAAAATATATTTAAGTTTAATAAACATTTTGAATTTTTTTGTTTCAGCTACTCATTTGACCGGAATCATGCCAGCAGTTGAGGCACTTTTTTTTCGGCACTTCCGCAGACGGCACATTACTCCGTTATTTTTCAATATTTTTGTAAAAAAAATTTATAATAATATAGTTAAAATATACTTTATTACGTCCATAGAACGTCGAAACATTCAATCTAATACTTTCTTTTAAGAAAATTCACGAAAATCGCCTAATTTTTCATGCGTCACACTGGTATAGCCCCTTATTATGATTCGTTGTGCCAAATCTGAGTTCTTTATCTTAATTTACGATTTAGTAAGACACTTTACACGTTTTCGATTAATGGTGGCTTGTGGGCGTGGCAGTGGTCCGACTACACCCATCTACAATGCCAAACTTCATATGGTGACAACGACCGTGTCTACCAAATTTCATCAAGATATTTTTATTTGTACTCAAGTTACAACTTGCACGGGCGGACGGACAGTCAACCGGATTTCAACTTTTCTCGTCATTCTGATATCTATCTCGATTAATTTTAAGTGATATTTACAAACGTTGTATGAACAAAACTATTATTCTCTGTAGCGGTATGTTGCCAGAGTGTAAAATCATAAAAACATAACAGCAAAATAATTAACCCAGTGCAAAGTGAAATATGCTTCACCACTGCGAAGACCTGCAAAATGCGAGTATATGAACCTCCGTTTGAGTGGCGAGTCTGATTTCGTAGCGTCCGGTGCCGAGAGCTTGTTGATTCACGAATTCCGGGAGAATGTTAATATCGCCTTCGCTAAAGTACAAGCTTCCCAATCAATGCACTCGAAGCCTGGACTGGATAAACTAGCAACCAGCAATGAGCTCGTGCTTCTGTGGTCGGTAATATGGAGAAAGTGAATTAGGGAGCGTCCTGTACACTCTATAGCCTTTGATGTTGTTTCAATTTCTTTTGAATCTTAAATGCTTTCTTCTTGTAGATTTGAACGAATTGGATAATTGCAAAGCAGACAACACTAAACAAATCAATATTTCATTACGCCGGCACGACAACCGAAATGAACGGACTTGAATTGCACAACATAAAGCAGCAATGTCCTCTGTTCACTTAGCGGTTATGTATACATATGTATATGTACATATATACATATGTATACCAATGAAAATATCTTTGTTTCTAGCTCGCTGAATGCTGAACACTTGTTGCAGCGGCTGCACCAACAAAGAAATACAGGCCATCTCGCTTGGGAAATAAAGTGTTCCATCATTGCAGATACATCGATGCAACAGTTATTATAAATTTGTTCATATCAGAGCACACCAATTATCTAGTGTCAGTCCAATGACTTTCAACAAAGGATTACATAAATTACTTTCATTTATATATGTATGTATATACTTAATTTCTTGGAAACTTAGAATTCTGGCTTGAAAATCTCGTCTCAGAAAGTAAAAAATAGACTCCATGTAGGCCATATTACATATATTTTAGTGTCTTGAATTTAACGTTTGTGTGGCGATTTTTTTTTTCAATTAATTTATATTTCAATAAATGATTAATTCTGGAAAGCTAAAATTGCATGTAAAAGTTCACCTTACCTTTTTCGCTCAGATCCATGAGAAACTTCCTCATGAACTGTAAGTTTTCATCTAAGACACGGAACGTGTCGAAACGTAAAATAATCGAATCCATATTTTAATGCTTGAATGAGAATTGGATTGTTCCACTGTTTATACAAAAGTTATTTCCACTTGTATTCAACAAGTGTCTACACTCAATTTTAAATATATATTTAAAGTATTTAACACAAAAAATTGACACTAACACAATAGGGACACAACGCGACGAACACACGAACCGATCGGGAGCAACTGAGAAATCGTAAATTAGTGATTCTAAACAGAATTTACATATTTCAAACTAGCGGAGCATAGTTGATTTACAGTTGTGCAACGAAACCGAAACGAAGTTTAGGACTGGAGATTGGAATCCTAGAATATAGTAGAGCAAATATACGTATACACATATATACTGGTACATAAGCATTTATACATATGAAGGTATCCCTATACACACATATGTATGTATGTATATGTTTATTCTTTAATTTTTGTCCCATCATTCTTTCCATTTTCAATGTCTTATATCACAGGGTTGCTTTGAGGCTGATTTACTCTAGGAACAATTTTTATTAATGTTTATTTAATATTATTTTATGCAACTTTGTTATCGCCAGTTGTGGAGTTCGTTTAAGTGTTACATTGTTGTTAGATTAGGTTGTGTGGTATATATTCTCGTATGTACTTGTGTACATACAATATTAATACATATCTTAATTTTAATCCTTTTATTTTTTATCCGACCGTCTATTAACAGCCACATATATATAGATATATACATATAAATGTTTTAACCTTCAAAATATAACATTTATAAATTTAAAATCTAACGGAAAATTCGGTGATGGAAATCATAAGATTGCTATAATGTATCGTTCCCGATCGTACAATACATAGGAAGTGAAGAGCAATTACTAAATATGAATAGGTTAAAATCGAAGAAATCTTCTTTTACTGCCTATATATTTCGATATGAAGAAAGATGTTGTGTTTGTGGTTCAATTTCGATTATCTTTGCATTCTATTTTGCTAATTTTAAACATATTATCCTTCTCGCTCGACAAGTCTGTCCACGTGGCGGCTAGAATCCAATTAATCGAGACATATTCACGATATATGAACAGGCCATATTGATCTCCTTGTGTAGCTATTCTTATAAATTTGTATGTATTTCCGATGTAAGGTACTATTTTTATTGGAGCTTGTAAGTAGACAAAATCCATTATTCTAAGAAGATCATATATCAGACTAATATACCAACGTTCAATTACTAGTCTATAGACAAAACTATCTAGAACTTAGATTACATACAATTATGGAGCTCGTGCAAATAGTTATGGTCAAAACTTTATTACTCAATTCTGTTCTAATGATTACATAATTTCTTATACTATAATAGAAAAAATATTGTTTTATTGACCGATTTTCCTCAAAATATTTAAAGTTTTGCTGGACACAACAATTCGCTATCAAAAAATTAGCGAGCACATATTATTTAATTAAAAATGCTTAAGCTTCAGTTATTACTTACCCGCTTGTGTCCATTGTTCATAATCTGTCTGCCGGAATAATCCAACCCAATCGAACAGAAGTTCCTCGTAAGAAGCCATTTAAAATTTTCAACTTCCGGATACTTCTGCTGATATGCAACATATAGCCTACATACATATGTATGTATGTACATACGTATTTATGTATATATGCACTGTTTTACATTTCCGCATTGAGCACTATAACAATATAAGGTAAAAGTCAAATCAAACTAGATTTTATTGCGTTATATATGTATTTAAATCCATAATTCTTGCAATACTAATGTATGTATGTACCTGTGGGTTCGCCGAATCTATTGCGTCTCTTTATTTAAGTTTTTAATCGACAGTTTGAAATGTTCCCAGAGTAAATTTGGTTCGTAAATTTCAAATCTTTGGGGTATTCATTTCTAGCCACTTGGGGTTTTCACGTTTCCGAAATATTCAACCATACAATTTCTGAAATCTCTAAAAAAGTTCGGGACAGTTGCAGAATCTCTCTTCATTGGAAACATTAATACATACAAGCTGTTCAATCCCTCTTCCAACCTCCATGTCACGCATAAGCTGATCTTGGACGTCATATAGATAAAAAACGTTTTGTCAAATAATTATTTTGTACTATCGAATGCGCCTGTTCGTTTCCTTCTCCAACTTTTCTAGTCTAGTTCAACTGAGTTTTTCCAATCTCGTAAATCCAATCAATGAAAACTTTTTATACTGATCGCTACCTCATCATGCGCACTCTTTTCAAGCGTACGTCAACCGTTGAAGTACTGACTATTATGTGGTCTGTAGACAAAATTAATAATCAACTTATGTCAAAATCACCACCTCTACTCCACCACCGTGTAATCATTCCATTCCATACCAAGTTCACACTCTTACATGCGATTACGCATACGCTCTCAAACCATCCATGGACATGACGTCTATGTTATACCTGATCGAGCATACTAACGCATAATTGTGTATTCAAATCTATGTATGTATGTATGGAGATACGGGATTTTGCTCACTCACTCTCCGAACACCTGCTTGCTCGGTGCGCCTACGTTCAACTAAGTATTTATCATCGGTTTCATTGATTTAGTGATGGATAAACATATACATTCATACATACTACATGCATGCTTATGTAATTTTAAATTATTCTGCACAGGGAGAAATAAATGAGTTTTCTTAGTGGGGTTAGGTGAGGTCTACATTTTGTCCTACTTCCAACATAATAAATATAATGACTTCCTCCACTCCAGTATCTTTATCAGTGAAAGTGGGAGATTTCTAAATACATATGTATGTTCGTATTAGGTTCTAAAAATTAAGCTAGAAGTTTTTGCTTAGCATAATATTATTTGTAACCCTCAGCGCTAATAATACTTATATATTTCCATTGACAATTACAAATGATAGATTTTAATACCACGGCTTTCACAGATGTTTGGAAGTAGATTTTTTAGAAAGCAAACGGTGTGTTTTTTATATACATACATATGTATATTATATTTAATAAATATATACTATATATAATAATTCAATAAAATCATTGTTTAGAAAGTTTATTGTTTTTGGAATAATGTTGAACTATACCGTTATATGAAATTTGGCCAGAATTACTAACCACTTTTTGACATATACATATGTACATACATATGTGCTAAAATCACACATGCGCCAGTATTGCACTCCGTTCAAAATCTAGGTAATATTTGAAATTAGGAATACTTGAACATCTTTAAAAGTAGACCTGAATGTTTTTATAAACGTATTGAACGGAATCCTAAAATACTATTGAATTTTGGTTGGAACACTGCGAATAACGGTATTTATATTTTCATTAATAATTCTCGGCTTCCAAACAAATTCATACAGAATTATAAAGATAAATATACATATACACATATGTATAGTGTAAATGTAAGTATACCCGACGCCTATTGTCTTAATCCCATACAACTTTATTCGCTTTGCTTGACAATTCGTACTTCAACAACAAAGCGAAGAATATACCAACGTATGGTTTTTGTGCCACTCGTCAATAAAAATTGCGATTGTTGCTTGAGAAAGCGAAGTTTTCTTGGGGAATGTTTAGTATCGCGCGGGTTAAGTATCGTTTATGGAGAAAAACAGGGGAGGGCTTACCCCCCTCACGTCCCCTTATTGGAAAGAGGAAGGATTGAACTTTTTAATAAATAAAATAACCCTGGACGAGCGAATACCCGGGGTGACCGAAGTACTTTCGTGTAGTACTCCTTTCTGCCTTCGGCCGCGCTTTAAAAAAATAACCCTGGCCGAGCGATTACCCGGGGTGACCGAAGTACTTTCGTGTAGTACTTCTTTCTGCATTGGCGGCCTTCGGCCGCGCTTTAAAAAAATAACCCTGGCCAGTCCAACACCGGCTACGCCATCCACAGTTTTTTAGCATTGAACACCTTTTCGCGTTCACTTCATACATTTATTGCTAAGTGGGTTTAATTTATTCCTTTTTGTTCGCGCTTTCTCGGTAGTTTGACAGTTCAAATTAGGCAGTCATTTTGGTTTTTCGCATTATTGAACTCAATGCAGAAAAAGGTGTATTTTATTTAAAGATTTACAAAGAAATTAACAATCAAAAGTAATTAAAAACATTACTAGTGGTTTTTATAATTCATAAGTAATATATGTGCGTGAAAATGTATCCATAATTTGTTTGGTACAATGCACAACAGATGAAAATACCAGCATATATTCAGAAATTTGCAAAAAAATAGCATTTTTTAAAGTGAATTTGTGGAAAAATTTGTGAACCGATGTTTTAAAATAAAGTTCGATAATTGAAGCATACATGCGTGTTTAAAATTTTCAATTTGGTTCTCTCGTTTAGGTACAGTGAGCCAAAATTAACCGGCGCGATACTAAACTCAACCCGTTTTCTTTGTTTGGATATAATGTATAAAGCAAAGCGAAGCAAATGTTCTATATGAATCAGACCTAACATTTTGTTCACCCAACTCAAAATAACTTCGAACTTATTTGTTTCCATACAGCATATAATTATAATTTATTGTTAAAACTTGGTAGCTCTGGATATAAATGTGTTGCGTCATCTAGCGGTATTAATGTGAAGTTCACTTATTGGCCGTCGTAAGTTCTAAACGTCAACATAAATTTTTCAGCAGTGCGCATTATTTTTATTTTTGGGAGAGTGCATTGAAATTTCTATCATTTCCGTTGAACAAATTTTTCACACGACTTTTACGATTTACTACGAAATCCACCGAAAGTGAAACAGCAAAAAGTATTTTTCAATCAGTTAAATAAGGTGCATCTAACTATTGGTTCAGCGGTGCAAGGGCTCAAGATCAAAGTTCGAATTAGGCGTAGTGAGAAGTAAAAACTCGCATATAAATTCTTACAATATGACAGTATCCGCTGGGGTAGCTGACTCGAACAGCAATGTAGCCGGCAACGAATCCTCATCCATTTTGTTGGGCATCGTAGAAGAAATTATCTATAGCCCCTTAAATTTAGCACTTGTAGGAGTCATAGTATTTCTTTTTTACAAAATTGTAAAGGATCGCTATGAAGTACCCAGGGACAGATCCGGTGAAGGTGCTTCGCAAATACCTGAGCTTCCTAAATTGCGACGAGATTTTACTATACAAGAGTTGCGTGCATATGATGGAAATGGACCGGATGGTAGAATACTTATAGCAGTAAATGGAACTGTATATGACGCCACAAAAGCAAAACGTTTTTACGGTCCAGGTAAATAAGATATTACATATGTATATAGTATTATTAATATAAATACTCATACGGCAGTAATTTTAATATTGCATACACATTCAGTATACATATATTTATATGAATGGGTAGAACAACTTTAAGTACTTTTTATATAATTGTAATAATATAAAAAAAACTGGCGACTGGCCGGTAGCGTAAATGTTATCAGGTGATATACGTACGTATTTATATTAAAACATATATGTATGGATATACCATGATGAATATTTATATTGTAACTAACTGGCACTAAGTGTAAATAGTTGAAAGATTTTATAATTTTTAAATACAATAAAACTATGTTCCATTACAAATAGGATTTTATAATGCGCATATATTTGCATTTTAACTTCCAAGTAAAAAAAAGACAACAAGAAGAGAAAATGACAACATATTAAATTAAGATTTTGTATAAAGACATGCCTCTAATCTTGTGTAAGTGTTCCTGCGAGTGTAAATAGCCGAGAATTATCTTATCTTAAAATCTGCCAATCACTCCTAAAATAACAACTCATCGTTAGTACATATGAACATGACATTTATTTTTTTCAAGGTATCAGACTTCTTAAATATCAAGAAATTAGCATCGATTTGCATAGATTCTCAAAAAGCAAATTATGCAGGTTATATTTGCAATTAATTTAAATAACATTATTTTTATCATTATCTATAGGCGGGCCATATGCGTCATTTGCTGGCAGGGACGCATCACGCAATTTGGCAACCTTTAACGTCGAACCAAATAATAAAGAAGAATATGATGATCTAAGTGACTTAAATGCTATGGAAATGGATTCTGTGCGTGAATGGGAGATGCAATTCAAAGGTATCAATTTGACTTGTAAATCAAATGAGTTCGCATCTAAAATATATTTTTTAGAAAAATACGATCTGGTGGGCAAATTACTACGTAAAGGTGAGCAACCTACTAATTATGACGACGAGGAAGAAGACTCCAATGAAGTTGTCACAGAAGTCAACGCGACTTCCTCTGTACCCACCACAAATGCAAGCAACAATGATGACGGTGTTCGGAAGCGTGTCGCTAATTCAACCGATGAGGAAGTTAAATAAATAGTAGTTATCTTTCAAATATTTGTTTCGGGATCACAATTGATAGATTTACAAAAATTTTAGTTTACTAAAAAATATTTAATTAATACTTTGAAAACCCTCTGCTGAACATTTTTACGATGCTTATCAGTGGATAAATGAAAGATAAAAAAAATCGCAAATATTTAAGCAATTGCAATTCTCATTTGATTTTATGCACAGCCTAGATGAAATTACGCAAATTGTGTCTTATTTGTTTTATCAATGTTCTTATACATATATATACACAAAGCATATGCGGGATTGTGGTTGATATAGTCTTTAGCTCAGAAATCAGAAAAATTACTCGGCTAAATTAACTATCTTTAAAATAAAAAAATCTAAAAATTAAGATGTTTAGGGAAGGTATTGGCAAAAATGAGAAATGCAACCCTAAATATGTCATTTACTTAATTTTACATATAACACAATATATGCGTCTTTAGATGTAAACTTTTATTCCGACGAACTATATACATATATGTTATGTGTATTGTTCAAGTAAATACATATATTTATTCAAAAAATTAATAAAATTCTTATTTTCTGTCATGTTTTTGACATGATTTTACCCATTATTTTACTTGCTTCTAGATTATTATCCGTTTTCAAGACAGTCAGGTCTACATCCGTCCCTATAAAATTGTTCTTGTTAAGGGGACTGACAAATGACCTTTCTTATCATCTGAATCGAAAAGTTTATACAATGCGGGTATGAGAAATCTTACACAGGGACGATATGGTTAAAGCAACTAGTAGTTATATAGAGAACGTAAATTTTTGATTTAGAGAAAAACAAAGTTTTAATCCTTATTTTAGACATTAAAACCTTCGAATTGATGACCAAATTGAAGCAATTTTCGTTTCCTGATAAGACCCCAACAAGTAAACTATGGGTTAAATCATACTTTGATTACCATAATATAGAAATCTGTCAGATTTACGGTTTACATCTCTACTCGGTTGAATTGGAGTTGAATCAATTGGCGTTGCCAACCTAAAAAATAAATATGTGACAGATAATTAAACAGCTCAAAGCTTTACACGAAAAATCACAACAAATTAATTGTTTTAAAAGTCATTACTCACAAGAAGCTGAGTATGTAATTATTAAAATAAAAATTTGTGTTTATATTACAAGTAAAAATGTTGGAACCAAAACTGATGTGTTGTGTATACGAAAAAGCCTCATCATCACTCAAATCCACACGAACTTCCTAACACCAACAGAACCAAAACTGATTTTAAATCTTATGGACACCATACAAACACCACTGGCTTAAGAGGAGCAAAACATTTTAAGAATTTAATTTTATGTTCAAAACACTTCCCACGCTCCCTCAGTATTATTTAAATGTTTCCAAATTGTAGCTTTTTTTCGACCACTTCTGGGATTTCAGCTCATCAAATTTTCACCTTTATATGGTCTTGGACTTATTACCTGGAAAAAATAGTTTGAAAATATCAATAAAATAGCTCTTTTTATTAATTTTTTATTAATATTTTTCCTAAGTAAATTTATTAATGTTTACTCCGTGATTTAAAATTGAAACAAAACTGAGCCTCTTACGACAAACCAAAAGACCTTGGTTTCTACTTTTCGGTTTTTATTATTCTTAATAAATGAGGCTTTTGTATATATCGTTGGGGAGCAGCAATATACCATACACTAAAATATATGGTTGTCGGCAGAATTCTGGCGCTACAACAACAACAACATATATGGTTGTCAGTGAATTATAAATTTACTCGCGATACAATTTACAAATTTAAAATCTAATGTTTCCATTCCAATGCAAACTTGATGCTTTGATACATTTATGTATTTATACATACATACCAAATGTCATTGAGCGATTGACAACTGTCATATTGGATACTCTCTGCACATAAAAAAAAAATACATTTGCAGTGCACGATATTTTGCTGTCGCTGAAAACATTTTAATATTTTAAAGTAAGCATTTATCAAATATATTTCCGTTAACATTACATTAATACCTTAATAATAAGCCAATTTTAATAGTATTTGAAATTATTATTATGTCTTTTCCAATTAGTTCTTTATACAGGCATTGACTTATGTAATTAGGAGATACTATACGTTTTGAGCTTAATTTTCTTATAAAACATTTCTAAAAATTGATTATATTGATTTTTAGAAAGAAAATGTTTCGTGCACCGCTTACAAAGGTTATACAAGGAAGATTCGGTTCACCAACACATGGGATTACCAGCAAAGCCATTCGTTCTAGCGCTGCGTTATCACAGACACCAGCTAAGGCACCAGAAAAAATAGAGGTTTTTGTTGACGATGTCTCCGTTAAAGTTTTGCCTGGAACTACTGTTTTACAGGTAATAAAATAAAATCCGAATTATTGAAAATATTACTATACATATAATAAATATTACTATATAATATAATAATATTTTGGTTTTTTAGGCATGCGCTGTGGCTGGGGTAGAAATACCCCGATTTTGTTATCATGAACGTTTGTCAGTTGCAGGCAATTGTCGTATGTGCCTTGTAGAAGTAGAAAAAAGTCCAAAACCGGTAGCAGCATGTGCAATGCCTGTAATGAAAGGGTGGCGTATAAAGACTAACTCCGAAATGACCAGAAAAGCACGTGAAGGCGTAATGGAATTCTTGTTGATGAATCATCCATTGGATTGTCCTATTTGTGATCAGGGCGGTGAATGTGATCTTCAAGATCAGGCTATGGCGTTTGGTTCAGATCGATCCAGATTTACCGATATAAATCATACTGGAAAGAGGTACGTTTTATTTTTTGTTTTTAGTTACAAATTAATTCAATTGTAATATTTTTAGAGCCGTTGAGGACAAAAATTTTGGACCATTAGTCAAAGGAATAATGACTCGTTGCATTCACTGTACTCGTTGTGTTCGATTTGCCTGTGAAGTGGCCGGTGTGGAAGATCTTGGCACCACGGGCCGTGGTAACGACATGCAAATCGGTACTTACGTTGAAAAACTGTTCCTGTCTGAACTTTCCGGAAATGTTATAGATTTGTGTCCCGTTGGTGCATTGACTAGCAAACCTTACAGGTAAATTTTATAGTTTTCAATTTTTCATATTGTTCAAATAAATAGAACAAAATGATCTAAAAGTTTCGTAGCACGACCATGGGAAATTCGGAAAGTTAGTAGCATTGATGTTTTGGACGCCGTTGGTAGCAATATTGTCGTAAGCACTCGAACTAACGAAGTTCTACGTATTGTACCCCGAGAAAATGAGGATATTAATGAAGAATGGCTTGCTGACAAATCCCGTTTTGCATGCGATGGTTTAAAACGTCAACGTTTGGTTGCACCCATGGTTCGCATGCCGAATGGTGAATTACATGCAGTAGAATGGGAAGGAGCATTAATATCGGTTGCTAAAGCTATAAAAGACGCAAAAGGTGCCGTTGCTGCTATAGCTGGCCAGCTGGTAGATGTAGAATCACTTGTGGCTCTAAAAGATTTACTAAATCGTAATGGGGCAGAAACTCTTTGTACCGAGCAAAACTTTAATGTTAAGGGTTCTGGGTCTGATTTGCGATCTAACTATGTTTGCAATACCACTATAGCAGGTGAGAAGTTTTTTTATTTCTATAAATATAATTAATTCAAAAATCGATTGATATTCCTTATAGATCTGGAGCAAGCAGATGCTGTTTTACTTATCGGTACCAATCCACGCTATGAAGCACCATTAATCAACACTCGTTTACGTAAATCATATATCAATAATGAAATGGATATTGCTTCCATTGGTCCCAAAATAGATCTCTCATACAATCATCAAAATCTGGGAGAAGATGCTGGTTTAATTAGTCAAGTTTGTAATGGTGGACATCCATTTTCAAAAGTACTTGAAAATGCTAAGAAACCCGCAATTGTGTTGGGAGCAGATGTATTGGAAAGACCTGACGCAGCTGGAATTCATACAACAGTAGCTTCGTATTGTAAGAAACTTAACAAACAGGTGATTACATTGAATAACATTAGCAATCAATGGTCGTTTTGTTAAACTTACGGCATTATAAATCGCAACAAAATGTCAAGTCACTAGCGAACAGGACCTGGAATTAGGTGTATCGAATAGGTGTCAGAAATTATTGCTTTTCCATTGTGTAGACGACCTTAAAGTTATGCAACGAAGAAAATGAAGTGATATCTTCTTCTTTACTGGCGTAGAGACCGCTTTCGCGATTGTAGCCAGGCTAACAACAGCCCGCCAGTCGTTTCTTCTTTTCACTATTTGTGCAGCCAGGTCCTTCTCCACCCAATCTCTCTAACGAAGTGGAGGTCTTCCTCTTCCTCTGCTTTCACCGGCGGGTACTAAATCCAGCACCCAGAAAGTTGGAGTGTTTTCTTCCATTGGGATAACATGACCTGGCCAGCGCATCCGCTGTCTCTTGTCGCCGCATATCTCGTACAGCTCTTCGTTCCATCTACTGCGGTATTCGCGTTGCCATTGCGCATAAATCTTCCGCAAAACCTTTTCCTCGAACACCTAAGGCCGACTCATCAGATGGTGTCCATACCTCCGCACCATATTCGACATATCTTACTTTAAGCAAAATTCAAATTATTAGGAAATATTGTTTACGTACTTTTGTGTGTTTGTTGCTTTTTATTCCAGGGCTGGAATGCTTTTAATGTACTGCAAAATAATGCAGGGCAAACCGGAGCTCTGGATGTTGGATATCAGCCGGGAATACAGGCTGCACTTAAAGCTCAGCCAAAAGTACTAATACTTCTTGGAGCTGATGGTGGAAAAGTTGACCGTGAAAAGTTGCCGAAAGATTGCTATGTTATTTATATAGGGCACCATGGTGATAATGGTGCTTCGATTGCAGATGCAGTTCTTCCTGGAGCTGCGTATACAGAAAAGCAGGCAATATATGTAAATACAGAAGGTCGTGCTCAACAAACATTAGCCGCTGTATCACCCCCAGGAATGGCTCGTGAGGACTGGAAGATTTTACGTGCTCTGTCAGAAATTTTAGGTGAACTTAATGTTTATTATGCATTAAAAATGTGAAATTATTTGATTTTGAATGTTCCAGGCACACCTTTGCCATATGATAATTTGGATGATTTGAGAAATCGCATAGAAGATATAGCTCCGCACTTGGTACGTTTTGGAAAGTTGGAGTCTTCTACATTCGGCAGTTTAACTGAGCAATTGGCCACAGTAAGTTTTTATTACAGCCTTTTGATTTTCTGAGGATAACCACTTTCTTTTCTAGTCCAAGTCAATTGAAAATACAAAAATAGATGTGAAACAAAAGAAATTGCGCGAATACTTTATGACGGACCCGATTTCCCGAGCGTCTCCAACAATGGCTAGATGCGTTCGAGAAGTATCTGGAGAAGAAGCGAAGGAAGAGTCTCAAAGACAAGCCGCTTGTTAAATATATACGAAAATATGCAACTTTCTAATCGATACACCTTAGACCAAAAACTAATATGTATTGTTGAATATCTTCAAGCTGTATTATTTAGTAAGACGCATATAAACTAAAAAACTAAATACCAACAAAGTGAGGACAAACATTATAAGGTTGTTAACGTTTAATTAAAATTATAACTAGGTGAAGAACTGAGAAGATATAAATTATTGAATTGACAAGTTTTGATAGTACACCTGATAATCCTGATCATTAATGACGTTCATAAAGTAAATTTAGAGATGCACGGTACTGACTAAAAAAATTTCGAAAATTTGCTTCATTTTCAGAATCAGATTCGTCTGTAATTTCCATTTTTATAGCTGTAGGCATTTGTGGGAAGTCCTTTAGGGTTTCCCCATAACTAACTTTCATATCTTCTTTGATATTCTCCTTGAATTTAATAAACTCATCCATGGAAATTTCTGCTTCGGAGTCTCCTATAGCACAAACATTCAAATTATCTTCTGATTTAGATAAACTATGATTTACATCGTCATCCTCGTCGTTCTTAAAAATTGGTTCTAAAGTTGAAGATAAATTTAACGTGGGTAAAATTTGATGCCCAATACATGAGGACGTTGTAGACGACGTTAAAGTACCATCTTGCTCACCAACATGGATCTGATCGCCAAATGATTCTTCAGTGGATAAAATAGCTTGTTGATTAGCGGTGCTGAAATATACATATATATTAATTAAATGAACAAGGATTATATTTAAATAACCAAACCATATTTCAGCTACAATTTTTTTAATTTCCATTGAACCATCTTCATACATTGGCAAATAATCTCCAAAAAAATGAAGGACTTGTTCTTTACTGCAATTGCCGTAGTAGCCTGCGTATTCTGGGCGAAAGTCTTCTCCTAAATGTAACACCGAATCATGCGGATTCTCAAATAAATCAACGGGTAGCTCTATAACTTGTTCTTCCTCTACAAGCCCGTTACCCGAACGACTAGTAACATCAGATTTTATGCGTCTTTGTTGAGCTTGAATAGCTGCACATTCATCAGACGCGTGCAATTTATCTTCCAAAATACGTGTTTCATTTTGGAAACTCAAAACTGTTTGAAAGCGTAATCTGCTCTTTTGAATATTTGATAAACCTCCATGTGACATAAAACACAAGTCGCCCAACATACGATCGGCAACCTGGCGGTATTTATTTTCTTCAGCCATACGCTGCAATTGATTAGTGGTCTCCACATCGATTTTATTCTTTTCATCCATTTCTCCTAATAATTGATAAGTATGTCGTCGTATTTTCGCTAGAAGGTCTAGGCGATGACGTTGGAAGTTTTCGTTCCTATACTGAAGGAGTAAATCTTCATCCGCTTCCGGCATGGCATTAAGTCTATCGAATTTAAACTGCTCGAGGTGTTCCAAAAAGACAGAACGATTTTTAATTTTAAAAATAGACTGAGTAGAATTTAAATAATCTTCTAGAGCTATTAAATCAAGCAGTATCACGGTTCCGTCTCGATTCCAACGTAAAAAGTCACAATAATCTAAATGAACAATTAACCACAATTTGTATGGAAAAGGAAAATTTAATATATCTTGTCTTGTGACGAAAGATGACAATTCCTGTGTACATTCCATGGCTGACGAAAGGAATTCAACGTTATTTTGCATTTTAGTCAAAAATAAGAAGCAAGCAATTTTCTTTATTTTTTTTTTTAAATAACCTAACCGTACTTTATTGAGACAAGCCAACGGAAGAGGATATATGATACATATTTATACAATACAACAATTCGATAAAATATGTATCGTGTTTTAATACGAAGCATATCATTGGAAAGGGCAATCTAAAATTAAAAAAATCTAATAACAATGTAGTGATTACAAAATAAAATAGTGCATAGCTTTAACTATAACTAATAAAATGTATTTAGATTTTGTATAAAAATTAATCAATAAAAATAATAATAAAATTATTGATTATTGATGGAATTTTATTATTATGAAATTAAATCGTTTTAATTACTAATTTCAAAAGTGCTTTTTTTGGTGTCAGAGCAAATTCCATAATTGTAAAACGTATCCCGCTCTCCAATTTCCTGTCGAAATAATCGACACGGAACACTGAAAAAATCGATAAAATATTTATGTCACTTTTGACATTTGTCAACCGTATGTTCGCTGTCAACCTAAGGTGAAAGAATCGAGTTATATAAAAAAGGTTTTTGCAATTTTTATTTAATTAAGCAATTTTTATTAAACTTTTGACCTTTTTGGTTCTTTATATATTTTTACATAATTTATCGGGGAAATGGATTCAGTCACATTTTTCATATCTCTTGCAGAACTCGTAGGAATTAAAAATGCTTCGCTCTGTTGCTGCGCTGGTAAACAAAACATCCAAAGTGCTGGTATGCAACTCTGGATACTCCAGTACTTTATTTGTTAATGGAGCTTTCGGACCCGCTATTAACACGATTGCACTGCGGCAACAGCAAACAATGCCAGTGGTAGATCCAAACAATCCACTTCCGAAAAAAAGTGCGTCACCATTTGGTAGAAATCAGCCTAATATGGTGGAATGGTCGATTGCTCGTTTGGATGATCTTTTAAATTGGGGCCGCAAAGGTTCCATATGGCCACTGACATTCGGATTGGCTTGCTGTGCTGTGGAAATGATGCATATTGCAGCTCCTCGTTATGACATGGATCGGTATGGTGTTGTATTTCGTGCTTCTCCGCGCCAGGCAGACGTAATAATTGTTGCAGGGACCCTTACAAACAAAATGGCACCTGCTCTTCGTAAAGTTTATGATCAAATGCCTGAACCTCGTTGGGTTATTTCAATGGGTAGTTGCGCCAACGGTGGTGGATATTATCATTATTCGTATTCAGTTGTGCGAGGTTGCGACCGTATTATACCAGTAGATATTTATGTTCCGGGATGTCCACCTACTGCTGAGGCACTTATGTACGGCGTTCTTCAGTTACAGAAAAAAGTAAAACGAATGAAAACATTACAAATGTGGTACAGAAAGTAGGTCTCTGAAACATAAAATTCATTCTAGACCTTAATATTTAAGAAAAATCACAAGATGTATACAGTGGTATAAGTACAATTCTATGTAATATATACAATATTAATTAATCTTGTGTGTGATATCAAAAATAAAACCGAGTTTCAACTTATGAATATTTACATTATTGGATTAACAAACCTGTCCCACTATATGTTATAGTATATATTTTGTTAAATTAACTTATGATATCCAATTATGCAAAATGAAAATTTATTCACTTTCATATTTAAAAGCTTAAAATTAGAATAGTTTACAAAGATTTAAACTTCAGATCTGCAACTAGAGCCACATGGTCGGAGGGGAAAACTACAGATGGTAGAGCTGTATGACATTTCAGTTCTTCTTCCGTCGGTAGCGGTACCACCTGTAACTCAAATTATATTTTTCATTTGGGAATTGTCAAAGGAAAACTGTAATACCTGATGAATATCTAGGCAATCGCTTTGATAAAATATATAATCCAAGCAGGCAGCAAATGTATGCGTAAAGTTCGTGTAAGGAGGTGTACCACATGCAGATTTTATTTGAAAAGGTTGAGAAAGGGATACATTTTGTACTGCCTCTTCGGTATCTGAAATCAAACGGAATCAGACATTATTGTCAACATTTTTATGCTTATAAGTGAATATTCCTACTGCTTAACCAATCAATGCATTCTTTCCCCACATTTCCTTCCACCATTAATTTATAAATACCACATTCCGGAATGCTGTTGAAATCACCACAGAATAGTAATGACAACTCTCGCCGATCAGACAAACTTAGTTTAGTTATAGTGTCTTTATATATGTGTTCGATGTACAACATTGCAAAACCCATTTGTAATAGTCTTATATGATCCGCATCGGGATGGAAATAGAGGTGTGTATTCGCAACTAACAAATAACGTCCGCTTTCCTTACACTTTAGCACCAATATCTATAAGCAAACATTATTTAAAAAAATATTCAATCAATTACAGATGTACATATATACCTGAAGTGTTGTAGATCTATCACAAATTCGCTCCACAAGCTTCTTGTTATTTTTTATTTGGTTCCATAATTCCGCAAACTGCGGCAAAGTGCGAATATTTTCCCCAATATTTAGTTCATATTTAAAAACTAAATTAAATCGAGATGTCATGTAAAATAAAGCTACACCCTCTCCACACGTGCCTTTCTGAGCGATAACACCATGGTAACCCAATTCTTCAGACTCAAAGATATTTTTCAGGTCTAAATCAAATATTTTTAAATCTACTTCTTGCAAACAAATGATATCAGCATTGTAACCAATTATTTCCTTCAAGTACAATTGCTTGCGGTAGTCGATTTTTAACGCATATGGTGGGCAGTAAGGAAAAAGATGCGTTCGCGTATAATCACTGTCGGCATATAGATCAGCTAAAATATTATACGAAACCACTCGAATATAATCACCTCTCAATCTATTTTTGGTGAACAAGTGCCTTGTCTGAAATGGGCAAAATCCAGGACCTGCCTGTACTTCATTTTTAGTTATTTGCTCAACTTGTGGGCCATATTGACCGTCTTCATTGCTGGGTGTTAACTGGAACTTTAGAAAGTATCCTATATCCTGAATACTCGTATCATAGTGGAAACCATTACCGCACTCTACCCATTCAGCTCCCCGAAGTAAATCACCGCTAGATGGCTATTTCAATTAAAAATTAGTTAAATTTGGATATGCACATGTTTACAGATTTAAGACATACAAATTACCTTTATTGCTTTATACCATTTCCCAATACTGTACTTACGATCCGCAAACTGTAATTCTACTTTGCTCGGGTATACTGTAAAGCCTGCTAGTATATTTGTCGGTAAAGTTAAATTTAAAACCCAAGGCAAGTTGTATACTATTTCATAACTTTTATCCATCACAAGTAATTTCAAGTCAGTACTTTTGGTTTCTAATAGTTTCTCAAAAGTCATATTTTCAACCTTTTTACATGATTCAGAACGAACAATTTCTACAAGAACCTGATTGAAATTCATATTAAATTATATTAGTAACAATTATAATAATATACCTTATCGTAAGTGTTTGGTATTGGTTCTAGCGTTTGGGACAAGCTTTTCTTTTTGTCCTTTTTCGACTTTTTACTCAATTCCTTTTCTATATTATTCCGTATACGTACAAGAGCATCTTCAATATTTTCAGTCATTTTTCGACAAAAGTTAAAATCTCTATTCACACGTACGTCGTCATTGGTAAACCTAAAGTTGATATGAAGATCTTGATTGGAGCCATCGTGACGCAAATATACCTTATCCATTTCGTATTTAATTCGATGAGAATATGCAGTGCGGTAAGTTGAATACCAAATTAAATTCCAACTACGGTTTATGTTCAGATGTAATAAGCGGGTGACAATTTTTCTTAACCCAGTTATGGGATAAATCAAACCGATTCTCAAGTTGGAAATTGTTGACAGCATTGACCATTAACTCAATTTGGCACATATGAAAAATCAATGCTAATATGCACAATAATGTATGAAATAAACCAAAATATCTAACTAAATTATACAAAACGTGTGGTACATATACATATGTGTATGTATATATAACAAGAAATGTGTCCAAAAGTTTAGTTATTTCAGGTCGACATAAAATAACAACAATAACCGATATACGAGTACAGCTTTAATGAGCAATCGATAATTATCGCATTATTACATTCGTACTACTTCAAATAAAGAAATTATGAGTATAAGTAATATTCATTCTTTTCATTACGTTCTTTAAAATATACTGTTTATTTTATTAACCCAGTGAAGATACTGCCAAAAACCTGAGTGGTTAAAAATAAAATATTAAATAAAAAAAGAATCATCTGCAACGAAATGCTGACGGAGCTATTGCTGGAGTTACAGTAGAAAGGCCTTTCAAACACTTCAAAAATTTGTCAAATTATTGTCACACAAATCAAAATTCACAATTTTGAGCAAATATATTGAAGCAGCAGTCGCTGTACAGAGATGTGAGTTTGTTCCGTTCCGTTCCCATAACAATTATGCACGTATCCGGAACGGTCTTGAATAAACATCCGGCAAAAACTGTCAACTCGCCAGTATTCCACAAAATTGTTGACGGAATGCTGTCTGCCGTTACAACTAGTGTATCTTATTTTTCCCACACAGAAATATAATAAATTTAAATAACTTCTTTGTAGTTCCGTTTATTATGATGTTATCTTTGTTAGAATTCAAATATTCGATCAAATTCTGTTAACCCTTCGGCATCTATGGTTCCATTAACACTGGCCTACTACCTTTTGTGATTGTTGCGTATTTTCTCGACGGCTTCCTAATTTTCACGCTATATACGATAAATTATCTCATTTCACACACATAAATTAACATTTAAGAGATGAAGCTCTAATGTGAATTTAGTATTGATATGAATGAAATTCCTCCCTTTTTTGCTCACGAATAATTTATAATATAAACTAATATATTTTTTCATTCAAAACATATTACGACTTCCAAAAGTTGGACAACTGGCCCTGAACTCTCAAAATACTATGTAGACGAACTATGACATATAGCCATTCCCACATTAGCCGGATCCATGTAATTGGCGTGGGCTTGTCTTATCTAAAACCACCTGTGTAGAAATTAACAAAGATGATATATTAAAATAAAACAAAAGGCAATAAAAGCATAAAATCACAAAATTTAAATATGAATATATTTAGGATATTGAGTCAGTTGGGATAAGTATTCAAATGGTAAAGCAACTAAATAATCAGTTGTAATAATTAAATTTCATTATCTATCCCACATTACGCGCATGCACATTTATCATTGCATTGTCCGAGGACCATATCCCAAACACAACCACTTTTCATTTACACTAACTAAGCAAATGTATTTTTTATTTAAATTTCAGTTTATTTTAATTATAATTACAGATTTAAATATGAGTTGAGATGTTTTAAATTTTTATTTCATTTACGTTACATCCACCGTTCCCATTTTCTGATTTATACTATTAATTATATTTAGGTATTCAGCTGTTTTTACATTTAATTTTGGCTTCTAAACACAATTGCGTATTTTTAATCAGATGTAAAAATAAAATACATTACACATACACCTCTCCTGAATCCAGGATCCCCGTATTATAACTAAAATTGTATTTGAATTTTATTTTTACTTTCAATGTTTGAAAATGTGAAAATATGATTTCAATGTGTTGTGATCAAAAAAATTTACACTGCGTTATTGAGGATATCAGAGAGTGATTCGTTATAATGCAAATGATAGTTAAAGCAAAATGAGATTATAGCAATAATGGAAGAACTAAGAAATGTACGTGTTATCTATTTTTATTTCTATCAATAATTTTATTAAATCGTTTCCAAGATTTTAAATAATACCGAAAATAATAAGAGGAGGAAAAGAATTACAAAATATATCCACGGCAGGTTTGCGGCATTACTTAGGTACATATGCTACACTGTAGAATCCAAAGTAAAATTAACAAATACAGCGTAAATTTTGTATGCGGTACTATCGAATATGGGTAAGTAAGCACCACACAATTCTCAATATTTAAAAACACACAAAAATACGTTTAAAAATGTTTAAAGCTCAATTTAATACAGTATAACTTTAAATAAAAAATAAAACAAAATAAAAAACAATTAACATATGTGTATGAAACAATAATTGAAAACATATGTATATTCCAATTATTTTATATAAATGACAAAATAGGATCACGTTAAAGATAACTATATATTATATAAGTTTAGGAGTCACTGATGCTTCTAAATATATTTGTGGATTATTTCGTCGTCGTCAATAATTCTGTATGAGCTTCAAATAGGATACACTCAATATATAAGTATTCTTTGTTCATAAATGAACGTAATTCTATTATATGGATTAACAAATAAAGTAAATTTATTTTCATTTTATCATACAAAGAAATATATTCTACACAAGCTAGTGTTCGCAATAAAATGTAATTGCAAATTATAATCAGTTTCAACTCATAGGTATGTTTTCTTTAAATAAATAACATTAGATAGAATAAAAATAAATGTGTGCGTTTTATTTGATAATTCTTTAAATATATTTTTTGCGATTGTTTTCAGTGTTATGTGTGCGTTTGTAAAAGTTGAGTAAGTATTAAATTTTTGGTAAAATCGGTTGAATAATTTATTAAATTTCTTAGCAATTATGCCACAGAGTTTGTACAATTTGTTATGTTATATCTTAAAATAGGTAATTTTTTGTGCTTAAAAGTCGATTTGTAGCTCATACCAAAGTTTGTTTTATGTATATATGAATGATTGTAAACGAGTGAAGTAACTGAATTGGGAAACGAAATACGTAAATAGAATAGATACATAACAAAATCTAAATCGTATGTACTACTACTGTACCCTTTTGCCTATATTTAAAGTTTTGAAGTAATAAAATGCAATACGGTACTTGCGCCAAGTGCAACTACTTTGTACGTACATATATGTATGTTTTGTATTTTTGTATGTGGTTCAGTGTAGCAAAGTTTTATGAACACATCAAAGTATGTCAGCACAAGTACGGGGACTAAAAATTTTGAAAAATTTTTAAAGACGCATTTCCATATGGTAGATATAAATATTTTTCATGTTAAGTGAAATCCTAACTTCTTATAAAGTTGTGATAGCATTACATTATTAACATGTGACCATGTTGCTGTTTTGACAAAGGTTTCTCACATTTAATGTTTCATCTTCACTTTTAAATTTTATATTTGTCGTTTCTGCATCCCATACATTTACAAATCACAGCAAGCCCAAACAAAAAAATCATATTTTTAGATAATGCCTTCGTTTCATCTTTCTTTACAATCATACTATAATAATAAAAGATGTTTGCTTCCTTCGTACGAGTAACCTTCTTATTTTATTAAATATCTCCTCGTACCGCGTTGAAATGGTAATGTAAGAGAGGTCATATACATATATGAATTCAGTACATGTGGGGTATGCACGTATATTAGACTGATTTGAATTATATCAATGCTTTTATGTTGCTAATTTGTTATTATTATTTTTTATTACCGATGCTAATAATGCTTTCTCTTTATCGGTTTATTATTTCCATAATTTTTTATAATTTTTCTTCTAATACTTTAAATTAATTTTGTTCTCGCACAATTGTGAGATACACATACATATATGTATGTTATTCTAGCGGTATGAACGGCGTAATATTTCTACGGCTGATACCGATACTGTTTATATTTTAATATACAAATTATTATACGCTCTTTGATTTAAATTTAGTTTTCTCCTAACTTTCTCATTATTTTTACGTTTTGTGTATGTAAGTATGATTTTAGCTGCTGCTACATAGCTTATATGGCCATATATAAAATTTATTCGTTTACTTTTTTATTAATTTCTTGATCATTTGTAATTTTGAGTTGTATATAAATTAGGGCTTAAACTTAATAAGAAAAAATTTTTTATCTTATTGGGTTTCATTCCAAGTATTATTTACTATACTTCTACAATTTTTTTCCCCTTATAATATTTCGACTTAATTTTCTTGCTGTGGTTTTGTAAATGCGTTTTCAACAGATTTCGCTGTGATTTAACTCAGTTAAAGCCTTCGCTTTTATCAGGGCTTCTGTGCTTTGTTTCTCTGATATTCAGTTACATATATTCAGTATTCTTTTTCTGTGACATCATAATCATATTTTTATTTTTTTGTTTTTTCTCTGCAAATTTTACTTAATGGCTTTGTTTCTGTTGCGTTTGGTTAATTTTTCTCATTATGTTATCGGTCTCGTTACTTTATATCAGTTTTACATTACTTTTAACTTATATGATTTTATGTATATAATTTATATAAATAATTTGTTTAATGTAAGCTTGTATATAAATCGTATGCGTGTGTCAGCATATGCTTCCGTCTTATGTCCAGTGTCCCCTGTCCCGTGTCCCTTTCCCGGGTTTTCGATAGTTCGAGTGTTATATATATATATATTTTTTTTTTTGCGTGTATACTAGTGAATGTTTTGTGTATTGTATGTAAATTTTTAAATATACTGCCGAAAATGGAGGATAATGGGGAGTTACAGCGTGGGAAGTGGCCGTATTACGATGGTGCACGTTATTCGATCACTAGGTGAGTTGTGGAAAGCGAATGCAATTTAAGGTGTAACTCACTATCGCTATATTTCTCTCTTCATATTCCTAATCCACTCCGTCCGCACTTGCATCCACATATCTTCCACTTATGGCGGGGTAACGTACAATCGCAAACGCTTTAATTCCACACACGCAAAAACGAATCCCATGATCCCGTTGCAACAGCCATGCCATTTTCGGTCACACCGAGACATGAGACACGATTATCATGACCTGCTAAAATTCCGGATCGCTCTGCTTTCATTGTATCCCATACGTTGCAATTGAAATCATCGTAACCCGCTAACAGCAAGCGACCGCTCTTCGAGAACGCCACTGATGTGATACCGCAGATAATGTTGTCATGCGAATACATTGCCAACTCCTGGTCTGCGCGAATATCGAAAAGGCGGCACGTGGCATCATCAGAACCTGTTGCAAATGCTTGTCCATTAGGGAAAAATGTTACTGCGTTGATGTCAGATTCGTGTCCGGGAAATGTTTGTTTACATACACCTTCACGGATATCCCATAATTTTGCTGAAGCATCACAAGCACCAGACACAAAAGTTTTGCATCCTGGCGCCAGAGATAACGCCATTACATCGCCAGTATGTCCTAAGAATGAGGTTACTTGTTGGCCTGTCTCGATGTCCCAGAGGCCACAAGTCATATCGCCAGAGCTGGTAACAATCTGATTGTCATCCAGAAAACGACAGCATGACAAATATCCACCATGGCCAGGTAACTCACGAGAGACGCGCACATTTCCCTCACGCGTCTTCAAGTTGTAGATTGAACACATATTGTCAAGGCCTCCACAGGCGACATAACTTCCCGAAGGTGCATATGCGCACGTCATCACCCAAGAGGACCGCAAAGGTATAGCATGCACCTTATTGGTGGTGTGTGAATCCCAGACGATTAATTTTCCATCCTGTGATGCCGAAACCAAATTGCGCGAATCACTACCCCAATGCATAGCGTAGATCTTTGCCAAATGACCTCGCAAAGTACGCCGAGTGCGCATCTGAATACGACCTATTGGTTCCAATGTGGCAGCGGCTTGCACTAAACTTGTGTCACATGCAGCCTTACGTGCATCTCGTATGGCATTTTTAAGAGATTCGGCTTCTTGTCTTAAGCTATCTAATTCATTCATTTCGGCGATGTTGCTATTGCAATTGATACAATAAAATTGTGTTACCTTTTAATATTTTGAAGCTCCTATATGTGTATGTATATGTATAGTAGAATTAAGATTTTATAAAGTTATGTTAATAATTAAATATATATGCATATATGTACAATAAAATTATTATTTTTTTGTTTAAATAACAACGTTAATACTTTTTTTCATCTCTGCTTATAAGGCTTATAAGTCTGTGTCATAAAATGTACCTAAGTGATTTATCCACTGACGATACAAGAAGGATGAATTAAGGGTGCGGTTTTGTCTCCTCTTCTAATCGAGTGTAAATTAAAGCGATCCCAGTTTTCTTTGATGTAGTATAGTTATGGGTACAATATCATATGTTGATTTAAATGAAAATTTGTGCGTTCCAATACTTGTGCTTCAATCAAAGATTTCGTGTTGCGGTCTTTGGTTTTTTATGTCGCTCTTATCCAAATACTTTGCCTTCCCTACGCTCGATTATTTTTGCTGCTGTATGTATATATATATTTGAACCTTCTATAATTTTCATTCGGGTTATGGTATGGCGGTGAATAATTTTTTCACAAGTTAAACGGATTAATCAGAGCGCAGAACAATTTGTATGCCTTCAATTAAACGACTTTTACCAGAACGTGCCTCTGTTTTATTTACAGTTCACTTTTACAATTTTTAACCGATTTTTCTACTGACAAATTGGACAATTTTTATTATTCGCTTCGTTCTCTTCTGCTTAGCTCTACTTTTTTGGTACACCAAAATCGCTTTTAATTCGCACCACCAATAGAGGAGCTTTATGGAGAACGAAGGCAGCGACAGCAGCAGCGATACAAAGCAGCAATATACATATGTATTTAGCACAGAGAACGGACGACAGCACGACAATGCGAGAAGCAGTTCAGCAGAGCACAATATAGTGCCGTCGCAGAAACACCAAATAAGTTGAACGAAAATTTAACGAATCCCAGTGTAAACGGTTGTCGCAGTCATACCAGTTATATTCAGAAGTCCGGATCAACGTACGAGATGTGTAAAAGAGAGGAAAATATTGAGAAAAGAAAATCAATTTTAGATATTTTCTCGAATCAGCACATTCATTGCGCTGCTCCTTTTAATGCGGAGCATTTACTCTACACTATGAGGTGCTTCTTCTTTCATTAACACTAGCCATTATTACTAATTTTTCACGGAAATTTTTTCCTTACATTTTCCCTTAGCTCTTCACTGCACTATAAACCATACGAATCGAAATTCACAGTATTTTAAATTTCTATTGACTTCAGATTTGTCTTTTTGCCATCTAGTATATAACACTATATTCAGTTTTCAAAAATTCCTACTACAATGAATTTTCACATTCAACTAACTCGGACCCAACTTCTACTACTGATTTAATTTTGCTACTTGCTGGAAGAGAGCGGCACTAATCAAAATCCTCTGCTTCTGCCTCTGCCTTTACCTCTGTCACCGCCGCTGCTACTTCAGCTGCAAGTATGACAATTCGGCCAACACCTATCACGAAGTAATCATCTAGTGTTGCCAGAAAATTTTTCCAGAAACCGACCACTATTGTATTCTAAAAAAAACAGCGCTCTCTTTAATCTGAGCTAACTTATTCAAATAATTAAAAGGAAGAAGAGAAGGAGTAAGCAGCTGGGTATATTGTAATATAGCTGTTAAAAGGGCAACCATGTGACATAAAATTTCCACTATTTTTCTTGTATGTGACTTTTTAAAAACTTAAACAGAAATAAAATATCTTAGGAAGAGAGACATGTACACATAGTATATTCCATTTCCTTTATTTATCAATGGAGAGTATACATCACTAAAAAAACAACAGCTACTTTTTGTCCACTCATTTTAATGGTGAAACCACAGAGCTGGCAGCACTCTAAACGTCATAGAAAATTATGATAGAGAATGTTTATCATATTTTCGAGTCCCCTACTGCAAAACTCTGGTGAAGCACACTTAAAATTTGTCAGTGGTGAAGTTACGATGTTTGAAACGTGAACCAGAGAACGTAAAGTATGGAGAAGGTGCAAATCGAAATCTGTATGATGTTCGATTGGACGGCTAACAGAACTTATAAGATTGTGCAGAGAACATAAAACGAAATAATGCGAATATGCATATTTCATGAAGGTCATCAATTTTCTTTGAAGAAATGAAGATCATTTGACACATCTTCACTTTGTAATAGTCGAAATAAATATATATTTTTTGAAATAATTTAAAAATTAAAAATGTATCACAATTTTGTAAGAAAAATTAAAATTTTTACAATTTTTCTGAAAAAAATGGTTCATATGATACAAGATAATCACGCATATGTGATACAGAGAATGTTTCTTTACATTCTTTGTGTGACTTTGTATATTTTTCTTCAAAGCATTTCTCTTTATTCATTCTCGCATGAATTCAGTCGTTTGAGTCAAAGAACGTGCTCAATTCTGCTAAATAGCAGCGAGAATGGTGAAATTCCGTGTCACAATCTTATAAGTTCTGTTAGCCGTCCAATCGAACATCATACAGAATTCAATTTGCACCTTCTCTATACTTTACGTTCTCTGGATACACTATATACGTTCTCTGACTATAATTTACGTTCTCTGCCTAAAGTTTGACAGATAATTAAAAAACAAAATTTTTAAACCAAAAATCTAAACAATTCAGTTATTGCTCACGAAAGAGTGAATTATTGAATGGACATTACTCTTTATTTAAATTATGATGACAAAAATGTTGAGGCCAAAATTAACGTGCACATACGAAAGTCTTCCTGACCACTCGTATCCATTGGAACTTTCTAACTTCCAGTAAATAAAAGTTATTTTGACAATTAAATTACTTCTAAATAATGCTTGTTGCAGATTCATAAGTTGTTTTCGTATAAATAAGAAATCGGTTTGTTTATTACTAAATGAGAGGAAGGAACACTTCAATCCAAACTTTAACTTGATATCGATAGTAAAAGGGAAACTGATAAAACCAAAATACTCATTGTTTAACTTATTTAAATGAATTATAAATTTATTTAAAACTTTAAGAAGAATTTCTAGGGTCAAAAACATACTAGTGTAACTAATAAAATGCGAAACGTGGACAAAAAGTAAAATTGTATTTTATTTTTCTTTTCAAATGGGGTATTGTGTTTTATGAAGCTCATATTTAGTTGCGTTAGCTTAATTTTTTAATATTACAGTACTGCGTCGTGGCATTGAGTCTACAAGTTTTTGGCATCTTTCGGAAGAAATAGGATCCTATTCGCTCTCAGCCTCCTATAGTTGAATTATCGATGTCGGTTTACATACGGCAGCATGGTGTTCCGAATTGTTTTGACATAGGGGTGACCAGTAATGTTTCCTTGCAACCATAAATGTGGCCCACACCTTGCTAAGAAAGGCACAACAAAACCATAATACTTACACTTCCGTGTTTTACCTTTTTTTAGTATATATTTCGGCTGGTATTCGGCATTGGGTGACATTTGGCATTTGTTCAACATATGTTTTAGGCAATAACGGCACTTTTTATGGTATGTGGGCCCCAACGCAAACGTTAAATAAAAGAAAAAATACTAAAATATAACAATTTCATGCTTAGTCAACAATCTGCAAAGTTTAACGGTATGATGAACATATGTACATGCTTTTTCTAAAATAATGTATAAGTTGCATATGTTATGGCCACCACAGATATACATATGTATATAAATAAACCCTAATCGGTCCAACACCGGAGTGTCCATAGCTCTTATGAATGCAAAAAGGAGTGCGATTCAAAAGAATTCTGGACACCCCGGTGTAGGATTGACTAAGGTTATTTTTTTTTAAGCGCGGCCGAAGGTCTCTCTACCAAGAACTGTCCGACTGTCTGGATGGTCTAGACCGACCTTTATAATTTTTAATGAAAAATCATCTTCGCGTTAAAATAAGTCGATTACAAAAACAAAAATAATAATTTCCTCCTTCGTTGGGGGACCAAAACTATACATTTACAAAAAACATTTATGAATTCTCTACCTAAAAAAGCAGCACACAACAATAAAATCATTATTTACATGGATTGTGTTTATTAAAATTTAACTTTGTACACGTACAAAATAATCAAGTTACGTGTAACATATTACAAACTTTTTTGTTAGCAAAATAAAATCGAGTCATCGCAAACAGTCAGCCATTTATCAGTGCCACTATTAAAGCCCTTTCATCAGTTACAATACATCTATTACACTGCACACGCGGTTGCAGCAAAATAATGTAATAATATTAATATATTCCTTATGATTTCTCCTTATTATATTCTATTTTAAATATGTATAAATAAGTTTTTATCCAATCGAAATTAACTTAAAAAATGCAGGACAATAAATGTGTCAACAAGATGTTTTCCTTCCAACAATTATTATACTGAAACTGAATAATTGGTCTCAGAATATACTTGGTACGCATTATCTAAAAATAAATAAATGGAAACGAAATCAATTAGTTTTTTTTATACATTGTATATAGTAGTATGTATATAATATTTTCTTCTGGCAGAAATTCGGTATTAGTGTAAATATATGTTTACAGTGTTTTCGGATTCTTTCAATTTTAATCAAAACTAATATAAGTCTTAACACTTATCTCAGATTTATGATCATCTAAGTTCATTAAAAAGGCTTAGCAATACTCTTATATATATTCTTTGTTTGCTTCGATTTCCATTCGTGATTCCAAATAATTGACTTTTATTCCTAACCTAATTTATTCCTCATAACCTATCCTCCTTTCCTTTTTTATCTTTACTTTTATTTCTATTCATATCTATTTTATATCATGAAGGCACTTCTCCTTTTCATCTTGATGATGAATATTGATATTAATGCTGTATTACAATTATACACTTTGAATGTTTCCACGTCCTACAGATTTATAAACAAAAATTCAAATATCGTTTTCGAAAAACTTTTTGTTTATTGATTTTTACTCGTAATATTTTGTTTTTATCCCATGTTTTGAAGATCTATTTGTTTCAATTCAATTGCCGTTATTTATTCTAATAAAAAGAACTTAACCAATTTGTAACTAAATTTTAACCTAACATGACATTACCGGTTGTTTTGTTTGCACAGAAATATTATTGGTAAAAATATAACATTTTCAAACAACAATAAGCCTTATTTTTTAATAATATTATGTGAAAAACATGAACTTAATAGTTATTGGACAATAAAAAGGCATTGTTAGTTCTTACAACCGTTAATAAGCATGTGATTTAAATTTACCCTCCCAAAGGTCCTGGAAAATTTTTAGTCATCATCTCTCATGTACTCTTTCTCGAGCTCGTTGAGCAAAAAATCATTGATATCGCTAACTGAACTGATAACATTAACTGAAATAAATAATAAATAAATATATACGTGAATTGTAGGACTGTGAATTGATGCGTTCTCGTATGTATGTATGTACATATATGTTTATATATAAAGAATTTTTTAGAGTTAATACACGCTCCGTAACCCCTCTTTTGAGGAAAGGCAAGCTAATTGACAAATGTCAATTATTGCTAATTGATATAAATAAAATTAAAATGCGAAGGCCTTAAAATATATTTCTTTTTAAGACAGTTATGACACAACAAACGACCTTCGAACTGCAGAAATGCAACTATTTCAATCATACCTGTTATATCAATCTAACATACATATGTATATGATTCTTACATAAGTATTTCAGCTGTAAACAAAATATCAAAAGCAAGATCGCAAACATATAAAATGCTTTCATTCGCTGTTATTAACTAAACAGGATTGATATAAAGTCTGCAAAGTATATGATGGCGGTTTGAAAATTTGTTGTGCCATTAAATTTTGTCCATCCTCAAAGTATGCCCAATTAATGCACTTTTTGTAATATTCATAAATGGTTAAACGTTAAAGAAACAATTTGCACAATCTACCACAAAGTTGACGTAACTTTGAAGATTTTTGAGATCATGGATAATCACAAAAGTCGTTTAGTCTTATACTATTTATATTCGAGAAGATATTGCGGGAAGTTAGCGATTACAAGTTTGAACTAGTTTCTTTTCAAATTTAGCTTTAAACAAGGCACTGCCTACTTTTAGGTATCCTTATGATACAGTTGCACCACAACCACTCTTCTCATATAAGTGAAAGCTTGCCACAATCAAATCTCTTAGTTTTTGAGATATCACTCTCACATAGTGCACGTGTTTTTTATCTCTAAGAACCTGTTCATTTGTCGAACCTCCTGATATCGGATTATTTGGGGTACTCACAACGTGTCATAAAGCATCTTAAAATCATAAATTTTTATACTAGTTAAACAAAATTTTTTGTTGGATTGCATACTAAAATAAGTTTACGCAAATACAACTCTGAACGCTATGTTTTCGGATCGTTATAGCTTATAACTTTATGAGACTATGGGAAACCCCTAATTATAAAACTAATTTCTTGTACGGAAAACTTGATCATTCGACATGATATCTTTGGTATAGATTATTGTCCAAGGCATTTTGGTATAGATTGCTCAAAATCCACCAATAATGCCTTGTTGGCTATTTTCCTTATTAAGTAACCCTAATTCAACTCAAAAGCTTATATCGAAAGAGCTAAACAAATATTTTTCGTTGGCTGCAAGCCGTTGGCCGGGTATTTCTTTAGATTTACTATAAGTAAACGTATAACGATAGTATTGAAACAATACTGGTCGAAATTTATACCCCTTTAGCCTCGATAAATATTTTATAAACGATATAAATGTAACTACTTTCCATTTCCTTAAAATTGAAGCTATAGTTGAGAAAATATTACTTTAATATTAGTAAACTTAAGAATTTCAAAAAAAGGAAGCGTAAGGGTCACTAAATTCAAACAAAAATGTAGTTAAATAGATAAATAATATCTGCCCCTCTACAGCTATCAAAAACTTTGTGGCAAGTTTGCTAATTGCGCGGATTAGGTTAGTTAAAAATTTTTAATACGAACCTGTATTATAACTTGATGATTTTGGTAAATTAACAACGTCACGACGGAAAGAAGAGAGATTTTGCGTAAATCTGAAATTCGAACAAATTAATATCAACGTATATTATAATTAATACACAAATCACACACTTCTCTTTATTTTTGCTAGAAACGTTGCGTTCTATCCCGACCATAAGATCATCAAACCACTGTGCCATTGTTTGTTGTTTATCCAATGGTTGCGAACGGATTATGTTATCTTTTAAGGATCTGTAATAAAATTTACATGGATTAAGCGATTAATTTGCGTACTGGATGAATGGCACGTACCTAAAATAGTCTTCATATAGGAGTATGAGTACTAAAAGAGGGCGTGACATCGACCACTGATTCCTACAATCTTCTGCCATGACGTTATTCAACAATGTGGACATCATGTTTTGCAATAAATCTGAGTTCATCTCCACTACCTGAAGACAGTTTACATTTTATAAGAATCTAAAATAATTTGGTAACCGAGATTAGCAAATACCTCAAGGAACTGTACATTTTCGGGAGTTATATTTCGTAACTTCTTGTTTGGGAATGTTGAAACTAAAAATATACGAAACATATTTTTGGAAACAAATACATTTTAGAAATTCTTATTTGTAACCAAAACTCATACGTACCTTTTAATTGCAATTGTTTAAATATATATGATACGATACTGTCTAATATGGAACAACAGCTAATATAAATTGTTGAATCTGATTTGTACAAAATAATTATTACAAATAATTTTAAATAATTATGTTTATAGTTTTTCTTACCTAAAGCAGAAAGACCTTTTGAAAGGCTTTCTAATATATAAACAAATGCTCGCGGTTCCAAGCCTGCCAAAAAGGTTATATGGTCCTGTGACAAACAGTTAAGCAGACCATAATATGCCGAAGACAATTTTGGGTATTCCTAAATGTAATTAATACCGTGGAATAAAATGTATAATGTATAAATACTAATAATACCAACCAATAAATCATTTTGCTGTATAGACATAATAAGCTTCGCAGCAATATTCAGGACATTATCAAGTGTGTCATCACCGTATAGTTTAAATACGCCGAAATTTACATAATTACCACCTAAGGCATTTTTAAGAATTAAAAAACAAATTGAAATGCCTTTTAAACGCATCGGATACTGTTGATCTCGAGGGACATCTAGATGCAATATTCGATTGCCGTAAATGCAAATTAATTTTGACGCTTCCCGGAACAACAAAATTCCCATTGGACTGGATACATTGCCTTGCAGACGTTGAGTGCGGCAATGCACAAGCTCGGCAAACAACTTCAGTACGGGTGTTGTAACGGCTGGGTCATGGGCCCACAATTCTACCGCGCGTATTAAGATAGGCAAATAGTCCGCGTAATAACTTTAAAGAAAGGGAAACAAATATTATTAAGATTTTCTCTTTACAATTTCAATAGGGTGATACTGAAACACTTGAGTACTTTAAATAAGATACTTACAGCCATTCAAAAAGCATTGTGTATGGTATACGTGCATTTAAAGGTTGAGCTAGGCCGCGCAAATCTCGAGCCAAACCAATAATTGCCTTCTTAGCTTCCTCGTTGGGAAAACTATTAGAATCCATTAACACTGTGCCCAGGGACTCAAACTGATCTGTAAATTATTTATAACGCAAATACACGGTAATTAGAATTTATTTATGCGAAATATGTATTAAATGCGATAAAGTTTTGAAGTAGATTCACTTGCAATGATTCAGTTAATAAATATATTATTTTACAATTACTTGTTAGAGGCGTTAAAAAGTTGTAGAAACGTTCCTCGTCTTCTCCTAAGTCGAACATAAGCAAACGCCCAAGCGACGTGTAGAACATTGTGCGACAACGCATTTCCGATAAAGATGAATTGGTACCCAAAAATGGAAAATGCTCACTCTAGCAAATGTTTAAATGAATGTTATAAGAAAATCTTGCATAATATAAATGACTCATCTACTGACCGTGTGGTGGGTTAACATGAATTGCACCTCCTCCAGTTTTGCTAGTTTTCTAACAGAGTTAAAATGCACTGACAGGTCCGAAAGCAACATTAGTGTCTTAGTTATGATTTGTTCAGAGTGGCCCCAGAACTTAAGATTAGTTATACTGCAATGCAAGTTGGAAATTGTCTCTTTATAATTATAAATCGATAAATATTCATATTTCCCCCTTATTATATATCCTGAGTAGGACTGTTTAGAGCAAAGGTATAATCTACGAAGAAGTTGTTCAAAGCGGATTACTATAGCATATAACTGCCATACTAACTAATCGATAAAAATCTTGTTTTTCTATGAAATGAACTGTTTTTCTTATTTGTCAATAGTTTAAGGCCTGTGAATTTTAAAACGAAGGGTCAGGGAAATAATCTACAAATTCATTACATAAATAATTAGGATATTTCCTTAAAACGAGTTGTTAACCACACTAAACAGACTTAGTTTCTCTTTTTTTAAATATTTAGTAGCGAATATATTAATGTATTAGTAACTTTGTGTTTCGAATAAATGGCTTAAATATATAACAGATAGATCTTTTTGAAAATTTGATCAAAGATCACTGCACTTTACGAAGTTCTATATTAAAGACCTAGATCAATTTAGTGATGTTGCCCCATCGAATTTAACAGATTTATACATGTTAGTATATTTTACCCACATTTTGCGATTAATAAAACTTAAGAGCATTTGTTCATCATTTAAACCAAAGACTTCACTCAGTCGTTTGTAAACATTTGCTTTTTGTGTTTGTTCAGTGATGTGCATTTTGCGTACTTGTTCCAAAAAACTTAAAACGGCCAGTTCGAGTTTCTCACAGCCCGCTTGTGGTAAACGCGCGTCCGTTAAACTCATTAATTGTAAAACCTGAAATTAGTGTCTCATAAAACCTTTCTGTATAAAATACAACGCGTACATACTCTTATCACTAATTCCGCATCCATTGTATCATGGTCATCATTAGAATTAACTGTGAGGCGACCAACAATTGCTGAACCAATTATATAAACTAGCCATGTCAATTGCAGTTCATGAACTGTGATATCCATGGGATTGGCGTTAGGCGTCTGTAGCAAATTCTCATACTCTCTAGCCTTTTGGTCAAAATGCTGAACAAGTAGAGTGCAAGTTTTGTCATATTCACAACGTTCAATCACAGACAATTGCTCTAATTGTTGTTGAACCATACACAAATCATCCAAAGGATCCTCCATATTATCACGAACAATAACTGGAACAGCATCTAGACGTGACTCAATATAAGCCTTTGTCACCTCAGGAGTATATGTTCCTAATAAATGTGGTTCAGGAGATTTAACGTACGGTACAGATGCCACCATTCTTTGCCACAACGTGAGCAGATAATGTACACTGTTGGGTGCAAACTGCCACATCTAAAAAAACAAACAGTAATTTTACAGCTTCTGACTATAATTACAATAACAAATATTATTATAAAATTAAATATTACGAACCTGTAGCGATTGAACTGTAAATTTAGCAATCAACTGTATTGCTTCCGGATAACAGGGAACCGCTATAAGTTCACCTAATTGATAGTTTGACTTAAGTCGAGCTAATAGCCGACAAAACTCATGATAGTTATCGGGATCACTAAGCCCCTGTAATGTGTTTGATTCATTAAAAAGTGCAAATTAATGCATACATTACATACAAAACTTACATGTAGATTCATAAGAATATTTTTTACTCCTTCTACTAAATGAGTAAGAAATTTTGTCCTTTCTGAATTATTAAAAAGGGAACGACGTACTGATGTCATCTATTCAAAGAAATAAGTTGAAGGAGAAATTAGCTATTTTAATTTTTTTTAACATACTTGTACGAGGCAAGACAGTGAATAGCTTGCTAAACCATTAGGAAGTATCTGATAAAGATCGAAAAACAACTTTAATGTATTAGAATCCAAAAATGCTGGTCGCCAGGATGTTGGTATTTGAACACTGTTCATATCATCCGATGATTCATCCGTTGAACTTCCAATAAAATCAAAGCTTAAGCAGTTTTTCGTTAATCGCAAAACATGTGATATTAGTCTGCAGATATAAGAAATATATTTATGAATTATTGTCATTGTTAAAATTGCACTATTACAAAATTCTATACGAACGCTTGTTGGGATTCATCCATAAAATTTAAATTTTTACTGTTGTCACGAGCAGTGACCAATAAAGAACAGGATAATAAAAAAATGTCATAAAGTTGTTGATCGCGGAACGAAGTGGCGATTTTTCTATTTTTCGAAAAAGTCAAATTAACGTCAACCTCAATTATTGAATTCATTTCCAGAACAAGCTGCGATAAAATCTGAACGCCGATTGTGCAGTGTTCTACGGAGCCCTAAAAATCGTATATTATTATTAATAATATTTTAAGTTCATATTTTTTCATTTTTACACCGATAAAAGTATTTACCTGTAAAAATTTCTTAACATCTTCGAAAAGATTTTGAAAAATCAATTCGCTTTTATACATATCGAACCAACCATATTTAGTAATTTTTGCAAGAAGTGTAACAAGTGCTTGTACCACAAAATGTTGTAAATTGGGACGATTAGCCAAATAATTCAATACATAGCTTCTGCAGAGAAAAATACATTATTCATTAATATGATTTTTTAAGGACATTAAAATTGTTTTAACCTTATATCAATGCGTTGTTCCAAATTCAGTCCTTGTATTAATTTTGTTAGTGTCGTAGCAGCTAATAACTGTGCATAGCTAGAATCGGCGCGCTCTAATAACATTTGACATTTGGGAAGAGCATCTTGACTACTCACGAAAGCTACTAAAGCCTTTTCAGCATCTGATCGTATCACTGAATCGGTGGCCTCATACAGCTGCTTACAAAGTATTTCTAATTGTTGTATTTCCTGTTGAAAAAAGTTTTGGGCAATTAACATAACCTTTAGCTTAAAACATTTTAGCTGGCGCTTAATATGTTTTTATGAATTAACAAGTTTTTTAATGTACCATTATTCCTCAATCAAAATAGTAGACGATTAACACCACTGTTAAAAGGTGGTATATTCTTCCTTGGGTTTAGTTTGATTTGACCGTATAAAACTGTCCAAATTCTTGGATCTTTGTACCACAAATGAGCGCCACTAATCTTTTCACTATTAAAATTTTCTAAATCACCGTTTTTATAAGCGAGGAGTAGCATCAATCCAATGCTCGCTTGTTTATCACCAAACTCCTGCAAGTGTAGTAAAAAAGTAAATTGTGTTCATAAAATTACAATTTTATGTTTCTCTGTATTTTTCTTGTATTTCAACAGCGGCCATTGACAGTTGGAAAGAGATGCCACGTAAAATATTCATGATGTTGTATTGTACTAAAAATATGCAAACCAGTCTTCTTTGTGCTAAATAACATACAAAACGATCATTTTCACCGTTCCTACTGGAATAAGTATATTTTTATCAAAATTTCTGTTTAAATTTTTATATCAAAAGGAGGTAAGGTTTAAATGATTGATATAACAGAATTTTATATTATAGCTAAGTAATAATAGTAGTAAATAAAAATGTATGTTCAAATATTCGCTTTTATGAGTATGATTACATAACAAACACAAAATAAAATATTAAATAACAAAGGAAAGCACAGAAGCTGAAAGCGTTAATTTTGACTTTCTTTATGCTGGGCTCGCTTCGATAGCAAAGCTTTATCTGTCCAGCATAACGAGAAAAATTGTATGTATTTCAGCTATTACGATTTCATTATTTTTTCATTAAAATGCAACCATGAGAGATGCGTAAATGGAGACCGGCATTGGGATATGTATGTATTTAAGTATTACAATACATGTAGTAAATATTGAATATATTTATAGGAGGTAAAAGTGCGTAAAGGATCAAACCATTGAAAGGTAAATAGTAACAGCTATTTAGATTTAGAAATGTAATATAATACATATGTATATACATAAATTAAAATTCAATTTCCACAGATTTAAAGATAGACGAAGTAATTTCCGTTAAAGCTCGTAAAAATAAATCTGAATATATGTACCTGTCATATTACAACTATGATGAGCCACTTGATTATGCCGAAGAGGAGTATGATACCATATTGGAGGAAAATCAGTCAATTAATTCGTGGGCAAACATTTGTGAAAGCTGCATTATACCATCCACTATGCAAATTATATGGTACATGGCAGTTTTACTTGGTTTTAGTCTCTTATGCCGCATAGCATTTGTATTTTGCTATTACCTTACAAACAAAAAGGAGTGGCTTTTACATCTAATTTCTATATCAGCGGGATGCGGTACGTTGATTGTAGCTGTGGGCACTAATTCGTTTTTTATTATCTTTTTTGCGATTATTTCCTATTCGATTTTTCATTTAGTAAATTTGTTTTCACCTTTTAGAAAAAATATTGGTGTCATTATGGTAATATGTACAATTTTGACACAGTTTTGCTCCGAGCAAATATGGAAACATCAAATAGCTTGGCAAATGATTAAGGGATCCATCATGGTTGTGAATATGAAGATTATATCTATAGCTTTCGAAATGGAGCAAACAGTATTGAAAAGTCAGCGCGGTATAATTGTTCCTAATATATTTTCTTTTTTTGGTTATATTTTTACTCCTGCAAATTTAATCGTTGGCCCATGGGTTCCATACAGTTCTTATTTGTATAGCATTCGCTTGAATCCAATACATCAATTTCGTATGCGAAGAGTGATGTGGTGCGGTTTTTGCTGTTTGCTTTCGCTTGGTTTTATCAATTTGTCGAATTGCATTGTACCATATTTGATTTCAGATCCTCCGCTAATTTGGGTACGAATATTTCGTGATGCATTTGCGGTTCGTTGTAGCCATTACTTCGTCAGTTTTTTGTCGCAAGCTTCAATTATAGCTGGTGGTCTGTGTCTTGATAAAGACGATAAACCGAATAAGTGGTTGGGTTACATGATCACACAGCCTATACACATCGAATTCCCTAGGTCGCTGAGTTCAGTGGTACGAGTATGGAATATACCCATGCATAAATTTCTAAAAGAATTTATATTTCGGGGAATTTATAAACGTTTTAAAAGTCATTTTGTTGCAATTTTTGTAACATATTTAGTTTCATCACTTTTGCATGGCCAGTATTTGAAAATATACTTGGCGTTATTTTCACTGGCAATATTTGGTTTTGTAGAAAGCAAACTACGAAAAAAGATTTCTATCGCTTTTAATGCCTGTGTTACTGCAGAAGCTTGCCAAAAGCCATGTCGTTTTAAATACTGCCCCAGTAAAGGTTGGCGAAGCGACGGCGCACTGTTAGTAAAACTGACGAATATTTTATTTTCATTGGCGACAATTTTCCATTTAGCATACATAGGTGCAATGATGGAATCTATAGCTGACGAAGGTAATGATTTTGCCGGCAATTTGAATGTATGGTCGACAGTAAATTTTATTAATCATTGGTTAGTGTTGCTTACATATGCTCTTTATTTATTTATATAACCAATAGAGTAATTTAGCACTAAATGTAAGACGCTTAAGTGAATTTATTTATAGTTTTGGAAATAAATAAAAAGCTTTGTGTAATTATATGAATTCAAAGTAATGATTATTTACTATGGAAACCTTAACTTTCAGTATTATATTATATGAAAATAAGTAAAACTATGGTCGAGAATATCCAGTCTATTTTATCGCCGATATCGATAGATTCACACCCCGAAAGCAAAAGTGCCTAGGATAAGCTGCATTCTGCAGTCTATCTTTGTACGAAACCCGTACATTTCCGCATCGACAGCAACTGATCGTTCTTTTGGGAATTAATTATTGGAATATTATACAAAGGAATCTACCTCAACACACAATAATAGGAAAGCTGGCTGACTCAATGCAAGATAAAGCATCCATATACATACATACATATGTACACATAAAATGCAAAGCAATAAGTATTTTAGGTAGTTTAAAAACAACTGTAAAAACAAACAGTAAGGTCAATTTTCGAAGTACTTGCATTTTGTTTTGAATTGTGAAGCCATATTATCCTCGCAGTTTTTATCATAAAACCTGCAAAAATTTTCAAAGAACATTGAAAATTGGACCAAATTATTGAGCAGGTAATAGCCTACCAAGAAAACATCAAATACGTGCCCGTATTGTGTTATTGTTGTTTTAACGGTTATCTAATCCCCGTTAGGATGGTAAGGGTCATTTTCGTTGTCGTCGAGGTCATCTAACGTGAGGTCCAAGAAACGTGCTATTTCGACGGCGTCGGACCAAAGGGAGGAGGGTGTTAGATGAGCTGAATACCCGAACCGAGCTTGAATATCGAACATCGATGTGGCCGCTAATGTGTTAAGAGGAATATAATATCCCACGTATGTAAGTGTTTCGGATAGTTTTCTTAACTCGACAGAAACCTAACTCTTAATTTTAACAGAAATAATTAATTTAGCAGATATATGTATATGGTTCCTAAGACGGAGAGGAAAGAAGCATCCTTTTCAAAGCATGGGAAGGGTGGCTTCGCTTTGCTCAAGAATCTAAATTTTGACAAAGCTTCGTTGTTGTATGTGAACGGGCTAGAACTCTTTCAAATATGGGAGTTTCGATAGTGGTGACCCGCTGAGTTGAGAATAACAATGAACTTGATCTTCTGTGGTAATGATTATTGTTTTACAATTACTAACTATTTTGTCACTTTTTTATCTAAGTTAAATAACTTGAAGCGTTAAGAAATTTACTGGGGATGAAAAAATGTAAAACATATAGCATTATCAGAAAAAAAAAATGTTTGAATTAATCTACAGTTGTATCGTCAGATAAAAATCTTTGGAAATATTTTCATCTTGGCAATAACATTTTCCAGATGACAATGTCAACCTTGTATAACTCATACTGTAAAGCTGCAGTTAGTGATTCCGTTCCGCCCTTCCGTAGTGACAACGTAGTTATTGTTGTGCTAATTTGAGCATTTTTGCTGTTTCAATGTTAATTAAAACTTACCATTGGAAACGAGTTTGCTCTTTTATAAGCAGGGTTGCCACTTTCGGTTTTTTGTAGTATTTAAAAATTAACTTAAATATATTTGAGTATTCTTAAACTAGCTCGAATTAAATACAATTATTTATAATTAGGTAGACCATTTTAATAATTGGATTCTAGTTTGAATGTTTTACAATATGAAAAATTGTAACTGAAAAGTTAGCTGTGTGCAAAACAATGTTTATAGGTTGAGCATTGGCATTATTGCTCCTAATGGGATCAAAAGAGAACAACAAAACCTAATAGCAGAACCAGTGAAAAACGCTACTGCTTTCCTTCCTTTTCCTTCCTCATCGGCAAAATGTGTGCACAGTAAAAAACGTGGTAAAAACGCAGAAATCATCCATCTTTGTTTTTTTTCATTTGAACAATGTTGCCATTGCCCAATACGCATATATAGTTTTGAGCACATCTATGTTTTCAATTACAATTTTTTACAATATAAAATATTAAAACTGAAAACAAACTATTAAAAATAGTTTATATATTTATAAATAATAGCATTCGACTCTGATTTTGAGTTATTTTAAGACAATTTCAAACATATTGAACAAATTGAACTATAAAAGTTGATAATTACTGCAGTATATCGATATTGGCGACCCTGCGTTGTGAGAGAGTAATCAGCTGCACCGTTTCTGCGGCAAAAATCCAAATGTCGCGAATTCTCACGTCATCCCACGTCAAAGAGAGAAGGGAGTAGCGTTTTTCACTGTTCAGTTACATTGCGCGCCCATAACATAGGTCGTGCCAGCTGACTCGGGCCACGATTTTACGTTTTTCACTGGTTCTGCTATAAGTTGTCACAACGGAAAGGCGGAGCGGAAATCACTAGTTGCTGCTTAAGGAGTAATGTCAATAAGTTGTAAAACTTAGCATTGTTATTTGTGGCATAAAATAAAATATTGTAATGCACAGTAAACACATCCTATTTAATCCCTTAACTGTTTTAATTGCTTTGGATTTAATTTCACATATGAGAGTAGTGAGTGCCATCCATGCTCGCAGTGAAAAAGAAATGCAAACCACAGCTGTTCAATCAGTTGTGCCTATTACGTCTCCATCGTCTTTAACTGGTTCAGCAGCAGTATCCTCAGATTTCAACCCACTTGGACCAATGGTTATGTGTTCGTTTTTGCCTCGTGACTTTTTGGAGTGCAAAGATCCAATTGACCATGAAAACAATAATACAGCCAGAGCAGTAAAAGGTTACGGATGCCTACGTTTTGGAGGATCTACGTATGAAGAAGTGGAGCATACAGAAGTACTGTGCACAGTATTTTCAGATATTGATTGTTATGGACCACGAACATTTTTACGGGACGGGGTGCCCTGTGTGCGCTACACAGACCATTATTTTGTGACCACACTTATATACAGTATTTTATTAGGGTTCTTAGGTATGGATAGATTTTGTTTAGGCCAGACAGGCACAGCTGTAGGAAAGCTATTAACACTTGGTGGCGTTGGAGTATGGTGGGTTATAGATGTTATCCTACTTATCACAAACAACTTGCTTCCAGAGGATGGGAGCAATTGGAACCCTTACATATAAGATGGGAAGTACATACATATTTCCGAAATATTGTGATATTATAATACAATAAAATTTTAAATTTAATCATAATTGCTAGTTATTGATACTTTTCATTAATCGACCTAATTTAGAAATGTATTATTTAACAATTACTCAATATCAATATTAATAAAAAGCTGGTTTAATTTGTTTCATCAAATGAACGTGTATTATATTTTTTAAAAACATTTTGTTTCGTATTTTAATTAATATAAAAATTTCGTAAGATACACAAATAAAACGCAATACTTCTCAATTACCAATTCAAACATTAAAATATAGATATATACATATATATATATATGTATGCATTAATATATTACATATTAATAATTTCTAATAAACATTTTTGAAGGTCTTAGTTACGAATTTTATCCCCAATATTATATCGGATATTTAGTTATTTTCAATCCTGGGAATACCTGCAGATATCGAGCTTTCGATTCCGCAGTGATCTTCGCCACGCAAAATTTTAAAGTATCCATTATTTCCCCAATCTGTATTCCATGAATTGGCTATTAACCAGTATGGTGTATTATTTTCTACTCCCCATCCTAAGATACGAATAGCGTGACCTCCAAGGGCCTTTCCCATAACATGTTGATAAACACCGTCTTTGTACAGTATTAAATCTTCATAAACTGTAAATGCTCCCTCAACAGGACCATTTTTATATATTTCTTCTTGGATGTCTCGCTGGTTGCGGCCGATTGAATACGCTTTAGCACCATAATGTTTATCCTTTGCGTATTCACCTTTATAACTAGCTTGGCATTTATGTTGACATCGGGGAGTCTTTCCATGTTCACCATCGCAGGCTGGGCGCGTACCATTTACGTGATGTTCACATGGTGCAATCTCATATGGACGACAACCCTGAAGTAAGACAAATTATAAAATTTGTTCATAAAATGATTATATGTATAATCATAGGCTTTACCTGATTAGAACCAAAAGCACCACCACTAACTATACCCTTTCGAGTCCAATAGCTCCAGGCAGCTCCTGGAAATCCTCCGTTGCATCCAAATCCACATGTATGGCAGCATGATACCAAGTCGTCAGCAGAAAAATGAAAATTTTTGGTTCCGTTGGAATGAATGCAAAACTATCCACAGAATATTGAATTTTTAATAAAAGTATAGGTTTTAGAGTTAAATTTATGCATGTGTACTAAATAAATTCTACAGTATTGATGACAATTTCTGTTGATTGTATGTATTAAGAACAAATGACTAATGCGATAAGGTTTAATATTAATAACAAAGCATGTATGTGTATATATATTTTCTTTTGTATTTATTTTGCACTTCATACACACATTTTTATGTATAAGTGGACGAGATAGTTAACGATACGCAAAAAAGTTACAAACAAAGGAATATATGTATTTCGATCAACTGTACTCAATTTGTATAGCATTCACTTACCCTATCTGACATTGCTTCCACTGCTCCAAACGCCCAACACGATCCGCAAGAACCTTGATCTCGTATTTCCGAAATAGTAGGACACTGAGACCATTGCTTTCTTGAATCAAATTCCTCTGGCAATTCAGTTTCGCTATCACCAGATTCTTTTATTAATTGTGGCAATGCGAATTTATGCGAATCTGGGTGGACTCCCATTAAACCACGAATGTATTTCTCACCGATAGATTCAGGAAAATTTCTTCCCGGCTAAAAAAAAATTATATTTAGTTAAACCAATAAGTTTCTAAATATAGTTTCTTACTGTCCATGTTTTCGCATTATTGCGCACTAGTTCAATGAATTCATTTGATAAAAAATGCGCATCAGTTGCATCTTTTTCTCCAGATACTACGATCGCAACAGCCAATAAAAAAAAACCAACGAAAATAACTCTCATTTTTGCTAAAACAAAATGATGTTAATATCTAAGAAAAATAGAAATTTAGGAGTAATCAATAAAAATAATTACCTAACTGCAAAAGGTTTCCAAGTAACAAAGAATAGTATAATGTGAGCTTATCGAAATCGCACAACAAATTAATCAAATTTGACAATAAAACATGAAACCTAATGTTGAACGGTTGTATAGAGGAGTATCTTTTATTACAAAAGGACAGTTTTGAAAGCTTTGAGTTAAATTATACTCAGGCCTCACATGCGATATAATTTTCTAAAAGCGATCAACACCATACCCTGCAAGACGGAGGTAACAGATTGCACAAATACATTGAAACATTTTCAGCTGTTCACTAACACTGTTACATTTTCTGGAATTTTCAATTGAATGGGAGAATACGTAAGTAAGATAGAGAAAAACTATCGACATTCTAAACATATTGTAATATTAACTTGCTAGAACAGGAGAGACGAATGCCCAATTTTTCAAGAAGAAGAAAACGAAGAGCGCAGTTTATTTTGGATTTTAAAGAGGTAAGTTCGTTACTTGACATTTTATTTATTATTTATAAATACATATTTATATTTTTAATTTATTTTGTATAGAGAAACTAAAAGGCTTAACAAGGAGAAAAAGGTAAGCATTGTGAATTTAATGTTGTGTGTATAATTAAAAATTTTAATATTACAGGAAACATTTGGAGGATTCAAATACATATATTGCGTACAACAAACAAATAAGAGAGTAAGTTTTAAATTATTAAAGCTAAATAGTGCATATTTATTTCAAATAGTTGCTATAGATTGTGCATTTTTGTGAAATATGTCATTTGTGCTTTATATCTACATATATATGTATATACATACATACATGTGTAAATGTAAAAAATTTGAAATCTAAATTGAAACGAATTGTGCGGTTACAATTATAATTGTGCCGACTTTAGAATACCGCCCAAGGATTTCGGGAATAAAATGGGTATTGTCGAATTGAGGAGGTTTTTCAGAATTAGTGAAGTGCTAGTGAACATAAAAAGCGAAATATAAGTGTAAACTTAATTTACACCAGAAAACTTCTTGATCATTTCATAAGCGGTTTTTATATGAAGTTTTTGCTTTTTTTGAGAGCTGGAAACCCACCTTTAAACGCAAATATCTCGAATATTTATATTCTTGAACTGGATAACCTCCTCTATAATTAAAAATGTTCATTTGTTCGTCCAAGATATATGTTCGTATGCAGAATATCTAAAATTGTTTAAAATAAAAACAACATTAGTGTTTCATCATATACATACATATACGCATTTCTGCTCCTAAGCAGGATTTTAAAAATTAAATTAAAATTAAACTTTTTCAAGCTTCAAGCAAATGAGGAGTGTCTTTTCAAAAAAGGATATTTACATTTTAATTTTTTTAAACTATTTATATAGTCTTTTCTTTAGTGCTGAAATACACAACTTCTTTACTTGGATGTTGATCTCAAAAAGATATGTCGCAAGTAAAAAAGGGTTAAATTATGTGTCCTAAACAAAAATACTATTTTTCGGTAAATCAGTAAATATTTATATATAATGTTTTCTCATTTTACAAAAATTAATTAAGAAATAGATATTCTCTTTTAAAAAGACACTTCTCAACTATATTTTCCTCCTATAATATACTATTTGTAAGTATTTACAAATCAAAAATCTTTATCAAAGTAATATTTGTTGCTATATTATATTTTTTAATTAAACTTAATATTTTTAATTTTATATAATAATTATATAATATTTTTTTTTTTTTTAGTTTTCGACGTGGATATTCGATTCCTATCAATCAGCTAAGTTTTAGTTTTAAATAATGAATAAGAAAACCTTTTCAAACCTCTTGAGCAAGGAAAAATCGAAATTTGAAGCTACGGTGGCAAAATTTCGAAGACTGAATGAATCTGTTCAAGAGGTTTCAAATGATAGTTTCGATAGGTTAGAGTTAGGGATTAGTGATAATGATCCAAGCACCAGCAGAGCAAGTGGTAATAGGTTTGAGGATTTTTGTGATAGCGATAACGAAACCAATAGTAGGTATTTGTTTGAAGAAGATTTTCAATGTGTTGAGGAGGTTGAGGACCAGTCCGATAAAGTGGTCGAATTGAAGGCGTGGGCAATTAGAAATAATATTTCTCAAAATGCTCTCACTGACCTGCTTCAAACTTTAGATAAAGTTGGTGTTAATGGCTTGCCATTATCAGCGAAAACCCTCCTCGGAACAATGCGAGAAAAAGTTTGCGTTGAAGCCATACCAGGTGGAGAGTTTTTGTATTTTGGAATAGAAGAAAACTTAAATTCTCAAGAATTTGACTTCTTAGAAAATTACGAAAAGGTGGATATTGACGTTGGAATAGACGGACTGCAATTAACAAAGTCGTCAAAAAATTGTCTGTGGCCTGTCATGGGTTCAATAGCCAATTATCCTCATATTAGTCCGTTTTTAATTGCCTGCTTCCAAGGAAGAAGCAAACCAAATAACCCTGAAGATTTCCTTAGAGATTTTTGTAATGAGGTAGGTCTTCTTAGAGCAAACGGACTGAAAGTAGGTAGAAATCAGTTAATAAAACAGTTCGATATTAGGTCCTTTACCTGTGATTCCCCTGCTCGCGCCTTTGTGACTGGAGTTATTTCTCATACAGGGAAAAATTGTTGTCCAAAATGTGTATGCTCAAGTCGTTATCTAAAAGGGAGAGTTAGTTTTTCAACCAATGTGGGATCAGCGCGAACTGATGAAAGTTTTAGAATTAGGAGAGATGGGGAACATCATAGATTAGAGTATAGGGAGAAAGAAGTTATATTAGAATCTGCAAATTTTAATATGGTTTCACAGTTTCCTTTGGAACCAATGCATTTAGTAGACTTAGGTGTAATGAAAAAATTATTAAAATTGCTTATTTCTAAAGGAAATATTTCCGTAATGAATGAGAAGCTGCGTTATTTGGCAAAATATGTGCCGTCCGAATTTTGTCGAATAGTGCGTGACTTTAATGAAATAAGCAATTGGAAATCAACAGAGTTCCGACAATTTTTGCTATATACAGGGATATTTGTTTTAAAAGACTGCATTGATGAATGCCTGTACTATCATTTTCTTTTGCTTCATGTCGGAATTCGACTTCTTTCATATGAGCAGTCAGAAGAACACCAATTATATGTAGCTGACAAAATTTTGCAAGAATTTGTTAATTTGTTTTCAAGTATACACGGCGAACACCTAATCAGTTTTAATGTACACGGCTTATTACATTTAACTGACTGCGTAAGACGGTTTGGCGCGATTGATAATTTCTCCGCATATAAGTTTGAGAATTATATGCAAACATTGAAGAAAATGATAAAAAAGCCGGATAAAGTATTGCAGCAATTAAAAAATAGATATTATGAGAGAAAGAATATGTATGCAGCTTCTAGTAAAGTTTCAAAATTTGGGGTATTTTCGTTAGATTTTAAAAAAGATAAGGATAGCTTTTGTTATTCAGAGAAAACAGGGCCGATAAAACTCATTGGCGAAAAAATAGAGGGCGATGTTTTTATAGGCTTTCTTTTTCTGAGACTTACGATTATTTTCAAGAGCCAATTGCTTCTGCAGATTTAGGCATACTTGTAGGTAAAGTTTCAGAAAATGAGGTAGTTTTAAGTAGGTTAGATATTAAATATAAGTATTTTTCCATACCTATAGATGATAAAATTCTTTTAGTTCCACTCATTCATCACCTTTTTTATGATTTTTCATAGAATGAATTTCGATTATCTCGTAGAAGAAATCGATTCCGAAGTGGAATGCTCGCAACCTTTGGGCCCCCAAAGAGGTTGTATTGAACATAAATATTTTTCATTTTTTAATAATATTTTTTTACAGATAAACTGTTTAAAACAAATTCTTACAATCTCGTTTGCGCTCCTCCAGCAGAACCATCAGAAATTGTGGTACCGTCATCATCGTCTGGCGACCATGCAGGTATAATGTATTAATATATAAATATATTAGTATTTGTTTTATAAAAGTAAATTTATGTTTTTCAGATATAATCCGGAAGCTGGATGCAATTGAGACCCGCCTCACTGCCATTGAGAAGTCCCTAACAGACAAAGTAAGTAACGCAGTATTACAGTACCAAATTAAAACAAGCTAATTTTTATATGTATTTTAATTTTCTAGATGCCAGAGAAGGCCGAGGTGCAGGCGCAAAGTAAATTATTGCGCGAATGCCGCGTCATAGCAGCAAAGACGCATCATTCAATTAGCCGCATCACCGGTGATTTGGAGGACGAGCATTACCTGGAGCTCGCTTCGAAACTACCCATGTCATCGGAAGAGCACGTGCGCTTCGTGGAAGAAAAACTTTCCCAAAAGGAAAGCACGGATGCTATGGTAAATATTTCGTTTTTAAATATTATGCGATTGTAATATAATTTACTGTAATTTTTTTTTACAGATGCGGCTAATATTGAAGTCGAAGGGCGCAAAAGGCAGTGTGGACGGCGTACTACGTGGTTTGTTTTCAGACGATGTAATGTACCATTATAATTTAGAGGGGCGCAAGGAGAAGAAATCCCTACTAAAACTAAAATGCGTAGGGTTAGTTTTTGGTAGGTTTTTTTATTGGTATATATTTGAATGCCTTAACTTATTACGTTTAATTTCAGATATATTTCCTGACAAGGATAAAAACAGTATATATGGGGAGCTCCGGAGATTTGTGGCCTTAAGCCACAATCGTTATAAACAGAAGAAACATAAACTAAGGGCTAAATTAATATAAGTTTTATTATTATTACTTATATATATTAGTTTTAAGTTGTAAATATTAGTTTTAAGTTGTACATATTAGTTTTAAGTTGTAAATATTAGTTTTAAGATGTACATATTAGTTTTAAGTTGTATATATTAGTTCTAAGTTGAAGTGTCTAATTTTACTTTTAAAAATATGAATTTTTACAATTATAATTTTTATACTCAAATAACTTGTATATAATTTTTCTGCCGAATGCAATAATAATAGGCATATTATTAATTTAATTAATATCTGATTTTGATTTTATTATTAAATAAAGCAAAATAATTTAAAAAAATGACTTTTATTTAAAAGAATTTAATTTGCTAGAAGTAAAAATGGGTAACAGATAATCTTGTTACTGCTTGTTCTTCCTAACATGCTTATATGTTAAAGGTAACAAACTAATAACCAAAATAATAACACTAACAGATATTCGGGTAACAAATACTTTTTGTTATCCATAACACATGGGTAAGCTAAGCGCTAACAAAATAATTTGTTACCCGTAACATGCTGTGAAGAGATTTGCTAACAAATGTGTGTATTCTGTAAGAACAAGGCAGCATGCGATATTTGCCATTGGTTAGAGCGAGATAGCCATTGAACATTAAATAGCTATGTGTTACTTTTTTCCCACTCTCTGAACAAAAGTAACAAATATTTTAACGAATGCAAAAGTGAACAATAACAACTCGTTTACACGTTTGCTAACAACTACCCGTCTTGCAGGGTACTTTTTAGCATGACTACGCTGCCTTATCATAGGCAACAATTATTAGAATTATAAAATTCTGCTATTCACATAGTACATATATGTGTACATATACGAACTAAATTTCAATGATATTTTTATAGAATAAAGTCCTTCGTATAAAACTGGCAAAATTTCAAATCAATGCAAAAATATGTATTTGAATAATTATATCGAGTTGTATTGCCTACTTTATATTGACATCGCGATTGAAATTATTACCTCTAATATTAATGCGATAATGTCGATTGCCTATGGAAACAACAAATAAACAGTATACATTAACATATGGATGAAAAATTAATCAAGTGAAAAGTGAAGTTATTGACGTTGGATATCTGCAATAACCTTTTTAAAATAACTAATGTTTTAATTTTGATATAAACAATATGACTTCGCGTAACCTAACTGAGGTTTTTGTGATAATGCGCAATAATGCGTCCAAACATCGAAATTTGTATTCTGAAAACAAAGTATGTTAATTAATATATTTAATATTAATGTATGTTTTAAAAAATTTCTTCTATTTTGGATAGACGACAGATGATGCAGAACGTTTAATTAATAATTCAATCCGCGATGCAGAGGAAGGTTTAGAAATGAGGGATGACTACGGTACTCCTCCTATGTGGATAGATAAGCTGGAGGAAGCACAATACACTTTATCTAAGTATTCGCATATGTAGGTTTTCTTATCGGTGTAGTAAATTTAATTTCCAACAATTTTTAGAATAAAGCCAAAACTTGATGAATTAGGTTCATTACATGCAAGACACCTGTTGCAACCTGCTTTTGATGAAAATTTTGAGGAAGAGAAAGAAATAGAATACCTTAGCCAGGAGATTTCAAAACTTATCACATCCACTCACCGACATATACAATGTATTCGATCGAGTCTTGGTATAGGAACTAAGAAGGAACAGCGGTTAACAGAAAATGTGGTTACTTGTTTGCTACTTCAATTGCAAGAATTGACCTCTAAATTTCGTAACAGCCAAAGTAACTACGTACGCCAACTGAACTCCAGAGAAGAACGTTCACAAAAATATTTTGGAAATGATGATTTCACAAACATTGACCTGGTTTCGGGTACTACAGATGATCATGATAATTTCGTAGATACATTTGATAACTTTCTACAACCCGTTTCCTCTGTATTAAATAATAATAAGTCTACTAATAAACGCGGCTATTTATATGATGATGAATCTTCTGAACAAATAGATGAAGATTTTCAACGTCCTATATCGAACCGCATGACTAAACAGCAGCTTCTGCTTTTTGAAGAAGAAAACACTCGCTTCGCAATTAATCGTGACGAAGAAGTCACCAAAATCGTAAAATCCATTTATGATCTCAATGATATATTTAAAGATCTTAGTCAAATGGTACAAGAACAAGGTACTATATTGGATCGTATTGATTACAATGTCGAGCAAACTCAGACAAGGGTATCTGAAGGACTTCGGCAATTACAACGTGCTGAAATGTATCAAAGAAAAAACCGGAAAATGTGTATTATTATGGTGTTGGCATCTGTAACTTTATTCATGCTTCTCCTCCTTATTTTTACAAAGTTATAAATGTGAAAAATAAATATTTGTTATTAATTCAATATCTCAGTAAGTTATATTTCATACAATTATCACCAACATAATAATAATTATAATTGATTATCTATTTTTTCACATACGTTCAGACAACCGACTAGCCACTGATCGGAGATTTCCATATACTTTACTTGGGGGTGAACCCAGAATAAGATTGCAAATGGCCCTCCGTGCTAGTTGAATATTTTGATAGCTCCCTAAGATGTGAATTTTGCTGTCAGCCAAAACAATACGAGTTTTTGTAACATTTTCTATAGTGAATTTTGTGCGGCCTCCTTTGCCTGCCAAACGTCCTATTGCGCGACTCAAGTGATCACCACGTAGAGTTTTTACATCTTTTACTTCAAATGTTTCAACAAATAAATCTTCTAAACGAAGCAGCGCCAAAGCGTCATCCACTTCGAATCCACAAAGGAATGCTTTAACAAAATCAGCACCTTTTTGTAGATTAGATATGTCAGGTGTTTCATCGCTAATTCTTAGCTCTACCTAGAAGAATAAAAACCATTACATTTATTTTGCGTGAATAAATTATTCTTTAACAATGTGATCTCTCAAGGGGTCACATGTGTTTACGGGTTTCAAAAAATCTAATTTTTTTTATTGTCTCTTTAAATTTTACAACAGCTTTAGAATATTGTCCTGAATTTTCAAGTTGATCCGAGTAATAGTTTCGGAGATACAGCCTTAAGAACTTGTGTGCTCGAGGGCAAGTGCGCCGTCTTTAAACGCGTTTTTCTCGAAACTGTATTTTTGAAGTCGGTTGGCAAGATTTCTCGAGAACTACTCAATCTTTATCTACCTTCAGAACTACCATCTTCTTTTCAATTTATAAAGCACAAATAAAGCGAAATTTCAATTTTATTTGTAAAAATGTCTGATAAAAATCCAATTTTAATTTTTTTTCTTCGTCCAAGTTCCAAGTTAAAGTTTTAACTAAAACACGTATTTTTTCACTTTAGATGATCCTGCTAACGCGGGCGCATCTTTTTTCCGCAATGCCCGATTTAAATTTGTTTTACAAAAATTTCAGAATTTCTTTTTAATAACAATAAAAAATTCGAAAAAAATATTTAATTTTTTATAAGAGAAATTTTGAAAAAGGATGCTTTTTACCCGAGGAAACCCATGTAAATTCTTAAATCAAGTTTCAACCGTTGTATGATCAATATACTTACTTGTTTCGCTTTCATATTAAATCTTATTTGTAACTTCATATGTTCGACTACCGGAGTAAATATTTTCATCCAATGCTCTTTAAGAGATGAGTATCTAACAAATTTTAATGTCAGTTTCGAATCAAATGTACTGTACTGTGATAATACCTGTGTGGTGGAACAGAAATTTTCCTAGTATCACTTTTTTGCCGTTTTGCACGCGGTGCTTGGAGTCTTTGCTTTGTTTCCTGCAACGGAGACTCCTCGTCAACTTGCATCGCTGTGTTATAATCTGCAGATCGCTTCGGAGCCTTTTTAGTCACGGTAGGCGGTAAAAAATCATCACTATTTATATTTTCCACTTCCATGATTAGTTTTCCTTTTAAACGTATCTTTTACCAGAAAATATTAATTTTTTGATTGCTTTAAAAACTTCCACAAATAAAATGTTACAAAAACATGTGGCTGAAAATATTCGTAAAAGAAACGTCAAACTTATTATTTACATACAAAAATAATTTGACATTCAATATTATCAGATCAAAAAGTTCAAAACAGACTATAAAATATAACAGAATGTCTTCATCTTCAATTATATTAGAAATATTCTGTTAGCAAATCTGCATAGAACTCCAGCATGCTACATTGATTTGCATATTTGAGTGTGAACATGCATATATAAAAATCCTCGTATTATATGTATCCTAATGCATAATAAGTCAATCGGGGGAATGTTTAGTTAAGTATCCCATTTTGAAGAGGTTTTGCGCAAAGGGGGAGGGGGCTGGGGGCTTGCTACCCCCTCATTTGAAAGGTAATGAATGGAACTTTTGAATAATAGCACCCTTCCCCCCTAGGACCACGGGGGCTCTAGGGCAGCCTCCTGAAAATGGTGTAAAATCGTAGTTTTTCCATACAATTTTCACTAATTGTTATAAAATTTATGTATTTTTACGCATAGAGTGACTCTATGTTTATTATTTTTATTATTTCAATGAATTAAAGTGGAAATCCACTTTATTTAAATAATAAAAACACTGAAAATTAAAAATTGTATATGTATCGGTAATAATGCATACAAGTAGTTGAAGTACCAAGATAACCCAACCAACCATTTATTCAAGACCCCCTAAATAATAAAATTGGGTTTTCATCGCGCGATTTTTTACTCCAAATTTTGAACATATTTTCAGTATAATATTCTACATTGAAATAAGCGCCGCAGGCGAAAATTTGGAATAAAAAATCGCGCGATTTTTTATTCCAAATTTTCATTTTATTTTCAGTATACTCGGAATATATTAGAATGAAACAAGCGCCGCAGGCGAAAATTTGGAATAAAAAATCGCGCGATTTTTTATTCCAAATTTTCATTATATTTTCAGTATAATATATTACATTGAAACAAGCGCAGACCTAAAATTTTGATTCGTTGGGTTATTACTGTCTTCCTTTTGTGCTTATTTCCTTCGTCGTTTGACAGTTCATATTCAGTAATTTTGCTTAAATTTCAAAGAACAGTATAACGCGTAATTGAAAGCTGTTTTATTTATTAAATTGTACATAAAATTGCAACTTAAAATTCATAATTTATCATTAATTCAATCAAATATATTTCAAAGAATGTGTGTGTGTTAAATTGGTTAAATTGTTTGCAAGCAGTGCAACAAAAACTTCAAAAGAAGAGAGCCATTTTTTGAGAAAATGTGAAAATGTGCGTTTTTGCTTACTTATATCTAAAAAACAAATTAACATTTAACAATAAATTTGCATTTAAACCAAAGTTTAGCTCATTGGCTATCCGTGCTATATAAATTTAAAAAAATCCGTTCACGCATTTAAGAGAAATAAGCAGTGAAAATGAGATACTAAACTAAACCCAACCCGTCAATCGTAATCGGCGAATGAAATAATATTTTTTTCTATTGCAATTCAAAAAAAAAAAAAGTATCGATCTCTTTAAGAAGATATATAGCACCTGGTAATAAATGGGAGGTGTAGACACAGAATTATTGTATTGCAATATATGTATAATATGCCATAGTGAATGCATTTGTTTGGCTTCAGAGAGAAAAAGTTTTAAAGTTTTTTCTATATCTTTTTAAAAAAAGAATTTTAAATGGAAGAACATAAATTAGAGGAATTGCGTAGCAAAAATATCAGTCGGATTAAATCTATATTGACCGAATTTAACACAAAAGTAAGTATAAAATACAAATAATGGTAGATATGAATATATGCATGTACATACATATATCATCACGTATGTATACGTATGTATATGCACATAGATTATATTGTAAAATCTAAACTAAAGCACATATGGTACATACCAAAAAACAAAACAGCAATGTAATATTTTTTTATTCTCAACTGTTTAGAATGATGACCTTTTCAATTTTTCGGCTTTCCATGTGGATGGGCGCTGGCATGCTTTGTGGCGTGCACTCTTTGACATACTTAAAGACGATACCTTACAGGACTTGCATGATCTAACTTTAAATAGTGTCCGTATCCTCACCAGAGACAAATGTAGTTTACAAACAGAGGATTTAGAAGACGATGTATCTTGTCTTCTTAAACTAGCTCATTTGGAGCATCCTGAAGCTGTAGAAGTTTCTGATGCTACTGAGCCAACTGGTTGTGAGTCGAATGTGATTGACATTGATTCAGACGGATTATCAGTTCAAAGTGTGAATGTACATTGGAGTGGTACCACAACCAGAGTTGTAGTTGAGTCTCTCAAGTGTCTGTGTAATTTAGTATACCAATGTGCAGATCGCCGTCGCCAATGCGTGAAATCTAACATTACAGATGCTATTTTAAAGCGGATCGCTTCATCTGTACAACATCCTCCTTCAGTTGAATTTTTTGATATGAAATTGTTATTTTTGATAACAGCAATGGAGCCAGCAACCCGTACACGTGTACAAATTGATTTAAATGGGGTGGCTTATATGACTGAATGGCTTGATGAAAAACTTGTAGAGAAAGATGCTAGTGATGAGCATATGGATTTATTATGTGAGATGCTAAAGGTAATGTTTAATATTACTACAAATTCTGACAGAAGCCCAAATGAAAATGAAATTCAGAGTCGACACTTGACTGGTGTGCTACGAAAGTTGCTATTAAATTTCGGAGAACTAAGGAATGAGCGAGAACGTAGCATAATTATGCACGCCATTAACCTTTTGACAAACATTTCTAGTAGTTGTTTGACAGAGTTGATAATGAAAAGTGAATCAGGAGGTCCCGCCTCATCATCTGTATTAATTTATGAAGGATATAATGTACGTGCATTAGAAATAATTACGAGGTATTTAAAAGTGATATTAGATGAACAGGAAAAAGCTGCAACATCTAATGAGCTAATTTCTCCAGTTCTAACATTGCTGGTGAAGTGTGCACGAAGTGATAGGATTTTGCGTCACTATATTAGAAGTGTAGTGTTACCCCCATTACGAAATGTTTATACACGACCCGAGGTGGGAAATGAGCTACGAAATCACTTATGTCGGTTTTTGACTTTACCAGAAATGATGGTGCGTGATTTAGCTACAGAGCTACTTTTTGTGTGCTGTAAAGAAAATGTATCACGCATGGTAAAACACACAGGCTATGGTAACGCTGCTGGTTTATTTGCAAAGCGCGGTCTCCTAGGAGGCCGGCAGGTCGAAAGCACTGATTATTCTTCAGATAGCGAGGACAGCGATACAGAGGAATATAAACAAGTGCAACATAATATCAACCCAGTTATTGGATGTTATGAGCCTCCAAAAAAGAGTCCATTCGAAGGTATGTCTGAGGAGCAGAAGCAATATGAGGCCATGCAGCTTGTAAATCTAATGGACAAATTACACAAAACGGGAGTGGTACAACCTTGTCGAATTGGTGAGGACGGCAAACCACAACCAGTAGATCATATTTTACAATTGCAAGAGGAATTACCTCAACAACAAGCGGATCAGAAACGTAAAACCTGAGAAATTTTAGTTAACTATAGGGTGATTTTTTAAGAGCTTGATAACTTTTAAAAAAAAAAAAACGCATAAAATTTGCAAAATCTCATCGGTTCTTTATTTGAAACGTTAGATTGGTTCATGACATTTACTTTTTGAAGATAATTTCATTTAAATGTTGACCGCGGCTGCGTCTTAGGTGGTCCATTCGGAAAGTCCAATTTTGGGCAACTTTTTCGAGCATTTCGGCCGGAATAGCCCGAATTTCTTCGGAAATGTTGTCTTCCAAAGCTGGAATAGTTGCTGGCTTATTTCTGTAGACTTTAGACTTGACGTAGCCCCACAAAAAATAGTCTAAAGGCGTTAAATCGCATGATCTTGGTGGCCAACTTACGGGTCCATTTCTTGAGATGAATTGTTGTCCGAAGTTTTCCCTCAAAATGGCCATAGAATCGCGAGCTGTGTGGCATGTAGCGCCATCTTGTTGAAACCACATGTCAACCAAGTTCAGTTCTTCCATTTTTGGCAACAAAAGTTTGTTAGCATCGAACGATAGCGATCGCCATTCACCGTAACGTTGCGTCCAACAGCATCTTTGAAAAAATACGGTCCAATGATTCCACCAGCGTACAAACCACACCAAACAGTGCATTTTTCGGGATGCATGGGCAGTTCTTGAACGGCTTCTGGTTGCTCTTCACCCCAAATGCGGCAATTTTGCTTATTTACGTAGCCATTCAACCAGAAATGAGCCTCATCGCTCATCGGACACGGACGCGAAACACATTTCGAACCGAACACTGATTTTGGTAATAAAATTCAATGATTTGCAAGCGTTGCTCGTTAGTAAGTCTATTCATGATGAAATGTCAAAGCATACTGAGCATCTTTCTCTTTGACACCATGTCTGACATCCCACGTGATCTGTCAAATACTACTGCATGAAAATCCTAACCTCAAAAAAATCACCCGTTATAAATGATACAAAGCCAATTTCAAACAAATGATAAATATTGAAAGTTGAATTTTAAAATGTAAACGTAAATAATAAATTACATTTATTTTTGAGTTGTTTACCCTTATAGCCGTATTATAATAAAACTCGTTAATGTTAATTATATAACCAAAGATTTTGTATGTATTACATATTATATCGAAAAATTTATACTTATGTGTGCTTCAATAAAATACTAAGAATAAGAATTTGAATTCATAAAATTAATAGAAAGAAGTGGTATTGTTAGAGTGTCAAGACCTTCTGATTAAAAATGACTCCAACTGACTGAAAAAGCTTTATTTTTAGGGGTGTATATGTCTCAGTAATATTATGAGAGGCAATATACATATGTGCCTACATTACTAAAACCAATATACTTAACCCTTTTAGTGCCGCGGGTTAGGAAAAAAATTGTCCACAAAGAGTTCAAACAAAAAAATATTGTTGTTTTAATTATCTTCTAATGAAATTAGATCATTTATAACGCATTACAAATTTATTTTGAGATAGAGTTTTCCCGCAATGCGAGTAAACCGCTACAAGGTGCGATGCGATGTATCGGCTCTGGTACTTTTCGCAAGTACACCTGGAGACGATACATCGGCTTCCGGTACTAAAAGGGTTAATAGGAATGTAAACCATTCGTCGTTTCATCGGCGGTTTCGACAAATGAACAGCTTTTGGCGGGGAAAAAACGTGATGTCAGAACGACAAATTAAAAATTGAGATACTAGTTCGCGTATATACATACAGACGCAAGTGGTTAAATCGACTCAGATCAATATGGTGATCATTTGTCTATATTTTTTATAGAGTATTCCATGGTCTCTTCGTGGTTCTGCGAAAGATTTATGGCCTTTGGGCGTTGACCACGGCGAATATCGCATTCGATGGAACAATGAGCTCTATGAAATATAAGTATTCGACGCTGTACCCGCCGGGGGAAGCAGTCCAGGTGAAGAAGGACCTGGCTTCGCTTGGAATCTCCAATTGGCGCCTCTTTGCGAAAAGAAGAAACGACTGGCGCCCTGTTATTAACTCGGCTATAACCGCGTAAGCGGTTTCTACGCCAGTAAAGAAGAAGAAGATTTCGAAAATTGCTCGGAAGAAATTGTTAAGATCGAACCGATCAAAATCCTAATAAAGAATTTTTATAATCTTCCTTGCAGTTTACGTTTTTTCTTGTTTAATGTAAAGTTTTAGCAACATCTAAATTAATTCACTGCCTTCGGGAATCCCAAAGGTATAAAGTGTTCCGTTATACCCGAACATAGGTTTTGCTTATTTTTATGAACATTGGAAATAATTTAAATTTATCAAAAAAAAAAAAACATAAAATAATATGTACGCAATAATTTCTATATGCAAGTAAAAAAATGGTACTTTATCGAAATTTATTAGCAATTATCTATGAATAACAATTGTTTTGTTTCATTCATAAGTGAGCACCCCACTTCTCGAAGATCAATCGTTTATTTCTAATCAACAGGCCAATTTGAAAGCAAAGAGTGGGGATATTTTAAATGTGTGCATTGTCCTCTCATGTAATTAAAGTAGGTAGATCTATTATTTAGATTGGACGTAATTAATTCACAATTCCGACACAAAACAGAAATTAATTTAACTAGAAATCGTTTTTGTGCTCTCTCAACATGTTGCACAGATTATAATAGTTAAGTTAAACTAACGGTAGTCAAATTTAGTATAGATGCTCACCATAGAGCCATGTGTAGTTCAATGTACTAATTTAAAAGACTACCCCAAAATTGGTGTGAAAAGTACCTTTATTGGTTAATTTTATGAATTGAAGTGAAAAGGAAAAATATGCTTTTATGCAAATTTAGTTGACAATAGGATGCTGCAGAAAATCAATTAATAATATACCAAATATGAAAATTTCCGTACATAAGGCCTATTATTCCGATAATATCGGTAAATATCTGAGGAAATTTATTGGAGTTAAGCGACACATTTTGATGATATCAATGTGACTTCGAGTTAAAAACACATAAAATCGGTCTAGCATCTCCGTATCTAATAAATTATTTTTGTTATTTTGTAAGATATATATTTATCAGAATAAACGCCTTCTTAGGAAAATTATTATCTTGGGCATACTGTATTTCTGTACGAAAAGTTATTGAATTCGGTTTGAGTTTATCCTTCTTTGTCAAAGGTCATTTTTCGCCTGCCTTTGATCCTTTAAGATTCTATACATATGTTAGTATTATGTTTATTTTACTCATGACCTGTATCATCAGATTATTAGCCCTTTAATTGGATTAGATAAAAATTATCAATATATGTAGTTCTTTAAAATATTCAGTGAATATAGACACTCATACAAATATATTTTAATTGGATATATACAGGTAAGTACATATATGTATGTATATAGAATTATCATTACACGTACATAAAAACGCGCATTTAATAACTTAGATAAAATGGCAGTTATTCTAGCATAGAATAGTAAAATCAATATCATTGACAATTTGTTAATGTATGCTTCGTTAAGTGGCTACTATGTTGGGCTGGTCGCGCTATGAATTTCGACATGGGTCTGCCGTTGCGATGAATGTTGTGTGTAGACTGTTGATGCGGCTGATGAATTTTTGATATGTTAGAGTGCGCGTGGAAGGACTGATGTTTTTCTTCTATCAATACATCTTTATTCGCCATTTTCGTCGATCGGTCTACAATATATTCCCCTCCTTCGTGTTCAGCTGTAACCATAGGTACAGCTCCAATGTTGAGAGTACCATTAAAAATCCCTGAATTAATGCCATTTTTACTTCCAAAATCACGAGTTACCTTAGCAAGCAAATCATAATAGGGATTTTGTTTCGTATTGGACAAATTTGGTTGTATTTGTTGTTGATGTCTATTGTTTTTAACATCGGATTTCGTTCGTTCCAGGTATGCGTGTTGCTGAGTATGGGGACGAGTATGTTGTATTTGGTTATTAGTTGCGTTTCGGAAGTTATTTTGGATTTGACTTTGAATCTGACCATTGCCCTTACTATGCTTTTGTGGCGATTTTTGATGCGTATAACTAAATGTTTCTTTACAAAATGACTTCACTTCTTTTTTGTATTTTTCTATTTCTTCCTCTAATTTTTTCAATCGTTTTTCATAACATAGTCGATCATTTCCTCTGACTATGTTTTCAGTAGACTTTGTCAGACCACTGCCAATGGTATTCGTTTCGTCCGATTTTGAGTTCCGAACATATGAAGGCTTCTTAAAAAATGGAGCGCTGTCATTGTTGTATGGATCTTGAACTTCTATGTCGATATCTGGATAAGCAAAACTGTCATCTTGCTGGCGGGATTCTAATTTTTGCTGTGTAGAATATTTATTTTGTTGATGCTGAAGAAGGTGAATGGTTGCTTGCTCTGTTTTGTGTTTTTGTTCACCTTTACTTATCGACGACGAGCTACGGTGTTGTCGCCGTGTGCTATCAAGTTTTTTTAGTGCGCCGCTCGGTGATGTAGTCTGTCTACCTACTAGTTCTCCCAATTGTCCTCCTAAACCTACTCTACCATCTGGGAGACTAGCGTAGCCTACATCTATGGAATGACGCTTGTCAATAACATTTACGGGAAAATGATCATCACAGCTTTCATGTACTTTTAGGTGCTTCTTTTCTTTTGAAACTTCTACTGTTTGCTGGACAAAGTATTTAGAAAGTGTTTTGCCGGACTTACGTTTTGCATTAGGAGATATCGTAGTTAACTTTTTAGTGGGTTTACCGTTTATACTGGGCACGCTGATAGATGGTTGTGTTTCGCTTTCGTGTTTCTCCGGTCGAGTTAAATACTTATCTTTTGAAATATATTTGTCCTCTGAGATTTTGCCTTGCTTAGTCCTGTGAGGTTTCTTTAATGGATCAGTCTTTTCGTAGGATGTTGAAAGCTTGTGATCTCTGTACTCATAAGGCGATACCTAGTTAAGTAAACTTGTGCATTAAAGTAATTTTGGCGCTACTTACTTTTGATTTATGTTGGAACCCTTAGCAGTTGCAGCCGAATGGCGCTTGTCTGATTTTTCGTTGTTATGTTGCACAATTTCATATAACTTTGACCGATATTCAGGTACCGTCAGACGCACATCATCGCGGAATGGTGGCAAAATGTCCACACTCAATTCAATTTCTGGTATAGAGTTGCGAAATCTTTGGTGTTTTTAAAAGATATACCTGTTTTATAAAAAATCGGTTTAAAGGCTAAATTGGTCTTTTAGACCATCTTACTTTTCTACGTATGGATGGCCAAGGGCTTGTTTCGCTGTAAGCCGAGCCAAAGGATCTAAGACTAATAATGATTTAACCATATTTAAAGCATCTTCTGGAGCATCAGACATCATTTCATTTAATGATGTTTTCCTGTAATGCACACAGTGAAATGAAAAAAATGTACATACAAATTTTTACTATATCTTAAATGCACCTTTCACGTGAAATTTGTTTGCTAAGGAGTACGGATCCGAAACCAGCTCCCACTGCTTTAACGTCGTGATCTGTTATTTCTGGTAGAGCTGTTACTATCCTTTCTATCTATTAAACGTATCTATATAAATTACATTATTAAGCAAATCTCCGATACTTACTTGATTAACCGTACTACTGCCTTGAAACAATGGTTTTCCACGTATCATTTCACCAAGTATGCAACCCAAGCTCCACATATCGATCCCTTTAGTATATCTTTTACAATAATAATATACCGCAATTGCAATTAGAAAACGATAGTTTTCAAATAAATAACTGAAAATACCTTTTACTAGCAACAAGAATTTCTGGAGCTCTGTACCAACGCGTAGCGACATAATCTGTAAGTATGGGCTCGTTAACGTGGTCAGTAGCCATATCGTTACTCTCTCGCATTGGCCGATTTGAAACAGACCGTGCTAGTCCGAAATCGGCCAATTTACATCTATAACGACAAGCATGAATATATAGGTTCAGTTAAAGTTGGGAAATTGTCTCAGTCACCTGCATTTGCTATCTATGAGTACGTTACTTGGCTTCAGGTCCCTATGTATCACATTTCCGGAATGTATATACTTAATGGCATTAATTAATTGGTACATCACATATCTTTTATGAATATCCTTCAAAATAGTGCCCTTCTTAATAATGTTATGCAAATCACTTTCCATATATTCAAAAATGAGGTATATGTCTAAATTATTCGATGCTCTGAAAGATCCAATTAACTTATGTAAATCAAAAGCTTTATTAAGCACATTTATTTAAGAACGGCGAAAATATTATTTTTTTTTCGAATATAAAACCCTAGGAAATTGTGTAGTGGACTTGCATACTAACCGATATACAGTTAATAATCGTATGACATTGGGATGATTACGAAATGCCTTCAGAAAAACAATTTCACGAAAAGTTCGTTGCGCATCAGTTTCGTCACGAAATGCGTCGAAAATTTTCTTTACTGCTACCGTTTCGTTTGTACGCTTATCCAATGCTTTCCACACAATGCCATAAGCTCCTTTACCCAAGCGCTAGAAATTTTTAGAGACTTATTATTCTATTTAAATAACTATGTATGAACTTAGATGGTTTTAATCTACGAGTGATAATGCGGTATAAATGCAGAATTCGCATTATGACTAAATATATTCTTAATGAGTAAAATAATAAATTAAAATATATATCATAAGGTTGTATGTACATAGTAATTCTATTGGTTCAAACTGTTAAACACATTGAAATTGGTAAGATAACCGAATTATGTATATTAATAAAGGAATAAAGCAGGCTTAAACGGGGATAACATCTTGCTTAATGTTTAAATTTTATGATATCGATAAAATAACTGAAATGTTGCAATATGGACAAAATAAACATGTTAAAGATAGGTTTTACTGTCGGTTATATTTGTGATAAAAGTATGTTAAACTAATATATTTTTGACTCATTCTACATCTTGTGAAGAAAGCGTAATGCGACAGTTTAATGTGCATACATATAGTACATGAGCCATATTTTATAAGTTATTGTTAATGTTTAGTGTAAGCCTTAGCATTTCGATTAAAAGTGGTTTACCTTTTTTATATCAAACATTTTCGAAATATTTTCGTCGATCTCGGACATTTTGTGCTTCTCTTGTTGAGTCTTGGATTTGGTTGTCATTGTGAAGCTCTACCACACGCTTGATTGGGAAAATTGGAACTGTCGATATCTTACAATACGCAACTAGACAGAAGACATTACTATTTTATCGAAATAAAGGTTATCATAACACATTGCATTTTTAAACTGTGCCACCGCGATGTTAGCGGCTTGGTATTTATGTTGGCGTTGGAGAGCCTTTTTTTGTTTTTTGTGGTGTTGTTACTCAAGTAACCCGAAACTATATACCTAGATACATATACATATGTACGTACTACATGAGATACAGTAAAATGTTGAATCCAAACGGATTTGTTAGATCGATGATAAAATACAACCGTTGCACTATTATTGAAAAAGGAAGCAATAACGTCAATCCTATGAAAGGTTATCAATGAAGTGATACAACGTTGAGTGCAATTTCGTGCATACAATTGCAGTTATATTCGGCTCTGTCAGGCCAATCAAAGTAAATCAACTGAAATATGTATATACATACACAAAACATATGTACGTATACATTAGCTGAAACCTAAGAAATAAATATGTATATAGGTATAAAATCCTCGGAATCAAACACCCTGAATGAAAACCGTTTTCATTTTTTGGTAATCGTCACTATTGATGTCAACCTAAGATATATTATCACTCACAGTATCACTGTTGCTATTCTCTGCGATTTCAACACAATATTATGATTTTGCAGCAGCTGCAATTGTTAGATATGGAGCTCAGAGATGTTTAGAGGCAGCACAGGTGGATAATTGTGAGCTTGGACCAAGTATTACCACATTCTTGATCGTATGTTTCTCCTGATACGCCAATTTAAAAACATTTACGCGGCTGAGGACACTGCTCTATAATCGTTGTTAAATTTTTCTTTTTAAGGCTAACTGCACTTAATCGGTTTAAAAAATATAGAATGTATGCATGTATCTATGTAGTAAAAACTACGTAGTCTTCACTTGAATCTTTGCACAAATTATTTAGACACTTCTAACTGATAACAGCTGTGGACATTGGCGTTTAGTTTTCGGAGTTGGCCGAATTTTGCGCACTGGACTTGAGAATATGTGGATAAATGATACTCTATTCCTTTTATTTATGTTTATTTTTGAGAAAAGTGTACAAAAAGTTTTTAAAATATACATATTTGAGATATTTCAACGAGCTATATTCGATATTTTCCACAGTTAACTTTGTTAGGAGCTGCACGGTGAAGTCACAAATGAAAAAAGTTATCACTAAAATAGTATTGTTCAATTGAAAGCTTCCGCGAGGATACGTAGTGCATTGTCGCAGCTTTTATTTTTCAATATTTATGTACATATGTACATACGTATGCATTTCGTACTTACAATGGTATATTTACATACGTTTGTTTGGAACTTAATGATTTAGTTTTTGTGCACAAATTTGTTTAAGTTTGGTCGCTATGTGCTAGTTGTTGACCATAGCAACAATGTATGTTCGTTTCCTGGTGACCAGCAAATATACATACTTGTGTATAATTTGTATACATATGTATATACATACACGCTGTGACGTTGAGGCTATGCCTATAAGACCTGCTACCATGTCAACTCATACTTTACTTTATATCGTCTAGCACATTTTGAATATTTGTCCGCCGTGCTTTTCTAAACAAGCCATTGGCAATGTCTGCCGAGATTTCAAACTCATTATATTTATTATTAATATTACCATACATTATTTTGTCTATCGCAACATTGTGTGAGTATGTACAGATATATGTAGGAATAGCTAATTCTCAGTTAGTTTCCTTTAATTTAACTTAAAAAAAAAATTAATACCTCTATTAATTAAGCCAAAAATTTTCCAATTAATTAATTTAACACACATAACAGCAGATGCAAAGAGCTTATGCTAAGGTGGTCTGATCTGATCAAGTTAGAGCTCCCAGCGTTGCCTCTGTCAATAACCAATGCCATCGTTAAGATATGTATCTTGGCAAATAAAAAAGTATTCCATACAAGGAATTGATTTTGTTTGATCAGTTTCTAAGGCAGCTACAACATAGACTAATCACGCTGATCATTTATATATATGTATATGTATGTATATACTTTATAGGGTCCCGACGTTTCCTTATGGGTTTTACAAAATTCATGACAAACTTTATATACCATTAGGGGATAATAAGTATTTATAAATCGTTTTATAACCAAGTACAAGTCTGATATTTTTCTCACCAGTTCGATACTATTTTACAACTGAAGCATGCACACATGTATTCATACATATATTATATATATACATAATCATAATAATAATTTTAACGGAAGAAACGAATTTAAAGAATTGTATGTGTATCGTGACGTGCGCCAATAGGTATGCAATTGAAACATTTAACTAGGGACTAAGTTTGACTTTTCTGAAGCGTAATTTTTTTGTATGTACATATGTATGCCAAATTTCGTCATCTGTAGGATTTCTACAATGACGTAACAATAGCAAATTCTAAATCTTGCTCAAACTCTTTGAAAGTCGTGAAATATTATTTATATGTGTATATGTATGTACATACGTATGCACATACATACATAAGCATTATCAAAAACAGTTGTGTAGATAAAAAAAAAACTGAACATTAATATGGTAGTATGTATGTGTATGTAAATTAAAAGTTATATGACGTCATTGGTGGTAATACCATCGACTTTATGATAACTGAATGGGACTGAACATGCACATGTATTTTTGTACCAAATGTAAAGATGCAGACATACATAGTGTGTGCATATACATATGTATGTATATGTATGTCATGTATGCTGACGAATAGGGAATCCGCAAAGAAATGTAGAATTTGATAATTTTGAATTACGAAGTCGTTCAGTTGTTATAATAAAGAATGGAAATTATATGAAGTAAAATGTTACTTCTGTAAGTATGTATATACATCTATGTATATATTGTCATATAATTAACATACATTTATTACACATTCTTATATTATAAAAATGACTTTGCCAACTTCTCAGCTGGTTGTTTGACTACTTGGTGAAATGAGTGTGGTCTCTTTACTGTCAGTTTGTTTGCAATACAATGTTGAGTTTTGAAAAACATTAGGGTAAACCGATTAGTGGCAGAAACAGCTGTAAAGTTGCTTAGATACTGAAATCATATAATTTAATATATTCTTGACTAGTAACTTTACCAACTCTTTTAAAAGTATGGAATTGAGAAATTATTTATTTTAAATATCGCACACTTATATAAAGATTACCAAAGCTGCCTCCTTATCCTTCAAAGAAGTTCAACAAAAGTGAAAAAATTTTATGAGAAAATAGAGGCGGTATTCGCATTACCTTATTTACGTTTGGATATACATATGTATGTATGTAGAGCGGTTTTCACCACAGTTCATATACATACTATAATATGTGAGTACTTTGTGTGCTAGGTAGTCAGCTGCGTGGTAGATAGGCAGACAGACAGACTCTCGATAAACAAGCGACTAGTTAAATTTCTTCTCACTAACTGTGAGTAGTCGATGTCGGTAAATTTTTGTACGGAGGGGATTAAAAAGTTTTCGTCTAATTCGTTCTCTCTTCTTTATTGATAGTGTAAAGTTTACTAAATTGGGAAAATCTATTCGAAATAATAAATATATATAATATTATAAATAGTGTGAAATGCATACCTAAGAGTCAGTATTTATTTGAGAGTTTAACGTGTGAATACATGGTAATAGAAGTTTGGAAACAATTGGTTTGATTATTTGTAGTTCTTTTTACTCGATGTATTTATGTATGTATGTGTGTATACGCAATCATACATCTATAAAAGTTTATACAAATTATGATACTTTAGTTTACGGCAAAGGGAAAAGTGAAGTCACATATTTTTGCCTGTCTATATATTAATGATAGCAAAATTAACAAGAATAGATTGTGATTAAATAAAAGCAACATATTAACATTAATACACCGAAGAGGAAATTTCTCATAAACCAACATCTACCCCCCGCATCGTACGAGAGTAAAGTTCAGAAGTACATATGTAACAAAATATATATTGAAGTTAATAATAGTAAACATTGAAATATATAATTAAATTTTAACATCTTGTAATAGTTAGAAAAGTGTTTAAATGAGCCCAACAATCAAAACAGTCGCCTGATTAAAACGTGAGTATTAACTTCTTAATTGTTTCACTTCGTATACAAAAGCGACAAGTATGTATGTGTGTGTCCCGTTTATACAATGTACTAACGAGTGAGCTTTTTTGATTCTTGTGAAGAAAACGAGCGTCGTTGATCAAATATTGATTCAAAAGCAAATAGAAAATTCATTGGATTATTCCCAAGTAGAACAGTTAAGAGTCATGTAATAGGGCATAAACGGTATACAGTGAAATATATACGCCAATGTTCCTCTAAACAACTCATAAACATTTGGTCCCATTGCAGCGGAACTAGAATTATTTGTTCGAAGTGAATTTGCGAAAAATCGAATTAGGTAACATTGAGACCGACAATCAGAAAGTCCAATCACAGCGGTTAAAGTGCGTTCACAGTTGGTGCAATATGAAGAAATTGTCGTATACTATACGGTAATATGAAAACAGCTGACTGAAATAGAAGCGATTCGTTCATTGTGTGTGAATGTGTGTTTTCCTGTATTCATATACAATATTTTTATTTACAATCCGCTGTTGTAGAGTAACAGTTCGGTTGTTATTGGCAATAAAATCTTTTGAATTACTCCGCATTGTTGAAATTAAGTTGTTTATACCCTTTTCAAAACGATGCAAATGTGATTTAATTTTGAAAGTTTTTATTGTCTTAAAATCAACCCGATGACATCATTATACGTTAGTGCAAGTGAATGTATACATATACCTACAATCCCAAAAAACTAATATCTAAATAAAAAACATCGTAGATGTAGTATCTGTAACACCCACTTCCATCTCATGGCAACCACCTCCGCATATTGCTCAAAAGTGCTTACTTTGTCATCACCACAGTATTTGTTAACGTCACCCTGAATAAAGCGAGTTGGTTTATGTCCACCATTCGTTTTGCCGTAGTTCGAAACTCACGGTGGATATTCATAATAACATCCCTGTTTCCTGTAAGATATGACAAGTACCATATCCTGACCAATAGAGTAACTTCGAGGAGTAATTGCAGAAGATGACACGCTTTAGGTGTAAAGATACTTTTAAAGATTAATTTTTTCACTAGAGTAAAAATTGAGACATCGTGATGAGACAAATTTTATCTGTCGTCATGAGAATGTGGGTATTGCAGATTTACAGAATCTGACCATGTTTAAGTTAAGTTAAATGTACAAAATTGTCTAATTGGCATACCTCAATAAAAGCGCTGAGCGGTGCTTAACGAGTTAACGTCGACGTGTCATCCGCAAATAAAGCGGCAACTTTACGTTAAGTATTTACTTAAGTCCCAAAATGAATACAAACGATATACATACATAAATGCAAAACGAATTAATTTATTAATAATACTTTAATATATTTGCACAAGCATTAAACATCACTCGTCAAGAAATTTTTAAGAAAAGTACAGAAATTACTTCTTATCGCGCTGTCAAAATCGGATTTTTCAATTCTCAACTCTACTGCCACATCTATTTTGTGCGCCATACAAAATCTATAGGCATAAGGATTTTTTAACAGTAATTTATCGCTGATGCCAGCAGGAAGTCAATCAGTCCAGACCTTCCTCTAGCCCCAATATACATGCATAAGTGATACGAAATGTTTCTTATACAAATACCAGATGTTAAGTTTTCCTCCTTGGTCGAGCTTACATCACTTAATAACCAAATTTGCTAAAGATAAATCATTTCGACACCCCTGCCGAATGTGTGTAAATGCGAAAAATGGAATTATAACCTCGCCTACTCCCAATATAACGGTTTTGTTAAAAACTACTAAATGTCCGATAAATCAATAACTAAATGCGTCAGATACAATAAATTTCACAGCCGGAATGGTACAATAATGCTTTATAGGAGTCGGTGTCGAAATTGGATATCGCTGGATCCCATTGACCAAAAATTGACATAATTATGACATTTTCATGATACCATGAAAATGGGCGAAACCCGACAAAACCGTGGACGTGGTTCCTATATAACATTATTTTAAATTCCATATGCCCTCAAATACCGAATACCCCAGTTTCAAGTGCGAAAGTTTTATCGAAAATGTGGGTCAATCTGTAACATAAACCATTTACATTAAACCGTTGAGATTGGTCATGAGTGATATTTTAATGAAATTAAGCGGACAAGTTTTCTTAAAAATTAGGTGGCTTAGCACTGAATATGAATAGAATTGGCTTAGACCTTGGTCCAAACTTCGTATTCATGCAGGGTTTGTTTGAAAATTAACAGGACTGAGTCGATTTAAAAAAAATATTGAACAACTCTCTTAAAACTTTCAAAATAGGCTTCAAAATAGGTTGATACAGCGCTGCCAGCGCGATTTCCAAGCATTAAAGTCGTCACGGAAGACATTTTCCGGAATATCCTTGAGAGCCGAGGTGCATGCTGCTTGGATCCCCTCTGTCGTCTCAAAATGCTTACCTTTCATTAACTGCGATGTCTGGTACGACCCGATTGATCGATTGATTCGTAGATCCACGACTCGTTACGTTATTCAAAAGTTGAGGGTCACTTTTACATATGTTCTAATTTTCTTCTGAGCAATGAAACCAATACTTAGTCGACGGTCTGAATTCAAAACTTTGCGCACACGAGTCACATTGTCGGTGTTTGCCGAATTCGCAGGTCTACCAACACGGTCTTCATTACCGACCTTTTCCCGGCCATCCAAAAAGGCCTTGTGCTATCGAAACACACCACTTCTTGCTAAATCAACATCTGGGTAAGCCTGCTTGATCATACGTTAATCAACGTTTACCGAGTTTCACACAGAATTGCATCGCTGCATTTTCGGCTTTCACCTCTCACTTTCTGGACAAACCCTGTATTATGCATATCCAAACAAATGTAATATATTGATTAAATTTAATGTCTTCCGTGGGGTGTATATTTATATTATACTACAGTGTCCAAAAAATAAGGTGACATTTGAATTTAAACTGCGCTCGTCAAAGGATTTGGAGAATTATTTTTTTTTAGGTTGGTGGTACTGTCAGTCACATTTATGTCAATTTTCATGTCAAAATATTCATTAGTGTTTGAGATACGTGTCGTTTTGTGAGCTGCTAAAAGTGAGTTTTTCGTTTTTTGCGATGTCGAAATTTGCTGAGCAAAGAATTTGCATTAAATTTTGTTTACGGAATCAATTTTCTTCTGCGGATACGTTGAGGATGGTGCAGAAAGCCTTTGGTGATGAGGCTATGTCTAAAAAAAATGTTTACAAGTGGTATAGTGAGTTCCAAGCCGGCCGTGAACGTGTCGAAGACGAAGAGCGTCCAGGGCGACCATCAACCTCAACCGACGAAGCTCACGTTCAACAAATCAAAGATTTGGTGTTGAAAACCGTCGATTAACAATTAGAGACCTTACTGATGAAGTTGACATATCGAAAGGCTCAGCCAATACCATTTTGAAGGACGTTTTGGGCCTCAAGCGCGTCAAATCTCGACTGGTACCGAAAACATTGAATTTTTTGGAAAGAAGGCGTCGCGTTGAAGTGTGTGAAACGATGCTTTCCGACTACTAGGGTGTCATGAAATGCATTATAACTGGCGATGAGACTTGGATCTATGCTTACGACCCCGAAACAACCGATCAATCGAGCGAATATCGTGCCAAAAGAGAGCCGAGACCAAAAAAATCGCGCCAAAGTCGCTCAAAAATCAAGGTCATATTGACTGTTTTCTTCGATTATCGTGGTGTTGTGCATTATGAATTCCTTCCAACCGGTCAAACAGACAACAAGGAATATTATTTGAACGTTATGCGTCGTTTGCGCAACGCTATCCGCCTAAAAAGGCCGGAATTGTGAAAAGACAATTGTTGGTTTTTACACCACGATAATGCACCATCCCATACTGCTCTCGTAATTCGTGATCATTTCGCCAAAAACTCAACCCATATCATTCCACAACCACCGTATTCACCTGATCTGGCGCCGTGCGACTTCTGGCTGTTCACCAAGCTCAAAAGACCGCTCCGGGGACACCGTTTTTATACGATAGAGGAGATTCAAGCCATTAAAGGCCATCCCGGAAAGTGACTACAACCAGTGTTTCGAAGATTGTAAAATCCGTTGGCATAAGTGCATTGCATCGGGAGGAGATTACTTTGAAGGGGATGAAATTGATTTGGAAGAATAAATAAAGAATTTTCAAAATAAATACGATGTCACTTTATTTTTTGGGCACAGGTATATTTCTTTTGCGGATGAATTTAATAAAATTTTCGCTAACGGGAAGTAAAATAAAGTCATTAAACTATGTGAACAGATAACCTAGTATAGTCGAAATTATTAATACATGTATGCCAAATTTGAATGGAATCCATTCGCGATTAATGTTGTTTTTTCGAAATATTTTTATACTCTTGCAACATGTTGCTACAGAGTATAATAGTTTGGTTCACTTAACGGCTGTATGCTTCACCTAAAACTAATTGATTGTAGATATAGAGTTTTATATATGATCCGTCCATTTTTTCATTTAAGCTGTAACTTGAGTAAAAATTAAGAAAATATACATATATAATCAGACCACTGCCGCGCCCACAAAACGCCATTAATCGAAAACATATAAAATGTCATAGCTAAGTACAAAATAAGATATGGAATTGTAATTTAGCACAGGAGTTCGTAATACTAAGAGGCACCTGTGGGCTAAATTTTTTGAAGAAGTGGGATTGGGCCCAGCCTCTAATTGGCTTAATGTAACATATCCTAAACCACTTCGCTACACTGTAAAAATTAATTAAATCGGAAGATAAATCCGTCTTCTCTCCTTATAACAGCTCTCCACGCCCATCGTTCGTTCGTTTTTACCCAGATTCCCATAAAACCATCTCATATCATATGGGGTGTAAAATTATGTCTCTGGTATATTTAGCAATTAATTTTTCGTACTTTTAGCAGTTTTTAACTGTACGGTAATATGGCGAGTGGGCGTGGGTATCTTCCGATTTCATCTATTTTTACAGCGTCGATAGGGATGCTAAAGTGATTAAATTTGGTTATTGTAGCTTAAGTGCTTTAGGAGATGTGTTTCTTAAAACAAATATGTCGCTTAGTTTGCGATATATTATTTAGAGATAGAGATAGAGAGATATGGAGAGAGCAGGACCAGGTGATGGAAGTTTTTAAAGATTAACAGTAACTAACTGCAGAAACAACAAATATATTCATCCTTACATACATTTGTATATAATATTGTGTTTAAAAATTATTTGTCTTGCAGAAAACTCGATAATAAATGTTGGATACACACCACGTGTTATATGAGATGCAAAGTAAACCTTATCTACCACACTGTATTAAATAGTAATAAGCATACGATATAATTATCCTGTATTACATACATATGTAGAAAGAAACGTTATTCCAGCTTTCAGCCCTAATGACTCTGTGCTATTACTCCCAATCATTTACTTACTGTAAGAGCGAAACAAAATATGTTACTTATAAGTGCGCTCGCCCTGGGTTTTGTGGACTCAACAAATTTCAATGCAGGCATTCACTTGGGCATATTTAATCTTGCGACAACAGCGGTGGCTGCAGCCACAACGTCGGCGATAAATACAGCTGTTGCAGAAGATAACGTGGACGCTGTGATAAGTGGCACAATGCCGATAATATCCACAGAAGACACTCATGCTAAAGCTTTGACAACAGATGCTGTTAGTGGCACTTCAATAGCGCATACAACGACATCAGTTGGCAGTAGTGCGGGCAGTGGTACCATTACTTGGGATAACAATGGTACTCTTCGATCACTTAATCCAGGCGATTGGTCGATCGAACAGTGTGTTATTTGGGAAAGGCCTCATCATCTTTATTATCAACTCGGGAATGCCTTCTTTCTACTAGCATTTTTGGCACCGCATGGACCTTTTGGCGCATTGTGGCTGAGAGCACTGATTCTCATCGGATGCACGCTGATGGCGATGTATGGCTACTTGGTAGAGTGTAAACCAGATATAGTGATCTGGTCTGGACTATTTTTCATCGTCAATTTCATTTACCTAATTATTGTGTTGTGTCGATTGCGACCTATTCGATTCGATAAAGAAATTGAAGGGGTAAGTAAGATGGAACGCTAATCATAAGCATTTATTATATTATTGGGATATATATTCATTACGATATGGTTTCAGTTATGTACATTTCGCTAACTTTCTAGGTTATTTTTTAATTTTATGACTCACAAAAAATTTATAGTAATATTGTAATAATATTTTATACCGAAATTTAGTTAGTTAAAACTGCAATAACCTTAAATCATAGCAAGTAAAGAAGTATGAAATGCGATCGTAACAATACTTTATATACTTTGACCATTTGCAACAATTAAAGGCAGGTGAAATATTTTCAGGTGACTGCTAAACTCTATGATAAACAATTTTTCAGGTGAATGCAAGAATATAAAATACTTCGAAAAGATATCATTACATTTAGTAAAAACAGAGTGATTTCGTATTGAAATGCAAATACTTTAAGAATCTAGAAAAAAGTTAAAAAGTTGTATGTTTTCTTTAATATTTATACTTGTTAAATTGTACGAGTATACAATTAAACTTTCACTTACCTAAAGATGTACCACTAAAAATCATTTTTTTTTTAATTGCATATTATTTAATCTCGTCTTTATTTTAATTCCATGAGATGTTTATCTCGAATGTTAATCGGTTTAAAATCATTATACTCATTTTCATGAGATTATAATAAAATGTAAAAACATGCAGATTTCTTATAATAGTATAATTGTACTTGTTATACCATTGGAATTCATATTGATTTAATAATCAGAAAATCGTTATTTCTTTTGATAGGCTATTCAAAATTTACTAAACTCATCGAACGTGCCTGCAAGTATATTCGTACATAAATTGTGCTAATATGAATAACTGATATGTGTATGAATGTGCATGACTTACATTACTATACGTACTCATCCTAGATAATACATATTAGTAGCTATTCATTCAATCGTTAACTAACAAAAGTATTTCTAATTTGGTTTCATGGTTAAATGGACTGGACCTGATCTGTATATGCGTGTATGTATGCTTGGATGGGTATTGTCTATCGGGCATATACTGATTTATATGAGTAGGGTTATGGGGTATCACAGTTTATAATTATGAATTATTCTTGCTATTCGCATACTTAAATTTAATGCAACTTATAGAATACATTTTATAATAATGGGAATATGAGTTTTACTAATAAGAATGTACGATACAATACCAACAAAAATACGTACTATGTTATTTTAATAACTTCTTATATTATACAAATGCAATAAATTTTTTGGTATATAGTTGGATATTGTCACATCCGCATACACAACCCAGTACATCGGTGGTCTGGTAGCTGCCACAAGCTGTTTCAACTCAATCAAAATGTGGTTATGAATGATTTTCGTTGGGTTGCTACTTTTGGTTTGGATAGTATCAAATCTATCCACTTTAGTACCTTAACTAATTTGTATTTTCGATGCGAGAAAATACAAGTGAAGGCATGTAGCTAACAATACGGACATGTTGCCCATGGCGATCGTCATATGGATGCGACGAAAAGTTTTGTGAATTCTTTGATAGTGCGGACACTGAATGAGAATGCCTTGCTCAAGTGAGCCCACTTCCCGTCCACTACCGATAGCACCTTCAATTCGATACTTCTCATGCATCAGTCGTAGCATTGGCGGAGCGAGGTAGAGTCGTATAATAATCTCAATTAAAACAGTGGCACTCAGTGCTATCAGCTGCGTGATTGCGGTTGCATTCCATGAGGTGAGGAAGTACTTCACAAAGAGTATCAGCATACTTATGCTCAATATTGAGCTCATAGCGAAATAACGTGGAAATAGAATCTGTTGACATTGTCCAAAAATATGTCGTGGCAACGAGAAATATAACGATAAACCTGAAATAGAAGCAAATTATTATTAATAATAATAATTAATCAAATATTTCAACACTAAAGAACTGTATAATCAAGATAATTTGATCCTTTCAGAATGCTTTACTAATTGCGCATTAAGCACTTTGATAAAACAATAAAACTAAAACTAGTAGGTATAATAAAATGATTTTGCTGTGTTCCTTTGTAGTCCTTTGTAGTCTAAAATTGGGTGTAATATGGTAGCAAAAATGGAAGACATCGATAATCCACTATCTCTTGAGCGATGAGTCCTGCAAGCACGAACTCATCGTGTTAAACCATTAACACATTTGTATACATACAATCAGACATATGTAGGACACGGTCAGAATATCAGGTTAACCACCTTTGGAAACATACCTTAGACACCTGATCATATCTATAATTAATATTCATGACTTTTTAATTGCTTTCCTCCAATAGATACGAGAGAAAAATACGTATACTATTTGCAAAAAAAAAAAAATAGTACTTGCTTATGAATGTATGAATAGCGTTACTGAATTATTTAATTTACGCACATAAGCTGATCATTATATTGTGCTGGTTCAAATTTTATATTTCTGTGCGCCTATTAATATATGCATATACATATAAATATGTATATATTACGAATATATGTATTTGCTCAAATAATTTATTAAATTTTCTGCAGAAAATTGGTTCGTCTGCGCACTTCTGACAACCGGTGATTTTGGGATCGGTACCAGTTTGGCTTTAAATTGTAAAATATATGGACAAATAAAATGTTACTTTCGTTTAGTTGAGAAATAAAATTTCCTTCTATAAATTTTCTGCAGAGCGCACGTGTAGTAATTTCACTGAAAACTATTTGTACTTTACCTGAGATGAATGTCATCCATATCTGGGCACCAAAATGCGTTGCGAATGCGCCCAAGTATGCGATTGTAGCCAAAGTATTATGTCGTTCGTTTCTGCGATCGTCCATGGGTGAAACTTGGTTTGAGGCTCTGTTATTGGAGACGTTACGGGTGTCGACTATATCTGGCCATACCGTGAAAGTAACAAAAGTTAGTACGCAGACGGCAACAATGTGTGCTGGTTGCGTTGTTCTCGTCAACAATCTGTAAATTGATAAAATATCGATAGTTCGTAACTTTAAACGCATTTATATGATTCAAAATTATCAAAAGAATTCAGGGACGGCTTATAATTATTCTTTCCTAATTCGCGAACCAAATTATAAAACGGTTATACATGCAATAATGTATTTATTTGTTGAATGAATTCATCATGATTGCTTGATTTTTTCAGGTAATTTTATTTCTGAAAACACGATGTGTATAGCTTGCAAAAATACCAATCTTATGAAAAAAGCTTGAATTTTTTCTCTGCCTTGCATATTTATGCGCTTAGAAGTCGCAGCGGTGTGGCGTACGTGCGAAAACGCATGCAATTTAAATGAGGTTAAATTTTCATATGAGTACTGACTTGGGACCAGAACGGTTGTGCTCGCGCGAAATTGTTGTCACCTTCTCAATATACAGATATACTTTCCAAATTTAACGCTTTATTATGAACCCTCAAGCGGTAGAGTCATTCATTGACACTGCATTTCCATGAATGTACAAATCTAAATATTTGCCTATATAAAATAGCAGCAAATTGAAACCCTGATTTGCTGGTATATCAACACTTAATTGACTAGCTGGACAAATAATAAGTATAGGTGCAAAATAGAGTATAAAAGACGCAACGACAGGTGGTTCAAGGTACAAATGTATTTTCGTAATTAGCTCGAAAGGATGCTAAATTAATTTTTGTAAAATCTTAATAAAAAAAAGCTATAAACTTAATTGTGCGGTGTTATGGCACATTTCAACGTGAACTATGAACTTGCGATCTTTATTGTGGCGTTGTCTAATCAGATTTTTTGTACTAAACATTTATAGTATAAAGTACACACATATATAAATATAATTGAAACTGTGTGTGTATAGGTCACATGACACTATTGGGATGAAACTACCTTTGTAGAAATTAATAAAGTGTTTTTGTATGCACATGCAGGTCGGGCTTTATATAATAAATCAGTTAGTGCATACGGTAGTTTATACATATATACATATGTGTTCTAAATGTGTGAAGGTACATTTAAAGCATCAATGACATATTGAAAAGATTTCGCCACTATTCATTGGCGTGGGGCGATGTTAGGCCTTAAAAGTCCATTTATTTACATACATACATACAGTGCGTGGTGTATTGTCTTGAGGGGCAACAAAATAAGTTTCTTCATTCAATTGTAGTTGGGCTTAAATACAAGCCAATCTGGCATTTGCTGTCAGTCGAAACTTAAGAAGGCGCCAAACTGTAGCCTACACGTTGAAAAACGAGTATGCGCGCATGAATGTGATATAAAAAAGTACGGATGGTTTTGAAGCTGCGAAACTTTTTATGATCGCTAGACGACGATTACGATGTCACACCTCAAGCTATTTACTATTCCATATTACTTAAATCACATCGTCACAGAGAAGCCACGTGTTGACTTAGAAATAACACCTATGTACATGCAAGCGAAGTACTTATATGTGTTTGTGTGTATGATTTCACATCGACTATCAATTGCATTGTTTTTTCAGGCGGAAACTTTCCAATTGCGGGCGCGTGAACGTCTGTAGATAAAATTTACAAAGCTTTTGTACACGCACACCTATACCTATTTTCATACGTGCAGATGTACATACATGTACATATGTGTGTAAGTACCTGAAAGAGCACCTGCTGCAAAACTGATCTAATTCTGAATGTCAATCGGTGGCTGTCGTGACGTTGTTATCGTTCACAAGTTCGTAATGACATTGCCTTTAGGACACTGCACATATAACATTCACGTTGAAAAGAAAATATCATGTGCATGTAAATATGTTTATATGTCGGGCGGAAAGAAATACAGTATTCATACGTCCTTTGGTTTAATAAGTAAATGCAATTTTTAATTGTTCAAGCGTCATGAGACCACGAAAGAATTATTCTTATATGTATATACATATGTATACATGCAAAAAGTCTGTACGAACACAAGCAGAATAAAATAATATCAAAAATCTGAAGCCATTGCACCAGCAATGCGCTGTTGCCAACTTAATTACAAGCAATGTACAAATTGATATACCGTGCGATTTGAAGACTTACGTATATAATTTGCTGTTTTGCATTTTTTCCACAATGCCACACATGAGTTGCACGAAGTGTTTCGTCATTTCAGTTGTTATGGCGAGTGCGTCCATATCGCTTTGAGGTTTACTGCCTAGAATGTCTTCACTACCTGCAGCACCGATGTTAGTGATTTTATCCTGCAATGAAGCACCGGACTCTGTTGCTTGGTTGCGAAAACGCCCGCACAGGCGGGGAATACTTAAAGGTTTCATCTGTTCCGTAGGAAGTGGATTTAAGGCATTCACATCGCTTATATTATGTGTATCCATGTTGGTGTTAGGGGAGTTTTGTGAAGCCTCCCGTTTCCGAATTGTATACTGCACAGTCTTTACAATTTTCTCTGGCATTCCATGCTCTATGAATTTCCGAATTTGATCACTTTGCATACCGGGACCGGAAGTTTGGCACATATTTTTGCTTTTTTTTAAATGGTTATTTCAGGGAAATATGGTATGAGCGTCAGCATATACATAAGTGTATTTTTTGTTTATTTATTTTAATGTCACTTTACTCTTTTTGTTTCTTATAATTGTTAAATTTCGAAATTTGTAGGCACAGTGGTTGGAGTTTTAATTTAAAATTAAAGTGGTTGTTAGTAGGTTTCGATCGATTCACTATTAATTTCGATAAAAGCCTTTTCACACTTGTTATTCCTTTAGTGAGTTTCCACTTTAACTGTCTCGAACTGACCGCACCGTAGCTTTCGCACGATACTTGGACTAGTCGAAGTATTGAACGCTTTTGATTCAATTATCACTGCAGTGAGGTTTTATATTCGTGCAATACATTCTTCGTTCGCACCGCTGTCACCAATATTGTCGAAGATCACAATGCCTGTCCAGAGAACATCAAACAACAACAACTCTGGCCTGTCACTGTTCGGTGTTGTGCGCATGACGCTCCGAGAACTTCAACCAGAGAACATAAAACGTGAACGAACTGCTCTTCGGTTGGCACTAGTACTCATTCGCTCAGTTCACTCAGATCGACCGCTGAATTGTCGAAATATAAGAGTTTCAAGTATAAAACGTAAATAAAAGCTTCTCTTGGTAGTTTGCTGTTGTGAAGTCTGATATAGTACATATATTGACATTTGTATACCCTTCAGACCATGTTTTTGAACTCATCGCTTTGTCCCACTGAGAATGCCACCTTCGAATATTCCAAGTTTTATAAAATATAACCGATTTGATCACTTGTCTAAGAGTTCAATGCACATACATACGTGAAAGTTAAACTTTATGTATTAATATGTGTGCTTTAACTGACACGTTAAACATACGATGTTAGAATACCGCCATGAAATTACGTGAGATTTACAGCTTTCCAATATGGAAGTGATGGTACTTGTCTTTATTACCACTATTACCGACGTTGTGATTGTCATCATTCCTTCATGGGACGGCGTATTAATGTCATTTTACTTCCAAATTTTTTATTGGCAAGCGCGCAAGTGAAACTTTTCGAGTGGTGCGCAAATTTATTTATTGTTCAGATTATTATATCATTATACATACATATGTTCTTATGTATATCCCTTATGTATATTCAGACTCAGGTTTCAAAATAATAAAACAATTGAAATTCATAACTGAACTCAACGGTTTCCTTTCTAAATTTTCTTAAGTACATCATTTAATTTGACAAAATTGGAATCATAGAGGATTGAATGAAGAAGATTATTTTACAGAAAAAAAATTATAAAACCAGGGATGTATACCCAATAATAACTATTATTTAATTTTATAGAAGAGTTTATATATACATACAAACCTACTATATGTACTAGGTACCCAAAATGCACCCTCTGGTAATGTATTTGACATCTTACGCAACGTTAACCGTAAATGGCACTTATGAACGAATTTTAAGGATTACTCCGCTTGGGTCGATCTTGTAATTCTATGATAAGGTGTACAATTTAGATATTCGAGTCATAGAAGTTCTTGACATTTTGGTTTAAATCATTTAATCTAAGTATATAGTATAAATTTGTACTTTATGAATCATGAGTTAGTTTCATTTCATTTCATATAGGGACATTCATACATTTTAATGGGATCCCCGATGTTTTGGTTGCTCAAAAATGTGATACACTCTGCGGTTGCGAAGTTTCCCACAATACATACAATCATACCTTTAATCCATAAATACAAGACAAATTTCACCAAAATGGGATAGTGATCAGTGTCAGTGTAATATTCACTATTTGTTCATATCATAATTATTTTTTTTAGTAGCACTTTAAAAAAAATTAAAACAATACATTTTGTTGAATGTAATAACATTACTTAGTAAATGTTAATATTACCACTTTTTAATTTTTGAAAAATAAACATACATTTGTGTAGGTATTTACATACATCCATGAATGTATATGTAATATGTGAAATGTATGTATGTGAATAATAATTAATTACCTGTTTATTGACTAAATATACTACTGATGTTTAAAAGTATGAGTGTGGTCAAAATGACGTACAAAGGTAAATACAGTTGCTCATCATAACTGTATTTGGTGTCAATAGCAGCGTCATCTATAAGTATGAAAAAATCCCCATAGCAACATTGCGTAAATACATAATTATCAGCGGACATATATGTACCTACATAGATAAATAGATTTTATATTTATTCGATTTTAGGGGGCCAATACGGCCACGGGACGCATCATGAACGATCATATGAGCATTACGTATGTACATACATATAAGAATGAATGAATAGGTCAGTGACGAAAGCAAGCGAGCGCAGTCATACGTAGTTTAAAATCTTTACGAAATTTTTGTGAAATTATTGAAATAATTTCTCTGTGTTAGTAGTGCTCTAGATAAACAATCACGCAGTCGTTAATCGCGTAGCTTGACGATAAGTTATTGGCAAAAACATAGTATGTATGTATGTTGCTTCTATGGCTCACGTGAGACCTTGCGCGATTTCAATTCGTAACTTTTTTGTACAATACCATGGAGGGAATTAGTGGTGGAAAGTAAATATTAAATTTTTTGAACTGTTTTTCTCGTAGTTGTTGTATTATATTACTTTGTAGGAATAAGTGTGATGTTATCATTGTCATAAAACCAAGGTCCAATAATTGTCGCGAATATGATTTGTAATTTATGGGTATTGAATCAGTTCTGGAGTTATATGTGTGTACGTATGTGGAGTTATTCTAACGCTCTGTGACCAAGGCATCAAATTTCACAGCCTTAATCATTCAATAACGTATGTACATAAATACAGAATGAAAATGTGAACATTATGCACATTTATATGTACATATTTGTTGTAGTGTTTTGCATTTTTTTCCCACAATTCAATGGTGATATGTGTGTAGAGCACTGACCTCATGAATGTACCTATGTATGTGCAACTCCTATATGTATGTACCTACACATGCATTCATACATGTATATAAATTTCTTATAAAAATTCTGATAAGAAAACTATTAAAAATTTTTATTTTAATTTAATATTATCAAATTTTTTTACTAACGTTAATATATCTAGTTATTTCCAATATATTTTTAACTCATTAAGAAATGATAATTACTACAGTCATGGTTCGCATAGCAGATAGAAAAAGTATTAGTCAGTATTAGCGAATATTAGTTTTAAGATTTAAGTAGTAAATTGGTTTTCACATCTTTTACTTCAAAAATGTATTAAAATCTAATTTGTATGGCTTGAAACATGAACAAAAGTATATAAAAGTTTAAAATTTTGAAACAAATATCTTGTATAGCATATACATAAGCAGTCTTCTTTTCGATAATTTAGATAGTCGTGAATCCAACAATAAATAAATTTATGTAGAAAATGGAACGAGATTTTAACACTTTAATGTGGTCTCCACACATTTACTTATAATGAGTTTCTCTAATCGTCGTTTGACCACGAGCAGCAAAGTAGAGATTCCAATTTTTGTCGCAAATGTCGTAAGACAAATGAGTGTTCTATCAATTGCTGGCCAGACTTTAATGGGCTTCATATCAATATATGACAATACTGTTACATATTTTGCGATTATTAAAAACATCATTGCATTGCTCAAAGTTGCACCATTTTGGCAACCGCCCAAAGTGTTATAAATTCATGTTATGCAATTGAGTATCAAAACAGTTCGTGTTGTGAACTAAAAATTTCTCATATATACGTACATAAATTTTCGGTTTTCAAAATATATATAGGGCAAGGCAAGGGGATAGTAATACTTTTTATTCTAAATTTCGAACAAAAACCAATTTGTGGAAATATTTTTTTCTAGGTTAGTATAACTGGCCAAATGTCTCATTATAATGTTGGAAAAGGCCCTTTGGTGATAATTGTTTGTCGCGAGCAAGTGTTTCTGATCCGATTCCGAAAACCCTTGATTTTTGCAGCACTAAAATGCACTGTCGCATATTGCATTGATTCCTTGTGACTTTGCCAAATTTTTAGCCAATATCTTGCCGCATTTTCTGGATTTAGCTCCATTAGATTTCTGGCTATTCAGCAAACTCACTCGACCGCACCCGGGGAAACCGTTTTGAGTCAGTTGAAGACATTAAAAGTTAATCATATTCATATTTAAGGCTAATCTGGAAATTGACTTTAACATCTGTTTCGAGAATTGGAAAAAACTTTGGAGCCAAGGGGGATAACTTTGAGAGGAACGAATAGATTTTGAAGAATAAATTAAGAATTTTAAAATTATGACCAACGTCTTACTATTTTTTGCTCATAGTAGTAAATGCTTGCTGCTAAGAGTGACTATGACTTTTTAGCTCTTTGACTACAGTGCTGATCTATGGCATCCGAAGTCGATAAGAATTACAGTAAATTTTTAATTAAAATTAGTCGATATTACTCTAAAATTTTAGGGCGTTGTGAAGAATTCATCTTATTTACCTTCATAAATATAATTTGTCTGAAACTTATGGATTAGTGGCTAATTAGTAAACGCTTCATTCATGCTGAATGCAATTATTGAGATTCTTTAGTTTAGAAAATTAATTTCCAAATAGATTTTACTCCTTTTCGGATTTTTGTTGAGGGGTATTAAAACACGCCTACATGCATATATACATACATATGTATTTATGTTGATATACATATAAGCGTTCTCATTCCCACCATTCAAAGTATCGTAAACTATTCAATGCAAAAGCTATGCTCAGATATGCAAGTGGGTGGCTTGGACGGTGATAAAGGATGTAACGCGTTTGTCGGTGCAGGAGGGTTTGAGCGCGTTTTTATTGTTGCAGATTATTGTATGAGATTCTCCGCAAATTGTTTTGCGCTCCATCTCGATCGGCTGAAATTGTGGCAAATCTGAATATTGTCAGCATACTACCTCGTCGCGCTCAGGCTTATAAGATTACTCAGGGTGAGAAATGCTGGATATACCTTAAATTGCTTGGTGTTGGTAATTACAGTTGTCGGACAGTGGAATCGTTGGATCATTGGCCGGTTGCGAGTGGCGTACGTGACTCTGGTGTTATCAGTGATGTCTGCGCTGGCGATATAAGCACAGTTGCGGATCTTTAAGAGCAATTCTGTAATGCTTTTTCGCCTCGAAATCGTTTGCTTTTGTGATATTACTGGTCGGTCGGTATTTTATTTCATTTTTAGGTAGTTTTACTTTTAATGACATTATGTTTTCTGCAGTCGGATTTTTTATTGTCAGTTCATTGTTTGTTCATTGTTTGACTTTGGCACTTAAGAGGCAAAATCATTACTGTGCCATTTAGATGGCTATAAATGAGCGCAACCACAGTTAGTAATCTTCAATACCTATGGTAGGAATGTGTGCACATTAAATGCGATATTCACTTTCTTTAGTTAGTAGGATATTGTTAGACAAATTTCCTAGACGATTGTTTGGAGCATTCAATATATGTACATATGTATGTATTTGGGTATCTCGAATTTTATTGTGTTATCTTGTGAATGTGTATTCAAACTATAATGTTAGTATACATAATACGATCTTTGCTTGCCTAAATATTTCGTTTACCATATTCATTGTTTCTAATATTCCTAGTCAAATGAGAAATATAAAATATTAAAGTATTTTTGTTTTCTAAATAAAACAATAAGGAAAGGCTTAGTTCTTGATTTTTATCGCTACGTGGCGGCAATTGGATATTCCAAGCGAAGCCAGGTCCTTCTCCACTTGGTCCTTCCAACGGAGTGGAGGTCTTCCTCTTCCTCTGCTTCCCGCGGCGGGTACTGCGTCGAATACTTTCAGAGCTGGAGTGTTTTCCTCCATCCGGACAACATGACCTAGCCAGCGTAGCCGATGTCTTTTAATTCGCTGAACTATGTCAATGTCATCGTATATCTCGTACAGCTCATCGTTCCATCGAATGAGATATTCGACCATAAATCTTTCGCAGAACCTTTCTCTCGAAAACTCGTAACGTCGACTCATCGGTTGTTGTCATCGTCCAAGCCTCTGCACCATATAGCAGGACGGGAATTATGAGCGACTTATAGAATTTGGCTTTTGTTCGTCGAGAGAGGACTTTACTTTTCAATTGCCTACTCAGTCCGAAGTAGCACCTGTTGGCAAAAGTAATTCTGCGTTGGATTTCCAGGCTGACATTGTTGGTGGTGTTAATGCTGGTTTCTAAATAGACGAAATTATCTACAACTTCAATGTTATGACTGTCAACAGTGACGTGATAGCCAAGTCGCGAGTGCGACTGTTTATTTGATGACAGGAGATATTTAGTCTTGCCCTCGTTCACTGCCAGACCCATTTGCGTTGCTTCCTTGTTCAGTCTGGAGAAAACAGAACTAACGGCGCGGGTGTTGAGGCCGATGATATCAATATCATCGGCATACGCCAGCAGTTGTACACTCTTATAAAAGATTGTACCTGTTCGAATGAGTTCTGCAGGTCGAACTATTTTCTCCAGCAGTAGATTGTCGCATGATAGGGAGTCGCCTTGTCTGAAAACACGTTTGGTATCGAACGGCTCGGAGAGGTCCTTCCCGATCCTGACGGAGCTTTGGGTGTTGCTCAACGTCAGTTTACACAGCCGTATTAGTTTTGCGGGGATAGCAAATTCAGACATCGCGGCATAGAGGCAGCTCCTTTTCGTGCTGTCGAAAGCAGCTTTGAAATCGACGAATAGGTGGTGCGTGTCGATTCTCCTTTCACGGGTCTTTTCCAAAATTTGGCGCATGGTGAATATCTGGTCGGTTGTTGATTTTCCAGGACTAAAGCCACACTGATAAGGTCCAATCAGTTTGTTGACGGTGGGCTTTAATCTTTCACACAATACGCTCGATAGAACCTTGTACGCGATGTCGAGGAGGCTTATCCCACGGTAGTTGGCGCAGATTGTGGGGTATCCTTTTTTATGGATTGGGCATAGCACACTTAAATTCCAATCGTTGGGCATGCTTTCGTCCGATCATATTTTGCAAAGAAGCTGATGCATGCTCCTTATCAGTTCTTCGCCGCCGTGTTTGAATAGCTCGGCCGGCAATCCATCGGCCCCCGCCGCTTTGTTGTTCTTCAGGCGGGTAATTGCTATTCGAACTTCTTCATGGTCAGGCAATGGAATGTCTGCTCCATCGTCATCGATTGGGGAATCGGGTTCGTCTTCTCCTGGCGTTGTACGTTCACTGCCATTCAGCAGGCTGGAGAAGTGTTCCCTCCATAATTTAAGTATGCTTTGGGCATCGGTGACTAGATCACCTTTAGGGGTTCTACAAGAGTATGCTCCGGTCTTGAAACCTTCTGCATTACCCCTGTCGGCCAGCTTATCAAGCTCTCCGTACTCACGCATTTCGGTCTCTTTCTTTTTCTGTCTACAAATGCGTCTCGCTTCCCTCTTCAACTCTCGGTATCAATCCCATCCCGCATGTGTTGTGGTCGATCGTAACGTTGCGAGGTAGGCTGCCTGTTTTCTCTCCACTGCGACACGGCACTCCTCGTCGTACCAGCTGTTCTTTTGCACTTTCCGAAAACCAATGGTTTCGGTTGCAGCTGTACGTAAGGAGTTTGAAATGCCGTCCCAAAGTTCCCTTATACCGAGTTGTTGACGAGTGTTCTCAGAGAGCAGGAGTGCAAGCCGAGTAGAAAATCGTTCGGCTGACTGTTGTGATTGCAGCTTCTCGACGTCGAACCTTCCTTGTGTTTGTTGGCGTGCGTTTTTTGCTGCACAGAAGCGGGTGCGAATCTTGGCTGCAACAGTATAGTGGTCCGAGTCGATGTTAGGACCTCGGAGCGCACGCACATCTAAAACACTGGAGACGTGTCTTCCGTCTATCACAACATGATCGATCTGGTTGGTGTTTTTTCGATCCGGAGACTGCCAGGTAGCTTGATGAATCTTCATATGCTGGAATCTAGTACTACAGATAACCATATTTCGGGCCCCGGCGAAGTCGATCAGCCTCAACCCATTTGGGGATGTTTCCTCGTGGAGTCTGAATTTACCGACCGTAGTGCCAAAGATACCTTCTTTGCCCACCCTGGCGTTAAAGTCGCCTAAGCACGATTTTGACATTGTGGCGGGGGCATCTCTCTCTCTCTGCGCTCCAAGCACTCATAAAAGGCATCTTCGGTCACATCGTCCTTCTCTTCCGTCAGGGCGTGGGCGCAAATCAGCGATATGTTGAAGAACCTCGCTTTGATGCGGATTGTGGCTAGACGTTCATTCATGTACTATATTACATTCTCAATTTTTATTGAAGTTATAGCTAGCACAGACGGACAGACAGACATGCGGATTTCAACTCGTCTCGTCAACCTGATCATTTATATATACAATATATGAAAAATGATTTGCAAGTCAAAGAAAACAGTTTTCTGCGAATCGATCGCACTTTATATAATATATGGTTGTAAAAAAGTCTTGTGGTATTTTCGCTAGTTGGCGCTGAAAGCGCGTAGTTCTAGTTTTATTCGTCGCATCGGGTCATGCTATACCTTTTTGGAAAGCTCATTTCACGCGGTAACACGTGTTTGATTGATTGTCGTTTCTTTTAAGTCGTTCGTGAGTTATAGCGTCGCAAACATAGAGCAAAATAAAGAGAAAATACGGCATATTTTACAGTACTACTACGATAAAGGCAAAAATGCATCTCAAGCCGCCAATAAAATTTGTGCAGTTTATGGACCCAATACAGTTTCCATTTCCACCGCACAACGATGGTTTCAACGTTTTCGTTCTGGTGTAGAGGTGGTTGAAGATGCACCACGCTCCGGAAGGCCTATCATCGAAAATTGCGATAAAATCGCTGAATTGGTCGAAAGAGATCGGCATAGTAGTCATGAAACCGTTATAAACCATTTGAAGGAGCTTGGAGTCACTAAGAAGCTCAATGTATGTGTGCCACACGAATTGTTTCAATAAAAATGCCGCAAGACTTTTTTGACAACACAATATTATGGATCATATACTCACTTAATCTCATAACTATATTTGCTTTTATATCCGATAATTCAAATTAGATACATGTGATATGGTATTAACTCAACCAAAGGGTGTAAATTTTGTATATAGGATATATGAGAAAAATCCGTGAAACGACAATGATTATAATAGGTATAAGGGGCTTAGACCACGGTCTGGACTTCATTCATATTCAGCGATAACTTAAACCAAATTACAAGTAACATTTATATGTACATGAAACGTAGACGATTGATTGCAATGTACAGTAAAAGGAAGTTAGAAATCCTTATGGGTTATTAAAAGAAAAAAATGTTCTACGAGTTTCATTAAGAAATATCGCATATTGTATATATACGGTATAATGTCAACTGGAAGTTCCTAAATCTTTTTTCTAGGTGTGTGGGGCTAGGGGAAGTTTTAACCCAATTATATCCAAATCAGAAATATATTCTCTCCGAATTTCAATAATATAATATATCTCCCACAATGACCGATATTTTTGGTAAAAAGTCAGCCTTATGTTATATACTGGGGTCCACATCTTCGGTATGTAGAAGCTTGGGCAGTTATGATTGGATTTTGACAATTTTCAAATTCGAGATGTCATATTTTAAAGTAACTATTTGTGAACAGTTTTATTCCGATATTATAATTAGTCCTTCATTTGCATACTGTAAAGTGAAAGTATCAAATGGATTTCAAAACCATAAAAAGGTCAGAATAATACTAGGTACCGAATTTGGTTGAAATTGTTTTAACAGATCCTGAGTTAAACCAGGTCCATTATCGTTAATACCATCTCGAATATAACCTCGCCCACTAATCACATAATGGTCCATTTAAAAACTAACATAAGCGCGATAAATCAATCAAATGATACAAGAAGATTTTTTAGGAGTAGGGGTCAAAAATGGACGATGAGCGTGGGAGTGCCCATATTTTGTTGAAAAGCCACATCTCAGAACGATTTCGACCAAAACAAGCCAATCGGACTGCAATCACGCCTACTTCCCATATAACCCAATTATAAATTCCGTCTGATTCTTTCAAAATACCGAATATGTGAATCAAAGTTCCATTTGCGAACTTTTTATCGAATATATCAGTCAATCTGTGAGATATGTTATAGAATTTTGGAGATAGTCCTTTCTGTGAGATATATTATAGAAATTCGGAGTTAATTCTTTCCGAATAATAGTATGTCTATATGTCAAAAAAGCTTTGAATCGGATCAATACTTTTTTTGGTCCCCATATACCTAATAGAGAGATTTTCGAAATTCAAGTTGGCTTGATGCCACATATGTATGTACATATGTATATCGGCAAATATTATTATTGTTATTTTAATAAAATTGAGGGAGCGTGCTTTTCTATTAACCTTATGCAAATGAAAGTACTTTCCTGGAAAGTTGCAAGCGTATGAAATGCTCGGTTACACCAGAACTTAGCTATTCCTTACTTATTAAATATAAAGTTTTGCCAGCACCTGAAGAAATTTCGCCAGCTTTCATTGCTGTAAGTTGCAAGAGTATAAAGCTTTCGATTCAATTCTTACAGATTCTTAATCCTTAGATCTTCATCAAGTACTGCAATAGTGGAGGGAAATAGCAAAATTACCACTTTTAGGTGGACACTTAGAGACATGAATGACCCGTGTATGAAGATGGGTGTGGTTATCATTTCATTTCACCTATTAAAGAGGCAAAAATATCCGATTGTAGTTCTAATATGAAGAAGCTTATATTTTTTATCAGAGACCAGCTCTCATATCTTTCTAACTGAGAGCCTAAATCAGCTGTTGAACTTTGACAGTGGAGTTGAGGAGGTTTTCACGTTTTGCAATTGGGAAAAGACGGTCAGCTTGAAATTCCACGAAAAAATATGTGAACGGAGTGTTTTATTGCCACTTTTCAAAATCACTAACAAAAAGCAATGGAAATTAAAGAAGGCGCGAAATTGAAATGTATGCGATGAAATCTTTTATGATGTTTGTGATCAATTTAGAATTTAAAATGGTAAAAAAATTCCTATCAGTTGTTTTAGTATTTCATAAAATCACAAAAAAAGTTTTAAATCGTTTCTCCATATATTAAACGGATATATATATATATATAATTTTTAATGTTAGTAAATGTTGCGGAGTTTCAATTTAAATGCCCAAAATTATTATTTGGCTACAATGCAAAATCTTATAAAAAACACTAGTTTTGATGCGCTCTCAAACTGGAATAAGTTGGCATCCGTTAACGTCTTGTAAATACAATCCAACAGTTACTTGGAGGCGGGGGCTCAAATTTCTATAAGAGCCCTCCATTTGTTAGATAACGTCAAGATACACATCTGACAGAGGCGTAAGAGGCAAATATGTCGTAACGTATTTGCTATTTGAATTTGAAGGTGCTGCGCAACTAAGATTACGCACTGTCATTGACATTCTTATATGCAAGCACTGACGAACAATTTTAACGTTTAATTTTTCTTGAATAACAATGAAGCGCAATGAAAATGATCATGTCATAACGCATAACCGATAAATATTAACTATCCAATGATTATAGTATTTACATGAACCCAGGTAGTCAATTTAGGTTTATATTGCGATATCTTTCTTAATGATTGACTTTTTGAAAATAAAACCACTAAAGTAAAAATAAAATCATATGATAGTGCGACACATATGTATGTACATACATATGTATGTATAGTTTCGATTGTTTGTCGAAGCTGCATACCTTCAAATTAGTTCGTAAGAAATTATTGACTTTGTGATATATGTATCTATCAAAATATTTTCATAAATATGTATATAATTTTTTTAAATATTACGATACATACATTTGGTATATGGTATATGTATGTATGAAAGTAGTTTTGTAAATATTGTTTTATTTTTTTAATTAATTATACTTCAAAACAAAAAGAATTGGATGATTTCATAGATGGTTTCGAATGCTTTCAGGTATATGCCAGTTTATTTAAACCCCTTCGCGTGACGAGACATCAGTTCAAAAAAATTTTGAGTTGTATGAAACTAATCCGATCGTTGAAATACCAGGAAGTGTATGCGCAAGAGAAAATAACCAAAGTTGACAGTCTATCGCTCGTTCTGTCTGGAAAGTAAGTTGAAATAATAAGCCCAAAAGTTTTCTTTGAGTTATCTTCTCAGGGGCGTCGCGAGGATCCAGATCATGGGGGGGTGAGTCCCTTTGAAATGCCGATTCATTTCAAGAATTTGCCGATTTAATGTATATGTTTATAAATACATATATATAAAATAAGGATATCTTCATTTCTCATAAGGTATTACGGAGAAGTTTGACAACATAATAGCATAATTCATTATTTTATTCTCAAATAAGTATTGTACATATTAGTATAATCATCATTTAATATGTTTCTCTTAATATAAAATACATATATTGTTCAGCGACGTGTTACGCGGGAAAAAACAAGATTTTCTTAAGAAATTGAATTGCAGAAAATATAAATTTCTGAGTTATATTTTCACTCTGCGATGTTTCAACATTGACCATTTTCCAACAACATCGCGCAGATCGATTTCGTCTACTTTATCCTTTGAAGAAGAGAGCAGCATCAAAGAATTCAAACGTTCATCCCCCATTGTTGTACGCAAATCGTTGAAAACAAATTTCAATTTACTAAAAGAACGTTCACATGAAGCTGACGTGACAGGAGCAGCCATTATGTAATGAACAATTTTGTACGCAGAAGGAATGACCTTTCTCAATTTGTACGCTACTATAGAAATGTCATCGAAAGATTTACAGTCTTTACATGAATCAAAAAGAATTTGTGTTTCAGCAAAAATACAATCTAGATCTTCACTGAAGAACTTAGGTTCCAATTGCACAACAAATTGTATAGATTCTATTGTAATATTACTTCTGTTAGCTGGAATCCTGAACATCTCTTGAATAGGTTTGAAGGTTGACATAGTTTCTTGAAAGAATGACGATCGATAGTAAATTCATTCTTCGAACTTAAAAAAAATATATTCAACCACTGTTATTCGAACATTGTAGTGTTTTAATAATCCTCGTGGAAATTACGAAAAGGTGTCTTTTTAAGCTTGCTTCCGCAATTATAGAGCTATTTATTGCGTTTTACTGAAGTTAGAATTTTCATAAATGCCGGCTAGTGAATTCGCAATGGATATGACGTAAAAATTAATGTGCAATAATATATTTTGATGAAAATCTTAAAAATATTCAATAAGTTTTGACAACAAATTTCCAGGTACTTGGCAACTCTTACTGGAATTGCCGAAATGAACTTTCAAATTTTTAGTTATGATATTAAAACGGCCGAAAATGCCGACTCGTTCATAGATGGGGGGGGGGGTGTCACACCCCAACACAAACACCCCCCTCCCCCCTCGCGACGCCCCTGTATCTTCTTATAATACCTTTTATGAAATATGGAATGCCAATAATGTTTGGCAAAATACATGGAAAATTAAAAGCATTTCCATTAAAACTGAACAATATTATGTTCTTATACTCCTTACATAGATTGGTTGTATCACAGAATCAGAGGGCTTTACATATAGTGTTTCCTCATCAGTTCCTAGATTCGCCGGAATGGTTTGGAGTATCAACCGATGATTACTTTCAGGTATATTTTAATGTCGCGCTAAAAACTCTATGCACCTACGAGAATATTGCAATCGAAGTCATTCACTTAGGTCGGGATACACCTGGTCCCTAGATAAAAATATTATAGAATATGAAAAAAATACTTATTTATATTAAGTGTAAAATTGCCAATCCAATTAAGCCAGGGTCATTTATAACGTTTGTTAAATGCTTTCTATCTAAGTGAGTTGCTTGTGTGTGCATATTCATATGTACTTACATTATTGAAAATATATGTATGTATATACACAGAGTTATAGCTTATTTCGCTTTGTTAATCTCCAAAATGTTTATACAACAAATGTGTACATACATCAGGTATCTATTATGGCTATGGAGGAGTCACGCGTTCTTATTTGGCATCGTGACAAATTAAAATTGTCGATAATGGCTGAACCATTTTTACAATCAGTTTTTGATCACATTTTGGGCCGCGACGTTGTCAAGAAGTTGATGCAAGTCACACAGGTTGGTGTTTACCTTTCTGTTCTTATAACTTTATTTATCTACTTTTCGAACATTCTTAGGTAAGCGAATCCATAGCTAGTAATGGATTTTTACCATCGGGCAGTTATGATGATGCCGAAGACAAGCCCATGCTGATCATGAAGAAGAGTGTGGAAGGACATGGCCTAACGGCATTAATAAATCGCCAGCTTCAGGGTAAGTTCATGAGATTATTAGAATTTGTGCTTTTCGTGATTGTGCTCGTACACGAGCTTAGTAAAATCTGATTGAAAAACATTTTCGTAAGTAAATAATTGAATGCAGATTATAAGTTTGTATAACGGACACATGTTAGCAAATACTTACAAACATTAGATATACACATAATTTTATTATATTATAGGTATCTTCATACATATGTACGCATTAATGAAATGTACAAATTGGGTATTCTTATTCTACTCTTCATTAGTTATCTTCGTAAGGCATACTGAGTAGTAGTAATAGTATGCATATATGTATGTATGTATTTGTAGATAATTGCTTGCATCGCTTGACTCATTCGATTTATATTTGTAATATACGTATGTATGTAAATATGTTACTTTTGAATAAATCATCTAGTTAAATTTTGTTATGTTTAATTTTTTTGTTGTTAAATACTTTAACTATTTTATGTGTTTTCATTCGGTACATGGTACGTAGATGAATAGTAAACATTTATTAACAATTCGATAAAGGTTTCAACCACTTCTAAACAGAAAAAGGATGATGGTAAGGTTGAAATCGGTCTACTCAACGGGACCACTCACACTTTCCAACAATCAGATTTCCGCTAAGCGTATTTATAAAATAACAGAACAGAAAAATATCTAAGTTCATTCAGAAACAAACCGACCAATCTGAAAGACCTTTTAATGTGGTTTGAGTAATACAATATGTACCATATACGTATGTGTATGTATGTATATATGTATATTTTTATAATCATATAACAATTGTTTATAACACCTAAAACTAATCGAGGTAGATATAGATTTATATATACATATATTAATGATTAAGACGACGGGACAATTTGAAATTCGGTCAATTTGTATCTTGATGAAACTTTGTACACATGTTCTTTAGCACCATAATTAGTATGGTTTTGTATGGGCATAAAATGCCCGTCCTCTACAGCTATTATAATCAATTCGACGTTGTAAAAATAACGCCGGCTCTCCTTATTAAAAACTATGCTTCGCCGAATAATGAATGTTGAATTCTTTCGCAACTATTTTTATACCCTTGCAACCTGTGGCTACAGAGTATAATAGTTTTGTTCACCTAACGGTTGTACGTATCACCTAAAACTAATCGAGATAGATATAGGGTTATATATATATATATACATATACATATATATAAATGATCAGGATGACGGGAAAGGTTGAAATCTGGGTGATTGTCTGTCTGTGCGTCCGTGCAAGCTGTAACTTGAGTAAAAGTTTTAATATCTTGTTTCTTAGTACCAAATAAAATTACGAATTCATAGAAGGGCGTAATCGGATCACTGCCACGCCCACAAAACGTCATTAACTGTAAGCCTATAAAGTGCCATAATTAAGCAGAAATATAAGATCTCAATGAAAATTACAAAGCATGTTTTACTCAGTTTTTAAAAAGTGGACCTCTCATACTCATAGCAGTGTATCTCTATGCCGAAAATAAATAAAATTGGACAAAAACTTGGCCTACCCTCCCATATAATTAATATCAGGAGTTTCGAACATCTGCCTGACTTTACTCAATAATACTGGTGATTGTATATGAGGTGCTTTTAATGAAACCCAGGGAACATTTTTATGTATAGTATGTGACATTATAATAGTAAAATCGGGTCGATACTCTCCTAACTTCCATATACTATATATCATGATTTTCATTTTTCTAACAAACCGTATGTGTCCGTCAGTGTATTAGTTATAAGGAATATATGTATGTCTATATAAAATTGCTTAGATTCCGATCCTTTTGTTGACGTTTTACATCTTAACTTATTTCCCTGGCTTTGATTTTTGAAAGTTCAAAGAGTAAAAAATATTCGGTTGCACGCGAACGTAGCACTTCCTTACTTGTTATTTTTCAACTCAGATTTGATAAGAAAACCTCAGGTGAGGTAAATCACGTGTACATATGTACCTACTTACATATACATACATATACTTAATATTGATAAATTTGTCGCCATAGCGAGTATGGTGCAGAATTGTCGATGCATGTGCAAAAATCAAATGCTGTAAAAACTGTAACTACACCCAATTAAACATAAGAATTTAGATAAAAAAATGTTTTCGGTTTTACGTATTTTGTTTTAGTGATTGTCCTTTGAAGCTTTGTATGTATGTTTTTTGTGTTACGCAGATTGTAAAAGTGCTAACTGAAACATGAAAGTAAATGAAGTTTCAATGTTGGCTTCTGCCCTTATGCCATAGCGTTAAAAACAAACCTAAAATTAATTGACTTTGGATACCTTTGACTCCAGAAATTTAGGAATATGTCTGTACAATTTACAATAATGGGTTCTTATAATTATCGTTTGTTTTATGTACATATACATATATAATAAATTGAGATGAAATGATACATACATACTACTGTGATCAAATTGAAAAGTTAATTTTTAATTTATACTTCGTGTGTTTTTCGAATTGGTCATTTTTTTCTTTAAGTTGGTAGTACTGTTAGTTACATCTATGCTATATCTCACGTCAAAATATTTATTAGTATTTGAAATACGCTTTGGTTTGTGAGGCTTTAAAAGTGGGTTCTTCGATGTTTAGTCTTTCTGAATTTATTGAACGATGAAGTGCGATAATGCACCATCTCATATTGCATTGGTTATTCGTGATCATTTCGCCACATTTTCAACTAATATCGTGCCGCAACCATCGTATTCACTTGATTTACCTTCGTATAACTTCTGGCTATTCAGCAAATTCACATGGTCACTCCGAGGACATCGTTTTGACTCAATTGACAATATAATAGCTGAATCGAAGGCGGCTCTGATGGCCATCACGGCGGGGGATTTTTCCAAATGCTATGATGACTGGGAAACTCGTTGGCATAAGTGTAAAGCAGCGGGAGGGGATTACTTTGAAGGAGATGAAATGAACAAAATTCACCTTTCAATTTGATCACAGTAGTAAATATTTATGTATGTATGATTATATTAATTTCAAAGCATATTCATATGAAAGCACATGCGAATATATTTTTATTTATACCATTTGATTTCCTCATGTCTTACATTTATTTATTTATACTTTGTTATTGTTCTATTTTAGAAGAGCATGTACCTTTACTTGGCCGTACCTATAAATCTAATACACTGCATATGGTGTCAAATCAGCCAGTGCAAGCGCCAAATCAAAAATCTGCTTTATCATCTACTCGGCATAAAAGTGTCGTACGCAAAGAGTTAACGTCTCCATGCTAATGGACAATTGGTCACTCAGCGCAGCAGAAACGCAAACTCACACGCAAACGTAAATTTAAAGACGAAATGCATTTGCTGCGTAGACGCTATATTGCCGCCAACACCAATGCTTCCACCATCGCCCCAACTATCAACGGCCATCATTCATATACCCACCATTCATTGCTAATATTCATCTGATCACACTACAGTTTTCTTAAGTTCGTGCACAACACGTCATATGCACCTCATATGTACTGGATATGAGTTATTCAAAAAATACAAATATTGTAAACTTTTATGTCGCCATGTTATGTTTTTTAGTTTGATTATTTTTTAATATAAAAAAATGTAGTTTGCTTGTGCAGCGATGGAAAATCCGCTCTAAAGCTCATAATAACTGTTACTAGATTTATCCCAGAAGCGACATCTAATGAATCGAGTAAATAATTTGAAATATACCAAAAAGTTGAAACACAAATATATTATAACGCTTGTGTAAACTACATATCGTCACCTAAAATGCAAAATAACGTATGATCAAAAAATTCGAAATTGAGTATTTTAGTGATTACGATTCACTACTTCAAATTACATACGTATAGATATAAGTACATATGCCCAACATTTGAAGGTTCTGCCATCAAATATAATCCAGTTTTAACCAATATTTAAAATTTGTTTCATAACATGTTCCATTTTGTGTCGTGTTTCATTCATTTCCCTACAAATTTCATGTAACTGTTGTTATGTTATTTTGCATTTAGGTGACGATATATGCCTACTTTTTAGTATAAAGATATGTATTATATGTATGTACATATAGGTACTTATGTATATGTATGTATGTAAATAGTAAAGCTGTATACAAAACTTATTAAAGCGAATAGAAGCTCAATTTTGCGAGTTTGTGTTTAATATATAGTATATGTAACTACGTAGAAATAAATGTAACTACTTAATGACAAATTAATGAAATGAGAAGGTTAATACGTTTTTTGAATATGCTCCACTTTCCGTTAGGAAATACATAACTTTACTCAGTTTGCGATGCTGCTCAACTATTTACATTTCTTTGTACGTATGTCACTTTTAAGTTCAAGTTTGCATTAAATGAAAAGGACTTTCAACTTAATAATTCCTTATTAAATTATAATTCAGTGCTTATCATTTTATTACCGATAATATTAAAGGAGTGTTATCCTCTTTTTATTAAACAGCTAATAACGAGCATTAAATACTTTTCTAATAACTGAAAATACGTTTATTTTAATTTTTAACAACTTATCTGACCCATATCCATAAGTTTAGAAAAAATATGTATGTACATTTTTTCTTATACTCCTCATATGAATTGATGTTAAAGCAATTTAACTTCAGATCAACCAAGGTCGGTTTTGGTATTGCGAATTTCACTATTTGCTATATTGCCAATCGAGAAAGTGAAGATTTTGACCTTTTAATATTTTTAAATAAAAAATCGAGGTTATTTCAATTCTCGAAAAAGTGAAAAATATTAAAGTCGAAATTAGTTCTAATTTATATTACGATGCCCAAAATTTTGGGGTCAAAACTGAGTCAAAATAAAATAAAAGGGCTTACATGATTTCAACATTGGGTTGCCGCAGATTACGATATACTACATCTGTATGTTATATGGTTGTTAAGATGGCTTTAAATATTATGTGCACTGTGGTTAAAACACCAATGACTTTAATTTTACTCAAAAATTATATTTATGTAATACTGTTTTTTTGGTACTCTAGTCAACTAGAGTAATACTAAAAAAATTTGACGATTGATAACACTTCATCAGAAAAACTATTTAACGGGCACTTCAACCAAAATACGTTGGGTTGAAAACCGGAAAGCGGCTTTACAGATAAAAATAGATGACATGCTTGTCTGTATTTGAATCACATTTCAGTTCTTACTGGATCTTAGTACAACTTCAATCGAACAACAGTTTATTAAATAAATTAAATGATTGCTTTGTCATGGGGAAAGACTTTTGGGTGAATATAGGCATGTTTGTTTCCCAAATAGATATTTTCGAATTGTTACCACATCGCGGACAGTGCTTATGATTTAATAAACACATACAATCAGCTTCACTACTTTATATGTATGTAGCTACTATCGATGGAAGCATTTATGGTAGTCTTTTTTGCGGTTTAGATATATTTAAATACAAAAAATATACAGACATATTTTGTATTTATTATTTGAATATTACAAATTATATTTATTCTTTTGTTTAATTTAAAATTTCTCTTGTTACTGTTTCTTTTCTCACAAAAATGTTGCGTTAATATACCACCAGCCATACCGAGGATATCGAAGTACTATGATTGCGGTAAGTTGATTAATGCATGCTTGTGCATGTGTGTGTTTGTATGAGTACATGTACATATGTACATAGACATATTTTCAAACTTTATACTTGAACAAATATGTGTTTCCTTTTCTTGGTTGATTTTTAGAACGCACCTCGTAGAAGCTTGTTGAATCTTAATTACTATAGATTAAGGAGGAACAATATGGATTTTTGTTGGATTAGTGTGTATTAATACACATATTAAAAATTATGTTGGCTATTATAAACCACAGAATACAAATTGGGAAAATATAGAAAATGTTTGGATCATATACAAAAGATATAAGATCTATCTTTAAGGTTATGCACAGGATGAAGTATTAGTCATTGAACAAACTACGAAGTTATACCTTCTTAGTGCACATTATTTTGTTATTAATTCACTCTGTTGCACTTCATATATGTATATACATATAAATACTTTTGAATTTATATCAAAGAAGATTTTTTTTCGATTTGCATCTTTTTGTTTGAAAATATATTGACTATCATTGTAACATTTTTCATATATGATAGTGGAACATGAATAATTTAAAAGTCTATGATAATATACGTCCAATGCAAATTTCCGAAAACATCTCTTACACATTTACATTACCATTATCTTTAATCTTGCCATAATTTGTTTTTTTTTCACTAATTTCTTTTGCAGCGGGTGATCCTAACTCCTGGCGATTAGGTAGAATTGATGAGACTGACCATGAGACGGCTGTGTGAGTGTTACATATATATAAATATATGTATCCCATAGATGCAACAGCGTTGATACGAGCAAAATATATCCCAGCCCTGGCTCAAATAGATATGTATATAAGGCAGATTAATTATATGTATATTGTGAATTGATGTAAATCAAGGGTGGCAATGGAGACAAAGTGCGAATGGAATTTTTCTAAGTATTACTAGCAAATAAGAAAATTATATAATTCTTGTATTGTTTGTACAGTAACAACAAAGATTTAAATACATAAATTCGATTATAGACAAAGTAACGCAATTTTAAATACATATATATATATATATATTTATATATATACATATGTATGTATGCAAGATGTATACTAAAAAATCATACCAACATTCTTCTGTAACTTCAAAGTTTAATATTCTTTAGCATAATTTTAAAATATATCGGGGCAGTTGGATTTTTTTACCCAATTTAATTTATTCCGTTCACATTTTGAGTTTTAACTATTGATTACATTAAACGATAAAAACGAGTTTTTTCTGAGCATTGGGCGAAACCGATGTTTTTCGAGAGATTGATTAAGTACAAAAGCTCTTTTTGTGTTCTTTGAATTTAGTTTCCAAAAGCGTTATAAGCCTGTTTTGAAATGTTGAATCTTTATTTCGTTTTTATAGGATAACTTTGAAAACCCATATTTTTTTTTTGTCTTATAACCCACCCTCTCCAAAAATATAGGACTCGTCCAATGCCCATCCCTCCTTGTACCCTTTTTTTATGACATAAGTTCCACAGTTTGGTTTTGCATACGTATCTGTGTAGATATCTACTATATATAGTAGCAAACATAGGTTTCATCGATTATTTATTTAATAATAGATAAAGTGTAATAGGCATATTAGTTTTATTTTCACCATGTATACATATACTATATATTTATGTTTATGACAATAGAAATAATTCATAAGAAACCTACATATAGTAATCGGTAAGATGGTTTAAAAACTTTCAAACTGAGAACAAAGCTTTGGCAAACTTTGGAATAAGTTGTGAACACCATTTATTAGTATTTTAATTTATTATTTTTAAATATTTTTAATACTTCGAAGGACAACCCAAAAAGTCCGGAAAACATTTTTTAGCGTCTTTCACGTTTAGACATCAAAATAAATTCACAGGAATCGTATAACATATGCATGCAAAGATGAAGTTATAACGTAAAAAAGTATTACAAAATATTAGAATTGAGAGCATTTATTTATTTTATAAATAAAATAAAAAACGACAAATATACTTTTTTTAAATATGCATAAATAAATTACATTTATGCCCTTTTTTAAACTTAATTAATTAATTGCATATATAATTTTTTATATCTTGTGCTGCTTAACCCGAAAATCAATAAATAAATGTATGAATCTTTGAATTCAAATTTTTGTAGATCTGTGTTATACAAAAATGTTCTTCAAAACAAGAAAAAAAAACGGTAAGTTCGTCCACCGTAGTTATAATATAGATCACAGGCGCATTTTTGTAACATAAAAGGGTATACAAATCTTTATCTTGATTTTGCTCAGTCAGTTTGAGTGGCAGCTATATGTTATAGTAGTCCAAAATAAAGAATTTGTTCCGAAAAAGTAACCTTGTCTTACACAATAATTTATATATATCTCAAAACCAATTTTCATTTTTCATTTTGGCAGTTATATTATATCGACATCTCAAAAGTTGAAGGACTAGCTCACGGACAGACAGCCGAACTTTGCTAAATCGACTGAACAGTCACATTGATCAGATTAATAATACGCTTAAGATTTTCCTTATGAGTGTAGCAAACTTCGTGGCAAACTTTGGGTACATTAAGTTCGGGTGCTTTTTACCTTTACTTATTGAGACCACTGATTATATACCTGGATATGTAATATGTATATTTTTCCCATCTACATACATATGTACATATTGTGTATATATAACAAAAAAGATTATACAGAAAAATATAACTGCTTTAACATATGGTTCAGTGGAATACTAGTGTATATAGTAATACAAATTATGATATAATTTGGATTTTGTTAATATTATCGAAGAAAAATTTATATATGAATGTCCTTTATCGATGCACTCTATAGGCAAAAGATGTAGAGATGAAAAATGTTACGTTCACATAAATTGTTTTGATATAAGCCCAAAAGAATTTACATATTTACACGAATGTTCATAATTATGTATGATATGCAAATAAAAAATTATTTTATATGATATTATTTAATCGCGTTTTATCTAAAACAAAGATGCTCACATGGGGCGTTGCTTCACTTGTTTGTTTAAGTTTTGTGCTCATAATGTATTCCTAGTAACAAAAAGAAGAGAAGTTGTGATTTATTAAATGCTGTATATTTTACAAATTTTTTGGTATTGTTTATTTGTAAATTTAAATATCATAAATATTTGTAAAATAAATACCCACAAAACGATTTACCAAAATAAAAAATTACTCAACTCTCTTCAATAGAGGTGACAAAAATTTTAGACCTGTAGTCACACAGCATCAAGAAAAATTAGACCGACTTAGTTCTCAGAATGAAAACAATACTGCATCTTACTTATATTTATACTGAATTAACGATTACGAGCCAATGTCAGCCAGGACAGGATTAATGAATGACAATTATCACTTTAGTTTGTTTCTGTTGAGTCCCAGCGAACAAGAGGCGACAGGGAAAGTCAATTTTCCTGCTGTAATTTTTTTTACGTGTTATTGGTTTTAAAAAACCTCCTGAAATTAATAAAACTTACAAATTGTATGCAACTTTCCATACACATTTTATGAAATCTTGTCCGTTTACAGCGATAATCTGAACGAAATACTACCAAAATTGTTCCCTTGTCAGGTCATTGTACATATTGCGTTGTAGTGGCAGAAAACATTACTGAATTAATTTCGAGACATGGTTCCGAGTCCTTAACCGTGTCCGTTATAAAAAAATCCGTAATAGGGAATTTCACTATATACTCATAAAAATTCGTATTTATCCATGTTTGGACAATTTTTGAACATAATAATTTGGCATATATACATATGTATTCTTGTATACGACCTTAATGTTTAATTTATATCTTTCTTGATGTCACATTTTGCAAATTAGTAGCATAAAATGAAAAAATTGTTTTTGTCATTTTATAATTAAAAAATTTTCAAGACCACGCTATTTTAATGCGCTTGGTTGCTATACTCAAATATTCATCAGTGAAAGGGTTAAGATGTTTGTACCCACATAGCCTGGGCTTTTCGGAAGTCGAAACGATAGATGTCGGAGATAGTTGAGTATTTTCCGATTCATCAGTTTCCATTGAAGTGATACCATTATTTTTCAAATGCTGCTTGTTTGAAGTATTATATTCCAATTTACCTCTGACACGATGTCTTTCCCTGCGGGCTAGAGGTAGCGCAAACATTTTGTATAAACGCATTAGTTCATCGTGGGACATTTGCTGAATATTTGGTACGTTCAGTTGACGCTACGGAAGAATAAAAAAATATAATGAATTTATAATGCTGCACATTTCCAGGCCGCACCTCTACTAAAATGGCCAACAACTCCTCCCGTGTTAATAAATCAGCAAACAAGTAGTCCATTTTTTCCGCGAATCTTTTTCATATTTTTCACAAAATTGCAAAATGAAGATGGTGAAATATTAAAGAAATGCTAATATTTAATTGCATTTTTATATGCAATACAATAATAAAAACGCCACTCTGTTATATTATTGTTGATAACCAACAAAACACTTAGAGACGGTCGATCGGAAGTTTCGATTTATCCGATAAGATGTTTCGATACATTGTAAAAATCTACTTTTTTCACAAATGTATTTTTTTTTTGGAAATTGAATTTCAAGACTAAAATAATTGCTGCGTAATGCATACAAATGGAAATAAATTGCTAAATATTAGTAATGTGCAACCGTCACTGGCAAATTTCCTAGCAATACAGATTATGTTAGGGATGGTTTCCATGTAGCATTTGTTTGGAGACACCTTGGATCATTATACCATAAGATGACATTTTCTATCAGAATTTTGTATAGTTAAGTTTCAATTTCAGTTTTTGTCCATGTTCACTGAAATTTTAAATGAATTGAGTTTGAAAGGTTAAAATTATATATAAAAAAATATCAGGACGTAGATTTACATGGAGGAACATATATTAATCGACTTATAGACGATTAATAATGACATATTGGCAGTACTTTTCACTTGACTTTTTCTTGTTTTGTTGTTGGTAGCACATCTGGCATGTCTTTTAAGTGAAACGTAAACGTCCTAAAATCAAAATTGCTCTGATATATCTGATATACCACTATAACTTAAAATAAAATGTTTAAAAAGTGAGTCATTATCTCCTGAATATTTTTTTCGAATGTGTTTTAATTACTGATATTATAGGTTTGAAGAAAAGGAAAGTGTTTCATCGTTGCAGCAACTGAAGTCTTCAGTGCAGAAAGGAATCCGGGCAAAGTTGTTAGAGACATATCCTTTATTGGAAACGCATATTGATTTGATATTGCCAAAAAAGGATTCATATCGCATCGCGAAATGGTTATATAAATTTTCTGTCAGAAATTAATAAGGTTTAAAATAAATTTAATTTTAGTCACGATCACATTGAACTTTTAGTTACGGGGAGCGGTGAAATAGCTTTCTTCCGGCACCGTGAGAGTCAATGGATGCCTACTTTGAGATTACTTCATAAATTCCCATATTTTGTAACCATGCAGCAAGTAGACAAAGGCGCCATACGATTCGTTTTAAGTGGAGCTAATGTAATGTGTCCCGGTCTTACATCACCTGGAGCACTAATGACGCCTGTTGATAAAGGAACTGTAGTTGCTATAATGGCTGAGGGCAAGGAACATGCATTAGCTATTGGTGTTACCACATTATCTACTGAAGAAATGTAAGACGCATATTACATTGCGTACTTTTTAAATTTAATATTGTATTGTTTCAGTTCGAAAGTCAACAAAGGCGTGGGAGTAGAAAATTGCCATTACCTTAATGACGGCCTGTGGAAGATGAAAGTTGTTAAGTAAAAATTCCAGACTGAAATGACTAACTATGGCTAGCAATATTAAAATGTTGATTTCTTAATTAAATAAATTGTTTTATTTTATTGGATATATTCACATGAATTTGTTATCGCAACACACATTCCTTTAATCTAAAGTTTATTAAATGAGATTACTTAACAGCAAATTAAGACAAAAAAACGTTTCCACGACAGTCGGAGTTTAGGTAACCAGATTCTTATCCGGCCAAGGACTATCAACACGGCACCATGCCTCGAAATTAGTTTTGGAATACTTTCTGCCGCTACAACAACAAACATTAATTTGGTACCGTAAATGACAGAAGAAAATAAAATTTGGGGTTTGAAATTGAGAGTAGTCCCTCCAACTAAATTTTCTCTGGATAAATCTTTTTGATATATGATTCTAGTCCTATATCAACCGATTCCAATGAAATAAGGAACGTAATATTACTAAGATACTCCTATCATATATTGTGAAAATGTTCGGTTCATTGGTAAAATAATGTATACTCTTCTCGAAGTCAGCATATCAATCGGATTATTTGCTTTTGAATTTCGAAATTGATTTCAAAGTGTATACTCGTATAACATCTTACGGTTAAGTTTATACATATGAACATGAGGGATTCTAAAGCAAATCAAAGTTGGATATTCGAAAAAATAAATTATATATTGCGATTTTTTTAAGTACATATGTATGTATATGTCGGCAATTAGTAGAAAATGGTTTCTGCTCATCAGATTTGCCTAAAGTTCCCTTTCTAACCAATCAAGATTAGTAAGCATTATAGAACTTTCAACTTTATATGTACTTGCGCTTTCGAAAAGACTTGAACTAGCATATTCATTGTATGCAGAACGAAGTCAACCAAATTAACAGATTTTAGAAAGTAGGGGTTGGTAAATTTATGTACCGATCATTTTTCGACAAACTAGTTTTGAATAAAACTTATGGCCATTTAAGTTCATATTAACCGATATATGCTTCATTAAGTGGAAAATTGGAGATTCACATATTCGATTTTTGAATCGGAGTTTTAAACCCCACGCTTTGAGTTTAATTGAATTGTGATATGATGCTTTATATTCTATAAACTCTGATGATTCTAGCTACTAAAACAATATGAGCAAGTTGCAGCGATTTATTGACTCTCTCCCTTATGAAGAATCATGTTTCTCATGGAAATAAGCGCATTGGTTCGTTATTTGGGGAATACACAAGCACAACGCATATCATGTGAGGTAAGCTTAAAGGTTTTTTATTGACTTTAATTATAGGATTTAAGTTTGCGAAATATTTCAACATTATTTTACTTTGAAACTGATAATTCTAAAACAAATGTCTCTCTATAAACACGTTAGATTAATTGGTCAAGGTCTAACTTGTCAAACCATATGAATTAAAAAAATAATAAATTGTTTACTTTAATATCTATTTGGAGAGGTCTGAGACATAAAATATCTAATGAAAAATAAATCAAAACAAAACAAAAAATGAAACATAGGGCATACAAATAGTAAATGAAACCACCTGTTATGATTCTGAAGAGCCTTGCAAACGATATGGTTGTATTTGTCTATGCATACATATATGTACCTTTACCTTTAGGATACGCTGGCGCCGACTGTGTTTTTTTCCAGTAAATTTGAAAGAATGTTTTAGATTATTTAAAAACATGTAAGAAGTAAACGTAATTATTTCAATGCTTTATATACCAGACCTTTATATACATAAATAATAAATAGTATATCACAGATATTTACATACATATGAACCTGTGAACTTGTAAATAATTGGCAAATGGAATTTTATGTGCAAATGACATTTTTGGTGTATCTGCAACAGACATTATCGATTTTTACCGGCCAAATATGGGAAAGTAAATGAACTATAAAGTAAATATCAAAAATGGAGCTGGTGCCCGGACTTGCGCATTGGTCAACATTTTGTTTTTAAATGGCTCTTAAGTAAAATATTGAGTGACTAACATCATTGGCTTGTAGTGACCGTCAGTTTTGCTTGAGATTGCCATTAGAGACAACGTTTAAAGTTGATTAGTTAGTTTAGTACACAGTAAAGGTCAGGGTATTAAAAAATGAGGGTAAATTCTTGAAAACTTCCGACGCCTGTTGGAATATCGTTTATTTTCATGCACAAATAAACATCGAATATTTGACAAAATAAAACAAAAATTTAAGTAAAAGTAAAATAAAGTGAATACTTTGCAATCTTTATAAAATGAAAGGATAATAAACAAGTGAGTGACGTGGTTGATATTGAATATAAATATGAACATACGTACATTCCATATACAAATACATATGTATGTATGTACATATATGTTATTTGAAAATATATATTAAAACAGAAAAATAAGTGGTAAATTAATTTCAAAAAAATCAATATTTTTATTTGTAATATGTACATACATATGTATGTACACATATGCATAAGAGCATATATGTGTATTTAAATTAACGTATTGCATTTTGCGTTATTGTTTATTAAATCGTATTTACACGCTTTTAAGTACATACATATTTGAATGTACGAGTTCCATATTCATATGTATGTAAATTTCGCTAATAACAAGACGCAGTGCCAGATAAATTGGTGAACATAAAGCGATAATAGCAAAAAAAATATCTGCTATGATTGTCCTGTAAGTTATCCTTGAAAGTGCATCCAAACCTTTGGTTATAGTAATGACTATACATATGTATATGAGTTTTTTCATACATAATTTTTTATGGATATACATATGTATTTATATATCCATATCTACAGGATATATAGGAGCAAGCTTATGTTGAATGACAAACAACAAAGCAAAACTAAAAGTCCCAATACGATACTACAGGCAATACGAATAGTACTCACATCGTCCTCAAAAGCAACGTTTCTCTCAGCAAAATCGTAAACACTGACGTAGAACGAATAAGCATATGGGAATATAGTTACTACAGCCATAAGGAGAGCAACGGGCAGTAACAAGTGAACAATTTAAGCAACAGGAAGTTTATTTCGTTTCAAGAGCATTATTGAAGCAGGAGAAGCGATTTACAAATGGAGGATTTATTTTTGCTTATAATAAAGGAGTCCACAGGGACAAAGCACAATGCGTTGCGACAAACTGCGCAAATTGCATACGGTGGGTACCAAGGCGCCTGCATAAAATAATTCCATTCGTTCTATTTTAGTTCAAAATGCAGTAAACTTAAATTTTTTCTATTAGATAAATTATATCGCCAGCACGGAATCCATCGGGATCCAGCTCATGAACTCCGGTCTGTATGCTTCACTGCACTACAAATGGCTCTAGATACAAAGCGTCCAAAGTTTGTTACAATGGGACTCAATGGATTGCATGTAAGTAATCATACCTACACATGCATTTTAATATAAATACATTCATATAAACATAAAAAACATACATATGTATGTATATAAAATCAATAGCTTTAGAACCAACGGACTTTAAACTGAAAATTTACACATTCGTCAAAGAGCACCGCCAAAATGTCTGCCGAAAAAAAACCTGCAACTCATTTAGATCTCTACGAAGTACATACATATGTATGTATGTATGAATAGACGTGTTCTATATATATAATATTTATGTCTTTGATAAAGAGTTTTGAAAAACTTAACTAAAACTACGAGGGAGTGTGTTCTTTGTTGTATAAATCAGACATAAAAAAAAATTAATGCTGAAGTTTATTGAATTTTTTTTTGTTTATGAAGCTCTTTAATGTCTTACTTTTAGCGCATTATTAAAGACGAACGCTTTTACATTGGCTTAGAACCAGAAGATGATTCGGTGTGGTTGCCCGCTCAGTTGCTACGCGCCACAAGTGGTATTTTGCCTACGACCAGCAATGAAGATACCGTGATCAATGTTTTACGACTATTTTTGGCTATGGCTTGCTCTCCCGCGTGCACATTAAATGGTCGTCTTTTAATTGAAACACTTTCACGTTGCGGCGAATGTTGGGAGTTAGGCTCTCGTGCCACAAAAGCCGCCTCTCTGGCAGCAGCGTCACAATGCCTGCGAACTTTTTGCGCCTTTCTCATGGAAGAGGCCGAAGAGGTGAAGAAGACTGCTCCACCTGGTCTGATGACTCAGACGCAGGCATCTGCTGTGTATAATGAAGTGATACCTGTAATGCAGTGGTTATGCAGTCGCTTGGTAGAGCCAACTGCGAATGGCTCACCGAACAAAAAGGCAGATAACAATTGCTCGTTATATTTAACGGAATGCATTCTTACATTGACATCAGCATTGCCGCGAAACGTTCACGCGAATCCACACTTTACATCATTCTTATGGCAGAAATTTTGCCCAACATTGGCGGCAGCGCTGGGTTCGCCAGGTCGCATTAATTTGGATAAAAAGTTTACGTATAAGTAAGTTAAATACGTACATATATAATATATATATACGAGGTGATACATATTTAAATTTGAAAATACCATGTCAAATCAAATCAACTGTTTATAAACTACTTTCCAACTAGTAAGAACTGTAAGCCCATCTAGTTAGTCTCTTTGACATATTGATATCACTAGTCTAAAGTCATTTTGCGACTATGATGTTAGAATCAGTTTCTTCTTGTTGATTTGGGTTGCTAAAACCGCAAAGGATATTAAACTTTTTCTAACACGTAGGATTTTTCACGTACCACGTACTTATATAAAAAAAATTTTAATCAAATTCGTAATCAGGACACTTCAAATTCCCCATAGACCTCTTAGCACCTCAGTCGCAAATTTTCCTTTCAGATTTGTTGAGTTGTGTATTCTACGAAATATCCACAATTTTTAGATTTCGTTCAAAATAAGTAAAAATCGAAAGGACTAAAGGGAAAACCCCTGGTCTAAAAAAGTAACTTGCTAAAAATCGTTTTATTATTCATATAAGTAAATTTGATGTTTTCCTTTCTAAATATTTGCAGTTCAGATAGAAATACCTAATTGTAAAGTAACAAATTTCTTGACTATTTTAATTTTTGGTATTTCAATTTAAGAACTATACTATATATCATATATGTGTATATGTCCATACATATGTATATATCTTCTTTAATCACTTTGATGTTATAAATTATATGAAAAATCGTCAGGGATGCATTGAATATGATTGAGAATGAAGCCCGTGGCTTTTTTACTGGTCCTGGTTTAGACGGTCCGCAGGCTCGGTGCGTGTACTTGACGGCGATACAGTTATTGCGTATTGCTGGAGCATATGGGTCACTTCGACCTATGCTGGAGGCGCTCTTTCATCGTATGCTTCTATTGCCAGCGCCTCAAAATCGCACTGAGCCACTAAAGTGTGTTCGTGAAATATTGAAAACTCCGGAGCGATTGATAGATCTAGCTGTTATACTGTATGTCGACAAAAGTACAGGTCAAGGATGCAGTGATGAAATGGCCTTATTTCGCCTGTGAGTACCCTTTATCTATTTATGCAAAATATTTTAGTAGTACCTCATTCACAATTTCTGATTTTCGTAGTATGGTCGATGCTATGGAAGAATGCGCCTTTGGTGTAAGTACAAATTCGGGAATGGAGACCGGACTTCATGCAAGTGTGGAATGTATGGTCGCACTGCTAGATAGTTTGCAAATACTTTGCAGCGGTGAAGTAACTGAATCAATGATTAGTGATCAGGTAAGATATAATAACGCGTTTAACCATCTGATATGATACGCTTATACATAACTTTGTGCAAATCGGTAGATCGTGAATGCAGTCAATAGTCGTCATGAAACATTGAAGGATGCCGATTACACTGGTCCTTTGACTTATCAATCAATGGCGCGTCTACCAGCTCCCTATCGTGATGCAATCGTTGAATTTCGGCAAAACGTGTTTGAAACATCCTCTGGCTCTGATAGTGATGGCGATCATCCAGAACAAGATGCTGCTTCAAATGGTTCTGGCGATACAGAAGGACCAGAAGAGGAGGAACAATCGACTTCAAGCGATGAAACTTCACGTGTGGAAAACCGATGGCCCTACACTCATCTGGAAGCCCCGGTAATACCTGTGCGGGCCGATATTGACAATGATCGACAACACGCCAAAGAATTTGCAAAAGCTTTGCGTACAGATTTAGTGCCGAAATTGTTACGTCTACGTTCTTGCATTGAGGTGGACGAAGCCATGCAGGAATTCGCTTCAGTTGTCTGCCAAGAGAATACTATGAATTTTTCTGATTTTGATTGTCACCTTACAGCCATAAATGCTGATGGCATTTACTTAGCTATTTATTCGTCATTATTACTCAGCTTGCAATTAACAAAGGCTGGATACTATGATGACCCACAAAAGGAGATACTAATCCCCATGTCCGAACAACAATTCGTCACATCAGTCCAGAATACTGGAGTCCTGGTGTACCTCTCATCTCCTTGGCTTTGCGAATTGTATCAAACCGTATTAGTTTCAAATGCATTGGAAGCGATGAGTAGGGAGGAATTAGAAGGCACCTATTCCCGAAGCGCCCTTGTGGATATGTTGGGGGATGCTGGAGGATTGGGCCCAACTCAGATGCTCTCCGAATGGCAGCGATTGCAAATAGCGAATGTGAAACATACAGAAGAGCTGGATAGCAAGCGTCGAGAGGCCGCAAAGAAGCTTTGCAGACGCTTATTGACATGTTGTTGGGATTCAATGGTTATAGTGCTAAGCTCGGGTTTAGGCGATTTATCTTGCACTAATTCGAATAAATTGGTGGCCTTGTCAAAACGCACACTTAGAGTCAAAGCAAAAACAAATAAAACAAATGGTGAAGCTTTATACGCGATGTGCTTGGATGGTTTACATTCGGTAAGATATCTAACAGTTTTGGATATTATTTCATCCATAAAATAACTAATTTCATTTTCTTTGAATTTCAGGCCGCAACTTTAAGCAACAGTTTGAATTTGCAACATTTGGCTGGAAAGATTTTAAGCCTTCTCGCGTCAAATGTTTGCCAGACAAATGGGCCAAGAATTTCTGCTAGCCAAGCAATGTCTATGGATGTGGTTTTAAATGGAGGCTTGAATTTAGGCTCCTATAGCCCTGATTGTTGGCAATCCGTATTCGCTGTGTGTCGACATGTCAGCCAGTTGGAACACGAAATTTTCAGTTTGCAAAATTCATCGATTGGCACTTCACCAGGCACAGGGCGACGTGACTTGGAAACCGGTGAAAAGCTTAACAATACAGCTCAAAATGACAAACTTAATTTATCTTCACTACCAATAGATGATGATGAAACCTGGTAATTAGTCTACTCTTAGTTTATTACATAATATTTAACTTACAATCATATTTGTCTGTATTTATGTTAAGTGTCGGGCTGAAAAGGCTAAGTTTTACCATGTTCGATGTCTCTTAGGCAAAGTTGGTTAGAATGATCTGTAGAAAATTTCCCGCGATTTTTCCATTCTTTTGTTTTTGTTTTTTGCTCCCTGTAAATTGACTCGCTCTTCTAATATACGTTCCTTTGAGATGTATATTTTATGACTTTTGCAAAACAGTACTTAACCGTTGAATATACTTGCTAAAATCTAAAAATTACTAATTTATTCAGACAAGTGTGTATGAATTTATGAATGTTTTTAACTCATTACTGAAGTAATATGTACATATGTAAGTAAAATTAAAAATATTTTGATTGAAGTTATTAGCTTTGTTGGAATATTCAGCCTAAGAACATGGTCCGACAAATTTAAAAACCAATTTGTTTCTCTTATAGCGTGGATGTTTACAGCTTTCTTCAGGCACCTCTACAAAGTCCCAATACAAATATTACATCTATATTAAAAGTATATTCAGGCACAAATGAAACGGTGCTATTGAGTCAGAGCGACACCTCAAAAGTTCTTTGCGCTCTGTCACATCAGGCTGAAAATTTGTTCTCAGACGCTGCTGAGCGCTTAAGCCTTCCTTCACTATGTCAGTTTTTAAAACACCTATGTAAGGCATCGAGGGAACAGCTTTATAAGAATACTACTACCCGCAAAGGCAGCAGAATTTGGTGGCCGAGCAAAGGTTGGAAGAAAATGGAAACCCTACCAATTTCGTTATTATTACATCGAATCGGAGATGTTACACTGAGGGTCTTTAAAAGCTCTAGGCCGCTTTTACATATACTAAAAGTATGGGCCATCACTGGGCCTCATCTAATGGATGTGGGTATCTCAATAAATACATATAATTTCATCTGTAACACATTTTGTCTATTATATTTAAGGCTTCTTGTCATCGAGATCGTGTGATATCAAAAAGAGCCATTGAATACATCCATGATATCATTACAGCACTTCTTGTGGAACAATCTGAGTTACCTCATTTTCACTTCAATGAAGCACTGCTGAAACCGTTTGAAAATCTTTTAAGCATGGACACATGTGATGTTGATGTGCAGGTATGTTCATCTATTCAACTTCAGACAGGAATAAGTTAGTAACTAAGGAATATTACTCTTAAAAATATAATTTACGCTGTAGAAATATATGTGATGTTCGGGTGTAATCGGACACCATGTGATATGAACTCGACGAAAGAGGTTAAATTTAATAATACATAGTGGTGCACGAATCGTTTTACAACAAGTAACAAAGGGCTAAGTTCGGGTGGAACCGAACATTTCATACTCTTGAAAAGGATCGGAATTTAAGTAATTTTATATGTTCATATACTCTATATAACTCATACACTGACCGACAAGTTCCTTTTATCTATTAACTATTATCACATACAATCACCAATCATATGGAGCAAAACCAGCCGGATGTTCGAAAGCCCTAGTAATAGTTTTATGGGGCAGCCGTCAAGTTTGCGCCCAATTGTATCTATTTTAGGCATAAAGATATACTGTTATGAGTAAAACAAGCTCTGTTATTTTCGTTGGGGTCGAACATTGGCCGATATATCCAGCAAAAAGTCACTTGGAATTTCGAAAATTTTTATATTAGGTTTATGGGGGCTCGGGAAAGTATTGACCCGGTTCAACCCATTTTGATACACAGAAATACTATTGTCAGGGAAGGATTCTGTCTGAATTTTAATTGTCTATCCCATAAATTGACCGATATTTTCGGTCGAAAGTCAACTATAGATACATGGGTCCACATATTCGGTACCTAGGATCTTAAAGAGTTTTGGTTAGGTTTGAACAATTTCTGGTCATAAGGTGGCATACTTTGAAGGAATTATTAGTGCAAAATTGTATTCCTTTATGTTAATTACTCCTTGATTTGTGTACTGGAAAGTGAAAGAATCAAAATTGTGTTATGTGGGAAGTAGGCGTGGTTGTAATCAGATTTCGCCCATTTTCATACTGTGACTTAGGAATATGAGAAAAATGTCACGTACTAAATTTAGTCGAAATCGGTTTTACCCCGGCTCCTATAAAGCCTTTTTACATATACTATCTCTAGTGTAAAACTGTCTCTGCTATATTTAGTTATTGATATATCGCACACTTAGTAGTTTTTAACAGTACCGTAATATGAGGAGAGGACGGCGTTATCTTTATATATTATCCATCCTTCCAGTGTCGGTAAGGGAGCTTATGATTATTTGGTTATTCTAGATTAAGTAGGTCAGAAGATATGTGTGTACATTAAATCAATTATCTACGCCGTAGACATGCCCACAGATGCCTGCTATCGCCTGTGCCAAATTACAGTTCAATATCTTCATTTTGTGCTTAGTTATGGCACTTTATCGATTTTCATTTAATAGCGTTTTATAGACGCACGAACTAATTTGCATTGCACAGACGGACATACGCACGGGCAGACTGACATATAGTCACTCGTGTTTCAACTCGTCTCATCATCCTGATTGTTTATGTATGAATATACATATATATAACTAACTCTTTATCTTACTCGATTATTTCAAAATGATACAAAAAACAGTTAGGTGAACAAAACTATTAAACTCTGTAGCCACATGTTGCAATAGTATACAAATTTGAGCGGATTTTGAATTTTAAAAATTTTATTTTCTGAACACACCTCTTAAATATTTTTCTGATAATAGTCACACTAATTTATTGAAATGAGAAATAAGTGATATAAACTCAATCTAAAGAAGCTAAATTTAATGTATTAGTATTATTTATTATTATTAATCTGCTTTCATTATTTTCAGGATCAAATTGTCGCATGTTTGTATGAAATTGTCGAAGCGCACAGAACGGAAATCCGGTCGGGGTGGCGTCCACTCTTCGGAACGTTGCGCAATGCTCGTAGCCGCATGCTAAATATGAGTAACATCATCGATATATTCAGAGTCTTTCTTGACTCTGATAACACTTTAGTATTCGCCAATGCTGGATTGGATTGTATTCTATGCTTATTATCTTATCTGGAGATATCAGGTAGTGGAGGAGCAAATAATAATACTAGCGGTGAGGATGAAAATAGCTTTCGGCCTACTGAGTTCCTGCATGAAACTCTTCGTTTCCTCGAGCGTTGTTCATCCATTTTAGGTTTTATGTTCAACATGCCGAAGTGTCCCAACTTCCATTCAACATATAAAATTAAAGGCATTTCCTATACCCACATCATAGACGCAAATATCCCTAATTCAATGGAGAATTTTACATATTTCGGCAATGATTACTTACAAACGAAAAATGAACAACACATGATCTCATATCGGTCGTTACACATCGACAAAGATGCTATTACAAAAATCGACGAAATGGATAAGCCATCAGGCGTATTGAAAGTTTGGTTTCTTCTACTAGATGGTCTTACCAATTCACTAATTGTCTGCCCTTATTCGCATCAAGCACCAATACTCCAAACAATATTTAAACTATTTAAAAACTTACTATGCTGCCCTGGTATCGATTTCGGATTTTACTGCATTAACCATCTATTAATACCAATGATTCAGGACTGGCTACGCTACATAAATAAAACCGGAGCTCCTTGGTCAATGATTGAAAAAAACTTTAAACACTGTTGTTGCATGACAACCGACTTAGTCGTGGAATTCATCGAGAAGTCTGTTACTGAGAGTAGTCGTAGGCAGGGTATAACGAAGACACGCATTACCCAGATCGTACACACGCCTTCGAATATAAATTTAACTAATAATTCGAGTATTAATAACATCGATAATTCTTTATATTCTAAGTTAAAATTCATCACGGAACGAATTGATGATAATGAAAACATTAACCAAAGCAATCAGTATGATAGTTCGTCTTCAAGTGAAGAAAGCGGAGCTAACGTCATTGATTCACCAACTAAAATATCTGGCTCCGCTACGCTGGCCCTTAAACAGCTACTGTTGGTGTTAATTGAGTGTTCTGCACAGGCACAGGAATCTGTAGCCCGCGTTGGAGTGTCATGCTTAAAGCATATAATCTTATCCACAGGCATGCTTTTCAATGAGTCACAATGGATGATTGCCAGCTCTGCATTACATCGCGCTTGTACCGTAACAATAGCGCCTTTAAGGCAATTGTCGTTTGCTTTCCATGAGAAGTCAAATAGTTTCTATGGAGATTGTGCTAATGTAAAAGTGGCAGCTCGTCGCGATAGCACCGTGGAGGAATTGACCCGGGTTTACTCATTGGCGCAACAAGTTTTCCTCTCTGATAATCAAAGAGAACCGACTGTGAAGGTGTCCAATCACTTAGAAAAACATTTAACCGATGAGCGAAGCTACTCATTTCTTCTATATCCTTTAAACAATGGTTTCAATTCGAATCTAGACAATTTCGTTATTCGTATACCTTTCAAGAACTTAGTGGTTGGATTACTAGCAAATCAAATGCTATTGCAATTAGTTGCGAAGCTTTTACTTTCACGGTTAAAGTGTGTACCTCAAGCAGTTTCTACATGCATCTTTGACAATTATGGCACATCGACGACTGGTCACGATTACGACTTGGACTTTCGTTCCAAAGAGATATTATTGCGTTGTGTTAAACAGTATTTGACGAGTTCTTTAGAATTCGATTCACGACCCGGACTTAAATTTCTTATGCAAAAGGTTTCCAATACTGAGTACGCAGCCAACTTGTACAAACAGATGACGTCATCTTGGATGATCTACTATATCGCCTTAGTCGATTCTTATTTAAATGACATTGTTGTATATAATCTGGGCCCGGAGGACTTGAAATTCATACTTGAATCTTGTTCACGGCTAAACACAACCACGGTAAAAAAAAAGGAAAACTTTGTGCGATATTTGTTCTGTTTACAGGACGCATGGAACCTTGTATGTGAGCTATATTTAAATAATTCAGCGATTCATGATATTGAAAATGGAAAACTCCGGTCCGGTGACGGAAGTGATAAGCGTGTTTTACAACACAAAGTTATGACCCCGAAACCAATGCGTATATCGGTTAGCACAAATGGAGAAAGTGCAAGTACATCAAGCCACTCAGAAACAATGTCTTCTTCACCCCATAAATGTACTCAACTCGAAGAAGAAAATGTGACAATGACAACACTGATCAGTGAATTCCAACCGAAAAGCCGCAATAATCCTTTCGACACAAACCGGCCGCAGAAGTGCGAATCAGAGGCAATATCACCGGAAATCGAGCAACAACGTGCTTCGAGTATCCTCAAGGACTCTAATTACAAGAAAGCTGCGTTAGCTCAACTGGTCGTAGCTTCCATGGAGTTACTGCGGTCATTGCCCGGCGAAGCTGAGGAGAATCTTAAACTTTTAATGACGCCCACAATACGAGAAGCCTTTAGACTGGTTCAGTTGCAGGGCAATGAATTGAAGGTTAATCAATTTTAGGCTATGCTCGTTGAGTTTTATTTTGATTTGTAAGCAAAAGAGAGATCGCCATCGAAATTCATTTATGTCAGTCATAGAACTGGCTATGGAATTGATATACTCGTATAAATATCGGAGTCATTTAAGGCGACTAAATGGCATAGATGCTGTCCATATACACATATATATTCATACATATATACATCACTTATGAGTATACAATATATGCATACTTGTATAATCGCCCTTACTGTTTGGCAGCTCATAATGTTATCTCGTAAGATAATAATTAATATGGAATTTATGATAATTAAATTTATCGAAATGTAATTGGTCACTAACGTATAATAATTTACGCGTGATTTTACGTTACTTTTCTTCTGGTTGGCTGATAACGTTAGTTGAAGCCAAATTATTACAAACATCATTATCATATCGACATCTCACATATTTAAAACTCACGATCGAATGCCAAACAGTCATGGGTGACGGTATTTACTATATACATACCTATATACATTACCTACAATATACTACAAATAAATGCTTTATTTTTATAATGGAATATTTGCTTTTATGCGCTACAAAACTAAGTACATACGTACAAATTATACTACATACTCCATATACATACTCGTACATCCATACATACATAGCACCTTTCATGCGTTTTGCCAAATTACTATAGGTATGAATTAAAGTTTTCTCATTTAAAATCCACCATTCCTTAATTTATATAAAAGTAATTCAGTACCGGACGCTTAAATACGAATCTAAATAGTTATACCAACCTAACTGAAGAAAACCACTTTCATTGTGATGGCGGTAAACGGCAACACATTTCAAAGTAATAACTCAACCACAAATACAGTACACACTTACACCGCAATATTGGAAGCGGAAAAGCGAAAAGAATGCACTCATTTCCAACAGTAAAACCTGAGGCGGTCAAAAAAGATCTCAGCACTCGGAAGGGATAAAGAGTGTAGATTTTGAAAATTCCAAAGTCTTAAATTTTTAACTTTTCTTTGAGACACAGACGTGTTGCGATAATGAACTTATTATTATTATATTATTCAATCGGGAATACAATTGTGTCTTGCGTTCCTAGTTAATAGAGAATCATTAACATAACAGTTACATACCTGCAAAGAAGAACAAGGCACAGGACGGTTGGACGCAAATTATAATTTTTTATTCTTTTTATACATTTGAACTATTTATTAAATAATTGTAAACACCAATAAATGAGTAGATGTTTGGGGTCTAACTTCATAACAGAATTTCCCTCCAACTCTGTAACACAGAATATTTAAAAATGAAATCAAATGAATATAAAATAGTTTTGGTGAGATCCATATGTTTAAGTCTATAGTAAAATATGTACGGATGAGCATTTATCATGTGTATGTATATGTATGTATGATAACTATCAACCCGCTTAGTGCTAAGTATAAAAGTTAAAATATAAATTTGCGTAAACGTATTTGCAAATTTTTGGAATGTACATATACGAACAAATATATACATATACTATTTAATTATAAATTTGAAATCTACTAATTACATACATATATTACTATTCAATAAATAAAATTGCTTATGTAAAAAGTCAAACGTGAAAAATGAATCATAAACACCTTTAAATATGTTAACGCATATATACATACATATGTACATATTAACATACACAAATTTATAACACAAAAAATAACAACGTTAAGACTTTTTGTTTTTATACCATGATTGCTGTTTGAATGCACTCTCATTTATGTATATCGCTACATTTTTTTATTCGCTACTATAAGAGAAACTATGTTATTAGGGGATATCATCAGAAAATCGATGGTCCAAGCTAATTTTTATATTTTCGACAAATCTCAGTCTCAAATATCTTTGGCTATTTGTAAATCCATTTGATAATCGTCAATAAAATCAATTCTTTATCCTAAAGAATGTACGATCTGTGCATATACAATACAGTTTGAAAACTGCAAATTATAATAATATGCTAATAACGCACAATTGATTGCTGCGTTATTACGTGGTTATTATCCAGTCCCTGATAGATGATATTGTTTGTAATAGTTTTAAGCAAAAATTATACAAGTATTACTCATACCATACATACACACCAAATACCATTTAATACTTTTTAGTAAAGCTATTAACAATAATTATAGTTTTTGTGATCTTCTATACAAGTCATATACAAAAAATGACACGGAAGCATAAATAAAGCACAGAAGTTTGACAACGATCCGATGTACGGAAACAGGAATCTTCTGCTCACGTAGGGCTGTGAAGACGCCTATTCAGACAATAGATAGTGGGGAAAGGCAAGCTGAGCAACTGACAAATAGAAGAATAGAAACCACAGAGCGATAGAAACCACGGACCGCAACAGTTATGAGGAAATGAAAAAAAAATCAAGTTTAGTAATTATTTTCAAATTTGTATCTTTTTCCTCACATAATAATCGTTATAAATATGTTCTTTGATTTTTTTTTCCTCACAAAATGCGACTTATTTCATAACTGTTATTTATTGTTCACAGAATAATATACGTATGTAGGGATGCGATAAGTGTTAAAGAGCTCTCACGCAATTGGAGTTGAACAGTAAGCTTTTTCTTTTGTCTTGACGAATAACGCTCTCATCTTATTACTTTCAAATCGTAAAGGCAAAACTCACTGCATAACTATTATTCTGTGAGTAGTAAATGAAAGTTATGAAATAAATTAGGAAATACAATAACACAAACATAAAAACTTTCTATTACTACATCATATGTACTACTGTGATCAAATTGAAAGGTGAATTTTTAATTTATACTTCGTGTGTTTTTTGAATTTGTAAGTTGGTGCTAAGTAGTACTGCTAGTGACATCTATGCTCTATGCTAAATTTCACATCAAAATATTCATTAGTATTTGAGGTACGCCTGTGAGGCTCTAAAAGTAAATTCTTCGATTTTCACTTTCTCTGAATTTATTCGTGATCATTTCGCCACATTTTCAACTAATATCGTGCGGCAACCATCGCAATCGCCTGATTTACCTTCGTGTAGCTTCTCTATTGAGCAAAATCACATAATCACTCCGATGACATCGTTTTGACTCAATTGAGAATATAATAGCTGAATCGAAGACGGCTCTGATGGCCATCACGACGGAGGATTTTCCGAGTGCTAAGATGACAGGAAAATTCGTTGGCATAAGTGTATTGCAGCGGGAGGGGATTACTTTGAAGGAGTTGAAATGAACTAAATTCATATATTCGACGCTTCGCTCATAATGTTTTTTTGTAGGGAAAAATTATGAAATAATTGCCCACGATAGAAACACAAGAACCATCACAGCAGAGAATTGGAAACTGATATAATTTTCATTCGTATGAGAGGCTAAACATGCATACATTTTTATTTTAGAAAAATACCAATAGTAAAATAATTTGTAATAACATCGTTAAGAATATTGTTTACATGGATTATGGAAAGTAGTAGAGAAATGCGAACAAATTTATAAATTTGGGCAATATACACATTCGGGTGTGTCAATAAAACCGAAAGTTCTTTTTTCGCTTCGTAGTCTGCAAATTGGTTAGTAGACACCTCTACGAAAGGATATCAATGTATGTCCTCTTAATTATAAGAGGAATGCCCTCCGCCTGACGGTTTTCTACATTTTGCATTATTATATTAAATTTCCTTCTAGAATATGAGCTTTGCAATTTAAACTGATGTTTTTTCATTGAGTTATAAAATTCAAAAGAAAAAAACTAATTTACCCTAAAATAGTCAGCCGTTAACATATTTTAAGCAAAACGAAATATGTTTTCAAGTAGTTGGAAGATACGAGTTTTTCTATCTGATAAGAAAAATAAAAATAAAAAAAACCCCTAGGCTAGGACCTTCCCGTTACAATTAAGAGCTCACACTTGGTGATCCTTTCGTAGAGATGTCTATCAACCATTTTTTGAGAGCACGAAGCGAGAAACATTTGCTTTTTACTGACTCACCGTGACATACATACGTAAGTATTTCAATATAAATATTCACTTAATAATGTATACATTTTATTTATTATACTTTTACATATACATTTAACTTCCGTCATTTTTTTTCTTTAAGGCAATGTACTATCTACACTTATACAATGTAGTTTCCGCTTTAAAGACTAAACATAAAAATGTTATTTATAATATAAGATCTCTATTGTAATCTACCCAATTTAAATGCAACACATACTACGTAAATAGACAAGAAATAAAAATGCTTTCATATTTGGAACCATCCAATTTGATGTAAAAAATGTATTTTTGATTGGAAAGATAAATTCTTTCTATAACTAACCCGTACTAAACAAGACAAAACCGATAGCAACCATGTAAAATAATATTTATAATCTGAAAGTTGATTTCAATTAAAATGGTTTCCCTCACTGCAGGAGTCTCAATATTAATCTCGCCAGCTTAATTATTGGCAAAACTACGAGTCTGCTCGAATTATTTACTTTCTCCTCCTTAATGCCAGTCGTTTGTACCTGGTACGGCCTTATTATCCAGCTAATAATTGAGGATGGAGTCATGTGTAGAAGTTCACGCAAGTGAGGAATGTTTTCTGATCGCCATTCTCTTTTGAATGACCAGAAACGATTCTTTTACATATGACTCAAGCAGCTCACGACTTCCGGTCTTTGACCAAGTATCCTCTGGGTAGCCTAAGAACAACCGTTTGAAGGGGAGCTAAAGTGAGAAGGCAAAACATCCCCTCCGCAGGGTTGTGCGCTGGGTTTAGGACCCGCCACGTAAAAAAAAGCACACCAATGAATAGGAACAACAAGCCTCGGATCAGTGACCCCCCTTTTGACGACGACCATGGCAAAAGAAATAAGGACTAAGAATTAAGGGCATGCACCTGGAATGTCCGGTCCCTTAATTGGAAAGGTGCGGCTGCCCAGCTGGTTGATGTCCTCGTGAAAATAAACATCACCACCGTCCAAGAAATGCGATGGACGGGACAAGGACAGAGACGAGTAGGTCCTTGTGGCATTTACTACAGTAGCCATATAAAGGAGCGCAAGCTTGGTGTGGGATTCGTGGTGGGAGAGAGATCATTCACTCCGGTGAATGAACGTCTAGCCACAATCCGCATCAAAGCGAGGTTCTTCAACATATTGCTGGTTTGCGCCTACGCCCCGGCGGAAGAGAAGGACGATGTGACTAAAGATGCCTTCTATGAGCGCTTGGAACGCACTTATGAGAGCTGCCCACGATGTCAAAATATTGCTTGGCGACTTTAGCGCCAGAGAGGGTAAAGAAAGTATATTTGGCACTACGGTCGGTAAATTCAGCCCACACGATGAAACATTCCTAAATGGGTTGAGGCTGATCGACTTCGCCGGGGCCCGAAATATGGTATCTGTGGTACTAGATTCCAGCACAAGAAAATACATCAAGCTACCTGGCTGTTTCTGTCTCCGGATTGAAAAGCCACCAACCAGATCGATCATGTTGTGATAGACGGAAGACACGTCTCCAGTATTCTAGACGTGCGTACGCTCCGAGGTCCTAATATCGACTCGGATCACTTACTTTGTTGCAGCCAAGATTCGTACCCGCCTCTGTGCAGCAAAAAAACGCACGTACGCAAACACAAGGAAGGTTCGATGTCGAGAAGCTGCAATCACCACAGACAGCCGAACGATTTTCTACTCGGCTTGCACTCCTGCTCTCTAAGAGCACTCGTCAACAACTCGGTATAAGGGAACTGTGGGACGGCGGAGTGAAGATCTTCCTCCGCCTCCCCCCGTAGGTACTGTGTCGAATCCTCTCAGAGCTGTGGTGTTTTCATTCATTCGGATGACATGACCTAATCAGCCTAGGCGCTGTATCTTAATTCGCTGAACTATGTCAATGTCGTCGTATATTTTGTACAGCTCCATCATTCCATCACGTTCCATCATCGTACGGTGTTCACTATTGCCAATGCGCAAAGGACCATAAATCTTCCTAAGGATCTTTCTCTTGAAAATTCGCAACGCCGACTCATCAGATAGTGTCATCGTCCACGCCCTGCACCATATAGCAGAACGAGGATGATGAGTGATTTGTAGAATTTTGTCTTTGTTCGTCGCGAAAGAACTTTAGTTCAGAATTGCCTACTCGGGCCGAAGTAGAACCTGTTGGCATGAGTTAGATTTCGAAGCTAACGTCGTTGTTGGTGTTAATGCTTGTTCCAAGATAGACGAAATTATCTACGACTTCGAAATTATAACCATCAACAGTGCGACGACAGTTTGTTTATTGCCGGAGATATTTCGTCGTGTCCTTATTCACCACCAGACGCATTTGCTTCGCTTCCTTATCAGGTCTGGAGAAAGCACAACTAACGGCGCGGTTGTTGAGGACAATGATATCAATATCATCGGCGTATCTTCTCTATTCGGATCTTCCGCTCGAATTATTTTTCCCAGGAGTAGATTGAAAAAGTCGCACGATTGGGAGTCGCTTTGTCTTAAACCTCTTTTGATAACGAACGGCTCGGAGAGCTGCTTCCCGATCTAGACAGAGGTCATCATATTGCTCAACGTCAGTTTACACAGACATATTAGTTTTGTGGGGATACCAAATTCAGAGATAGCGCCATAAAGGCAGTCCCCGCTCCATCGTCATTGATTGGGGAATGGGGTTCACCATCTCCTGGTGTTATGCTTTCATTGCCATAATTTTAGTATGCTCTGGGCATCAGTCACTAGATCTCCTCTGGGGGTTCTACAAGAGTATGCTCAGGACTTGAAACCTTCTGTTAGTCTCCGCATCTTTCCGTAGAATTTTCGATCATTACCCCTGTCGGCCAGCTTGTCAAGATCTTCGTACTCACGCATTTCGATCTCTCTCCCTTAAATCGTAATCCTTGGTACGTGGTCATCATCAGAAAATGGATTCTCTCATCCAAGGCTGATTTCTTATTTAAAAGCGCCTGTGGATGGATGTTTCGCCTTCTCACTTTAGCTCGCCTTCAAACACTTGTTTTTTGCTACCCAGGGGATACTTGGTTTAAGACCGAAAGTCGTGAGCTGCTTGAGCCATATGTAAAATAACCGCTTATGACCACTCCCAAGAGCGCCAATCAGCTCTATTCTGGTGAAGTTATTAAAATTTTATCGACAAAAATTCTTTAATAAAATGGACCAAGAAAGAAATTTCTTCTATTTTGTATTATATTAATGTAGAACAAATTATCTCAAAATATGTATAATTTTAGAGTTTATGCCTTTAGTACTAGGTCTCCACAGGTAAATACTAGATTTGCGTCATTATAAGTAATCAACTATGTACAAATGTGCGTACAATTAATAATTAGAACATTAATGTTTTCATATGAGTACAGTTCACACCTCTCCCGAAAATAAATACTGCCTAAGGACCTGCAAAAGACTTATGGGTTGCACGGTGTTATGTGTTAGTTTCTACTGCATTCAATTTGAGTTTTGCTAGCCATGACTTGCTACGAAATTATTCCTGATATGGCAAAAGAACACGTCAGTTGTTGGATTACACAAAATGATGCACGCCAAATCGAATCTTTATTTATTGTTTTATCTGAAAGCCCTAAGTCCAAAGTAATAAATAAAAACATTTTCTCCACCTACACATACACATTGATGCCTTTTGATTTCGTAGAAATTTTGAAAAGTAGCAAAAATATGGCAACATAATTTTTAGCTATTGAAACTTATAAACGCTGTAGAGAATTCAAAACCGGATCCCGAAATGCTTTTATTTATATAATACCAATCGCTCCTATATATTATTACAAAACTAAAGAATTGTAAAAATATTACATTACAGTTAAAGTTAACGTTAACGTATTCAGACAATACAAAGTTAATCTGATTGAATATCATAAACGTTAACTTAGTCTTAAGCAATATAAAATGTATAATTCTCAAATTTATTTAGCCAACATTGCCTCGATAAAATTTTAGTTGTAACATTTCTCCAAGAGAACAAGAATGAAATGAGAATGCGCAAGCAAAATGATTTTTATTCTCTGGTAAATTGTTATACTGAGCAGCAAGAGAGAATGGAGTACATTTGCACACGGATACCGTGAGTAGAGTATAATTTCACTTTAAATTCCATATCATTTTCGATTGTGTTAACGAAGAGAGTGGATGTGCAAATTGTGGATTGTTGTATTTCTATGGCTTGTGCTTTGGGTTTACTTTTAATATTCGTGCGGGATCTACTGTTAACAAATTTTCCTTAATGATGAAATAATGGATCATTTATTCTGCCAATAAAATACAAAAGACACACGTTTGAAGTTTTCATTACCAAAAGGTCTGAGGATTACTGGTATGGGAATTAAGTATAAACTTTTAAAGAAGTAGTATGTATGTGACAATTTAATGCACACTGGCCATCGACACATTAATGTTTGGTCGCTTTCGCCAATGCTACAGCACTTGGCGTTAGCGTTGACGTTGAAGATGGCACCGCCGTCGACGTCGTTGAGTAATATACAAATGTGTACGTTTGTTGCAGCGGGAGCGTTGCAAAAGTGGATGTAGCAAAATTTGGAAATGATAAAAGCTATGAACACGCCTGTGTGTATGTTTATATATTTTATTATGCATACTCATATGTGTACGCATACATCGTTTTAGTACAAATATATAACAATAAAAAAGTAAAACAAAAAATACATACATATGTATGTATAATATGTATATAGTTAACTTAACCAAATCGATACTTTTTCATGGGTTAAAATAAGTAGTTGTTAACAAAGTTATATACAAAATGTGAATTGTGAATTTTAGCGTCTTCAGAATACTCCAAAACGTGCTCTTCAAAGTCAAATCCGTGCATTTATCGATCGAAATCTATCATTGACCTAGTATCGCTTTTGTTTGGCATCGGACGTAAGGAGTCAAGCTATGTATATAGCCAGTGATTGTTCCAAATGTCGCCGGTGCATCCGATATTTCTAATAATACCCTGGTACATATGCAGCTCTATACATACTATGTACATTGGAATATATAATGTAAAATAAGAAGCGTCCAATGATCTTTTCAATGAAAAATGTTGTTTATTCGCTCAAAACGCATGGTCTCGATGAACAGTTCGTAGATAATTAAAGAATTCTCAGTGAGTTAAAATAATGCCAAAGAGGGAAATACATTAAAGAAAGTGATTGTCGTTTCCGAGGCTAATGTGCATGGAGGACAAATGGCAGCGTTCTCAGGTTTTCTGTTCAATTTATCTGCATCACACTGACTTCTTCCATTACCGCCAATAACAGTTGATTACTATTAAAAACATTCAAAGGTAATTTCTAATTTAATGATATACTTAATGTTATGGGATATGTTTAAATTTGTTATGTTCTAATTTTAGTATATACATGTATAGTATATTTGTATGTATATAAACGTAGTAAAATAAAAGCTATTATTAAATCTATCTATGAATCACTCAGATACAGTTAATTACAAAATCTTGTAAGATAAAATTTCTCTTACTCGTTATACTTTCGACATTAATTCCCACAATAATTTTTTTACTTCAGTTGTTAGATATTAAATGACTGCTTGAATAAGCGTTTTACAAAGATTCGATTATATCCTTTCTTTAGTCTTCTCACTACTAATACATACATATGTACTGTACATACGAGGGCGGCCCAAAAAATATTTAGGCTTATATCTCAACATAGTCTGTTTATAGCTAGATACACTTGATACAGCGATGCTCCAACTCCTTTCACCCGTCTCAAATATACGTTTTCTAGCGGTCTATAAAGTAGGCTTACGTGGTGTCACTCTTTCAAGTATGGAAACAAAGAGAAGCCGCACCGAGCCAAATCCAATTCGGCGTCGAACAGGCCCAATACATCGCCTCAGTGAAATATATCGGTTTAGCCCTTCTCCAAGTACTCGAGGTAGATCACACATTATGAATCAGGCCATAGACTTTTCGGTCCCAGAATTAAGTCCACTGTTTAGACTAGTCTTTGGACCTTGGTGTGTTATGTATATTCGATGGTCACGGAACGAAGTCAAAACTAATTGGGATTGCGCTGAAACAAAATCAGACAGTTGTATGTAATAGTCTAACGGTGGCATTTGTAGTCCAGAAGAAGCAAACACGTCACCAATATTTCATGGAGCTCTAATGAGATTTTTGAGATGCCTCCTATCTTAGATAATAGCTTACCTTAAATCCGCGGTCTACACCGTTTTTGGGCCACATCATCCAGGCACTCTTTGATCTCTCTGCGCGGTGTCTATTCCCTTCCAACAATTCCCAAAACAGCAGGTTCTTCGTTACCGGAATTGATCCGGATTTTATCCGGCCAAGGGCTGTACTTTCAGAGATCTAACCTTGTTTGGATCGGTAAGTTTTAGAGTAAAATTGTTCATGCTGCACAACACAGTGCAATATCGTGCTATCGACGCAAGAATACTACCCCAGAATGGAAGGATATAGCTATCGCAGGTGCCACCGCTCGCTTCTTCCCGGCTGAAAGAATCTCGGACTCCGCCCCAATTTCCCACCCGAAACTGCTGTTTCAACTAATGAGCGCGACACCTTACACCATGCCGATCCCTGTGATCCTCTAATAAAGGATCTCAATTTTTTACATACGGTAAATGGTAAATCAACATAAGCGGAAAAAATGGATAGAGCACCTGAAGTCCTACAACCTCTCCACTGCGTGGAAAATCGTCCGTCCGTCCGTTAAGTCTCCTCTTCCCAGTACAGAAGGCTTCCGAAAAGTGCCCAGCACCACCACAGCACTTAGCGTCATAAACGCTAAGATAGTTCATGGACTTAACCAAATACCACTGAAGAGGTGAAATGAGCGGTCGAAAATCATCCGTACCATTTTGAGGGTTTCGATGACGTCGGGCAATGCAATCAATGGCATGTGCTCAAGCGTAAACGGCTATCTCTCCGACCTTTCCCGCTTCCTAGCTGCACGAAACGTAACACTCTCACCCACTAAATCAGTGACCATATTCACTAACTAGACGAATGAGTATAGACTTTAACTTCATATTGCAGTCGATGGCGTTAAAATTCCGACTGCCAGCACTCCTTCACTCACCACGGATGCGATTATTGCCAAAGTACAGAGCCGGAATAAATCCTCAAGTCGCTAGCGGGCAGCACATGGTCGAGAGTGACCCTTAAGCAGCTTCGTTCTGGATGCTGTAGTGGGTTACTTCTCCAGAATCGCCCTTGACATATCAAACAAATGTCCAGCGTGTAATGAGTCCCCGCATAACACATCTGATAACCTTTATGGTCCAACCCCTTCGAAACAGCGTGTTCGATTATCCGTTACAACAACATGTCCTTTCAAAATCTTACGGACACGTTCCCACCCTCGGTCAAAATAGAACTGCACAATAATACATATATAGTATTTCTCTTGCGATGATGGTACTATCGGACGAAGAGGCTAAATATTCTTTGGGCTACCTTCGCATGTAGTTATTGTATGTAGGTCCAATTGACATATCGGTGCATGGAAATGTTGTGATTAAGAAGAAATCATTATATAATTTAGTGGATACTAAGCGAAATATCTTGCGTTAATAGTTGAAAGAATTTAATGTTTGAAATTTACAAATTTTGTGATTCTCTTTTTTATTTTATTGTTTTCCCTAACCCTGTCTAGATGCCTGGACTTGTTGTTTTCCGACGCCGTTGGTCGGTGGGCTCAGACGATCTCGTAGTACCTGGAGCTTTTTTGTTAACTACACATCTTATATGGTAAGTTAATCAAGTCAATACGTCTATGTATTAATCAAATGTATTTTTCAGCTTTGTAATTGTGCTAATATCACTATTGATACTGGAGTATGACCTTTCAATTTTAAACGTGAAGCTACTATTCTATCTTCAGATATGCTACTTGGCAATATTACTTGGTAAATTTTGAATATATGTAAACTTTTAAAATCGGCAGCAGGAGATACTCTTCGAATAATTGATTTTAATATATTTTTAGGTTCAGTTTGCGTTGAGGCAGGCATCTGCATTATATCTATGCGAGGTAGTATATTGGACTCTGCCGCACGAACAACGATAAATTTTTGGATATATTTAAAAAGCAGTAAGTGCACACTTCTCATGTCCATTAACCTTGCCTAATGGCTGAGAGTCTCTTGAGACGGACATCAGATTTAATTATAATATTATATATATCACTTACATACTATTCGTGAATAATAAGTAAAGGTTACGAGCATACGGCATTGCCTGCCGAAATAGCTTAAAACATTTAAGGGGGTATTCTAGTCTAGAAGCATGAATTTCAGTTAATTTTTAAAGTGTCGTAAAAAAAGGCAATCAATATTTTTACTATCCATTTTTTTACCAGTTATTTATTAATTTTTGAAGAGTACAGAAAAAAATTAAAAACTAAAAAAAGTAAAAAATTTCAAAAATATGAGCTGACGAAGTGGGGGGTCTCTAAAAATTTCCACGTGACCATGCCCATGATTTCAACCCTCCTAGTTATCTGAAACCAAAAAGAAAAAAAGATTATTAATCTAGAATAATGTCCCAATGGTCGGAACTACGGAAAAGTGGGAAACATTTTTTTTCACAAAATGGCGACTGCCTGAAAATTTTTTTTTTATCACTTTTTCTGACTATTTCGAATTTTTAAAAATAATAAAAATAAAAATTTTTTGATGGGGCTAATTCCAACCAAAGACAAGCCTATAAAGAAGACTCTATAAAAATTTCAAGTAAATCGGTCCAGTAGAACCTGAGAAATCGTGGGCATCGTTCCGAAAAAGTCAGTTTTCAGAAAAACGCTTTTAAAGTTTCGCGTTCCGGCCAAACCAGTTTGGATGGCGGGTCAGAAAAATGCCTATATCTCCGAAAATAATTTGAATTTTGAAAAATCCTCTTGTACACATATTCTTGAATAGTTAAACTTTGAAAATATATAAAAAAAAAATCGATTTTTTTTTAAATTTCTAGACTAGAATACCCCTTTAATAGGTGGTACATATGTATCCCTGAAATCATTTCCCTTTTTTCTTTCGACAGTGGTGATATTTTTTGATATTACATGGTTAGTGTTAAGTACAATGTGGTTAACAAACTGTTACTTTGACGCACCTATCGATGAGGCCAAGCAATTTTTCATGGGTAATTAGTATATTTTAGTTATTTAAATTTTCACTATTTCTAATAACGCGTATTATTACATTTTCAGCCATAGTAATATGCAACTGGGCTTTGGTGTTCATAACTCTCATTACCATTTGGTGTACATTCGATGCTGCAGGACGTTCTTGGGTCAAAATGAAAAAGTATCAAAGGTCAATGAGAGAGACTGAATCTCGCTTCAATTACAAGCGTAGTGGCAGTATGAATCGCAATTGGCGTCAAAGGTTAGTTTACTTGCATATATACTTATGTATATATAATTTATAAATGTAGTTTTTGAAAATATCAACCAATATCATAATCGGCAGTACTTGATACTTGGTTAAACATACATATACTTATGAACATATTTTACAGAAAAGTGATGCGCGCTTATCAAGATAGTTGGGACCATCGATGCCGACTGTTATTCTGCTGTATGGGTGGAACAGATCGTAATCGAAACTCCTTTACGGATATAGCGCGATTACTGAGTGATTTTTTTCGGGAACTTGATGTGGTGCCATCAGATGTTGTTGCAGGTTTGGTGCTGTTACGAAAATTTCAAAAGATAGAACGAGAAGCTGTTGTGCGGCAGGTTAATTCATATTAAGATTTTAAATAATTACTATCAACCACTATAAAATCGCATAGGCAGGAAATGTTCTGAACAACTTTGCTTAAGAGACTATGGGTCTAAAACCAGTTTCAAGTCAGCGAATTTTAAGGCGAAGATTATTTTTTAGGGATTATAAAAATGTGATATCCGAATAAAATTTAATGATTTTTTATTGATCATTTGTAAGAATCCTGCGTGTATTTAAAAATATTAGAACTGTTCTCTATTATATACTTAACAATGACTGTAAAAATAAATAAAATCGGTCAACTATAACATATACCTCCCATAAATCTCTAAATTATAATAAACTTCGCTTTAAAAATCGCTCGAAACAGATTTTAGACCAATACTTTCTGAGTCAAAGTTGTTCAAAATGAAACCGCTCTAATAAATATAAACATATGTAAATTCGTCTATATATTTCGTGTAATATATTAATTAATATGCTTGTGTATCTTTTTTAATTTTATTTACACAGAGAAAAAATGGCACATACGAATTCTTGAGTGGCGTTCCTATCACTGACCGCACTCAGTTTCTAGCTTTGAATGATGCAAAAAACTATGATTTTTTCCAAACAGTTATACACTATATGTATTTTGCTCAGGGTGCTTACGGCTGGCCAATGTATTTTATAATAAACCGTTCGAAAATGTACAATTTATTGCCTGAATTAAAGTGAGTGAAATAAAGTTCCTTAAATACTCACACCCATATGTATATTCTATATATTCCATTATCGTACTAATATTTTAATATTGCTCATTTTGAATTTAGATGCTTTACATGTTGTTGCCGTCCCCAAACTGAAACACCATCTGTTATAGAAGATAACTGTTGTTTTTGTAATTATGCCGCCCTAAAGAAAACTCTTCAAGTTGGTGATGTAGAAATTATTTACGCCACGTATCACGTTGATGTCGGTGAGACCCCGTTCTTTGTGGCTGTAGATTATACTCAGAAGAAAATTGTTGTCAGCATACGTGGCACTTTAAGTATGAAAGATATCCTCACCGATTTAAACGCTGATGGGGAGGTACTGCCGCTCTCCCCACCGCGCGATGATTGGCTTGGTCACAAAGGCATGGTGCAGGCAGCTATCTACATTAAAAATAAATTAGAGGAAGAAGGATTGATCGAGCGTGCGTTAAGTCATAATCGTGATAGGGAAACAAGTTCATTTGGATTAGTCTTAGTAGGCCATTCTTTGGGTGCCGGAACTGCTGCTATTTTAGCCATCCTAATGAAGGCTGACTATCCGTCATTACAGTGTTTCAGCTACTCACCACCAGGCGGTCTACTAAGGTAATGGACTAAGTCAAATCATACATGAGACTTTAATAAGTATCATTTGTAGTAAAATTACTTTTCCATTATCGAAAATCAAATTTATTCTTAAAATCCATAGCATGCCAGCGGTAGAATATACCAAATCGTTCATCACATCTGTTGTGTTGGGGAAAGATGTCGTACCCCGCATTGGATTACACCAAATGGAAGCTTTGCGTGCGGACCTAATTAATGCAATCCAGAGAAGTGTTGATCCTAAAGTGAGTTAAACAAGGTCAATTTTTTAACCAATTTTCATTTGTAAATAATTTGTATACCAGTGGAAAACAATATCATGTTCAGTCATTTGCTGTGGATGTGGACCTGAGCCAACATCAGTTGTTGAGATGTCCGGCAAAGACACTCATATTAATCAATATCAAGAAGTATGTTTAACTTACTATATACGTTTTTCATAAAAGACATTGAAAAATATATAAATATTTTGACATATTGCATTTTACGACCTTTCAGCAAAGAGACTCAGCACGTTCCACAAGTGCACATCCTACGGATAGTTCCATTGCCTTGACATTACATCAGGTAAACATATGTTTATTTTTATTATTAACAAAATATAACCTCCGGTAGAGGTTCATATTGAATTAGTATCCCCTAAGGTAAAATAAATAACATAAAAATATAAAAAAATTTCAACTAAACACGACTGAGAAATAATATACACTCACATTAAATAATAACTAATAACTAATTCTTTGTATAAACTTCTATCATTTGTAGCCACTATACCCTCCTGGGCGAATAATTCACATAGTACGTCATCATCCTAAACCAGAAGAGTAAGTTTCTACCATGTGTTTATTTACCACACACTGCGATAAAAAGAATATTTAGAGTTTAAAAATATTTGAATTACAATTAAATTTACCATTCTACAAATTTTTTATTTGAATATCACAGTTATTTCATACATTGAAAATCACTAATCATAAAAATTTAATGCAAAAGCAATGGATTTGTTTTACTAGGCTTTATGTATGCCAGAATGCTGGACAAAATATTTCAAATATAGTCAAATATTAAGAACTAGCTTATCCCGAGACTTTGCTCGCATTGTAACCCTTGAATAAATATCAAAGCCTGTTAACAACACCAGTTTACATAGTATGTAAACGAATATTGTGCCGCTATGATCATCATCGTGGTGATGGTGTTAACCCAAATTTTGTCTGATTAACATTATTGATACATTTTCGTTTTAGGATTTGAATTTTTTTTTCAATTTTGAAATTTATTTTACAATAATTGAAATTTATTTTACAATAATTGAATTTCAATTTCTTCAATTAAAATTTATGGAATCGAATGTAATTGCAAAATCGACGGTGATTTTGCAAAAAACATCTCCGTTAGGACCTTCTGCATGAATAAATTTTCACTTTTTTCCGTGCGGAGAATCGGACGTTCTGCTAGTACATAAAGAAAAAGCGTTTCATTATTATAATGTATAAGATAAGAGTTGTGTTACTGTTTGCATATTTTTATAACACTATTTTCAATAACGGGGTTTCAATAAAATTTATTAATCTTTCAGGCAAAAATACGACAGCGGTTGGAGGTAGGCATTTCTATATCGAAATCTAGCTCTGTATACAAACATTAAACTTTTACAGTATAAGTGCATGGAAAAAATGTTTGGCATGATCTTCACATTTGTACATATTGCCAAAATATGCACAGTATAAACAAATGTGATATATCCTTTATAAAAATTACATAAGTTTCGATTTGTTTCTAATTAATGTTTAATTTTTATGATGAATTTAATTTCGCCCATTTTTTCACTTGGTCCTTTACAATTTGCATGCGTTTTCAGTACGTTAGGGATCCAGTTGTGAGATTAAATCGTTAGGTATAATCCGGTTCCACATATCTGTTTTTGCATGCATATACATAATATAAAAATAAGTGATATAAATGAGATCAATACATCATATTTTCATGTTTATTGTCTTTTATGATTGCAGAAGTGTTCTAAAGAGCCATGAACCGGTCTATCAGGCGATTTGGGCCGATACATACGATTTCGACGAAGTGCTCATTTCACCCGTTATGTTGCAGGATCACATGCCGGATAAAGTACTTTCGGCGTTAAAAAAGGTAATTGCCGTCACTGCCGATGGTAGCAATTCATCATTAATTAGTACTGAGTCTTAGACATCACAATTATTTTTAAGTTTTTATTCTAAAGCAACTCAAAGCTTGCCTATATTTGTTTATACATAGTTCATGTACCCAGACTGTTTCTTTGACCTATTCTTATTTATTTAAGTCTTTCATTGAATTAAATTAAGAGCAGAATAGTATTTATAAGAATATTTGTTATGTTCATATATTATTTCACTTCTTCATTTTGACGCTTTAATTGAAATTAAAGACTAATGTATGTGCTATAATTTTAATTGAATTATTTATTAAATTATGAATTTTATTACTCACCTATTTAGTTTGATAATAAAGTTGCACACAAATGTGTATTGTTTATTTGTGCCTGTATTGCCTTTTTCTTTCGCATTAAACTGTTTGGCCATACAATTTATAGAATCATGCCTATGTACATACATACTTATAGATACCATAGTTACTTTAGGTGTATTATAGTTAGTGCTCATCGTCGACGATATTACGAGATTAAAAACCAAAATTACTCGAAAGTTTTCTTTACAAGAACAGTGCATACTTTCGACATCTCCCCAATAGCTAATAACTGTAGAATAACCTTTTTTTACTGTTGACTTTGTGACATCAATTATGAGACTTCGTTGAGAAAAATCGCAAATACGCACTTCTCAAATAAAATAACTATTTAATATACATATATTATATTTACAACTTCTAGTGTATTGTCCTGTAGTTGTTTTGTGGCGAAAGTGTATTTTATTCTTTATAGGTTACAAGGGCATATTATTTGCTATTTCATATGCCGGTACGACGCGGTTTGTTTCTTATTTTTTGTTTTTATAATTTTTCACGATTTCAGCGATTAAGTTTTCCTACTGTTAATTTTGTTTTAATCAAAAGAAATTCCTCAAGAAATCATGCGTTTATTGTTGTAGGTTGTGTCTGCAAGTGGACCAAGGAAGCCGCAACGTCAGACATCAAATGCATTCTCCACATTATCCAACGACTATAACCATTATGACTTTGATGTTGAACGCATAACTCCTCTTAGCTCCATCGATCCAATCAGCGTTTTAAAAACTGAGGGTAGACTAAACCGCCTTTCACATAACTCATATCCTAATATAAGTTCTATTAATGTAACACCAGCAACACACCGTAAAATCTGCCACGAAACATCTTTTGCCAATTTGCAAGTTCCATTTGACATCACCACGTTTAGTGGATTAAATTCAAGTAAAACTTCATCGATTGCTGGTAGCATTTTAGGACGAAGTCAGTTAAGCTCGGCTTTATATGATATATCAGTTGATGAGAGCATAACAACAGTAACACGCCGAAGTCCCTCCGTACCGAGCGAAACTGCTACGGTGATTATAAATGATTGTGATCCATTGCCGATTCAACGCTTAAAGACTGTAGCTTTCGATATTGATGCGGATTCTGTGGCCATAGGGAAATACATGCCAATATCACACGTCTCCAAAGATGCTTTATATCGTCAATACTCGGTTCGAGCCGAGAAACGAAAACGAAATTTACCCTTAACAGCATTACGAAGAGCTTCGGATGTGTCACGACCAATAGATTTATTGCACGATGATTCGCTAGGCTTGGCACCTTTAGCTAGTCCTGAAACGTTATCTGAAATTTCCAGTATATCATCCCGCACGAGTGCTCCTATTAGCTTAGCTAATAGTATAGAACTTTATTTTCATAATTTCAATCTGGCCGCTGACAATCCGAATGGGCGAGCCGTGCTTGAGGGCATATTTGAATCGCAATTGCATACACCAAAGATAATGAGACGAGCTCCGAAATTCAGTGAGAATCTTTCTAATTGTGCCGAGGACAGTCGCAATGTCGATCAATACAAACGTATGGGCCGAGTGTTTGTAACATTACCGCCAATATTTGATGGCGTTCATAGCAACAATAACAATCAAAAGTCAAGTTTTGACTCAAGCGATGATAGTTATGAATCAGTGCAAAGTCTCAGCCGATTTTCTTCCAAACATGACTCCAGCGCAGAGCATAACTCAATTGGATGTAATGTGCTCCAACCAAAACAGAGCTCAAAATCACTAGATCCATTAGATAGTGTTGCAATGGAACAAAAACCAACTGAGCGAAATACAAAAAAGTTAACATTTAGCGATAGTGAAATTTTGAATGAAGCTGAGGTGACTGAAGTTAAAGATAATCACTCCCTCCTCTTTGAACACAAACGATCCTTAATGAGTGATATAGATAAGCATACAAACTGTGGATCGGCTGATACGACTTTTTATAGTGCCAGTTCTTCTATCGAACAATTTTCAACACCTGGTAAATTGATGTACTGTAGTAATTCTAGCGGCAATGGTATCTCCGAGTGCCAAAGTGTCCCTGAAGAAATAATCATCATAAGACCGGGTGTTCTAGAGTCACATTTTCCAGTACTCGAATCTGTTTCATACCTGGCTGACCTCAACTCTGCCGATACTATTGATGACTCTGATATTCCTAGGTGTTCCACAAGTATTAATGTTCCTACAAAACAAAGAAAGCATGAAGCGATTGGTGGTCGCATTCGAAAACGACTGTCTTCTGAGGATTTTATATTTACACGCACTGAGGATTTTCCGCTGGTTTCACAATTGGGAGAGAAATCGAACAAACGTAAAGCAGCAGTCTACCCTGTGGGTTCGAATTGCAGTGTTCCGAGAACGAAGCCACCAACATGTTCTAATATTCAGATTATGAATACGACAACAGAAACATCCACTGTAAACAAATCTTCATCAAATTCACAGTTACAAAGGAAAACCAACTATCTGAATTCTCAATACTCTTCGAATCCCCCTAATGAAAGTCCTAATATAATGCTTCCAATAAAATATAGTGAAGAAAGTAGTGTCTGAAGTCTGTAACAAGTACCAAAGTTATTAGTATAGTATTAAGTTTACGTATGTATGTAGAGTATTTATTGAGTTCACTTGCACGTGTTATATCGTTTACATGCCATCATCTTGTACAAAAGACTTCCAATGGAAATTGCGTATTTTCCATTTGCAGCGAAGAATTTGTCCAATCTCGGTGAATTCAAGAATCATCAACATTTGTGCATTGTAAAGAACGAAGTGCAATATAAACCATCTATACAACTGTGATCACAATTAATATAAATTGTTTTATTGTAAAATTCGATGTGTTGTAGTATTTGAAGTTAGAACCTTCTATTGATGAATAAAATATCCTCAAGAAGTGGGTTAAAGACATTTTGATATTGATAAAAAATATGTTTTAGTCTTTGAATCTTCATTGTGTTGCATTGTTTATATATTATTGGGTTTTCAACCCAACTGCATTTCAGTCGAAGTTTAAAAATTCGGTATTGCCGACTTCAACTCAATCCGTCAAAAAAAAATTGCGGTTGAAGTATGATCGAACTTCAACTTTTTTTGGTATTGCGGTTTTCAACCCTGTACAAGTGGGGTTGACTAGTATATAAATAAACTTCGACTGCTTAATAGCAGTTGAAGTTCAACATTCGTGCAGTGAGAAAATGGAGAACGGGTAAAATAACTATTTTAATTAATGCTAAATTAATGTTAAATAAATTTTAATTATTATTTTTCATAAATTTTTAGAAAAAAAAGTTACAACAACAACAACATTTGCGCCTGCATTCCTAGCATCCACATACCGAAGACATTTTATAATCACAAAGCCAAAAATTTTAAGAAATTATACCATTTTGTTTCTAATATAATTCAGATTTTATACATACAATCATCACGTTTAAACTGAAGTAGCCCTTTCTGTTAAGATAAAGATGTTGAACTTTTTTCTTGGTGAAATTATGCGAACATGAGTCCCGTCGATGCAACCAACTCCTCCCGGGAAAGTACTTTTTGAAGAAAATGAAACTTTTGAAGCGTTTTGCTCCTCCTCAGTTATTTGAATTTTAATCCATTGGGCACAAATACGTTCTTCAATTATATTTAGAACCTCTTTAATTACTAAAGATATCGTAGGTTGCGCCAACACAATGTTAAAATAATTTCCACTGCATTTTTGATAACCACCGTCAGCAAGGAAACGCAGAGTTGCGCATAATTTTAATATAGGAGGTATGGCCGTTCCTCGCACACGTTTGTGGAAATGTTCCTACATCTCAATCAGTAAAAAACAAAATGCTTCTTTATTTAATCGAAAATAACTTATGAATCTGCAACAAATATTATTAAAAAGCCACTCAATTGTGAAAAAACTATGGCTTACTTTGCATTTGGAAGCTCCAATGGATTTGAGTGATCACGAAGGCTTTTTCGTATACGTAGTACATCAATTTTGTCCCCAATATTTTCGCCATTGTAATATAAATCAAAACTTATATAAATTTTTTTTTATTTATTTTAATGTTTATTCACTTTTTCGCGAGCGACAACTGAATTAAATTATTTAGATATGTCGTTTAAAAAATTTTAGCAGTTTCACCAGAGAACGTATATTTATAGAGAAGGACCACCGCGTTGCCAAATTTAGGGATATTTCAATTTCGGGACATTTACTGTTTTGGATGAGCGTGTTTCACCACAGAAAATTATTAGCGTGTTTCACCACTTAACTTCAGGGGCACGACAATAACAGAATTGAGTAGTTGTTAGAGCCAATGGGAAAAATATGTTAATATATATAAAAGAGAGCCAATGTACGTTAAAGCTAATATAAACATATACATATATTATATTTATATGCAGGTGTTTTCTGGTTGGTGGAAAAGTTCTTGTATTCTATGTATGGATGTGTGTATGTATATGCAAGTATTTGGATTTCTTCTAATCCTAATATATTTGGGTGGGGAAATTGCGCCAAAAATGAAAGTTGAAAAAGAAATCGTCAACGGAATTTTAGTTCTAATAGAATTTCGTCGTGAAAAGTTTAGCTCGGTCGCCAATTCGTTTTTAAAGTGTTTTAAATAATTTTCTATTAAAAATGGCTAATGTTAGGAAGTGTCGCGTTCGCGAGTGTGAGGCAGAATCTTCCGGGAGATTCTTCTCATTTCCAAAAAGAGAGGAGGAGTTCCTGAAGTGGGTGGAAAATTTACGAATCCCACCAACGCAGGATTTACCCACCCGCAATGCATTTGTTTGCATTAAGCACTTTGAACAAAGTGCTGTGGGTGTGAAAAAGTTGAAGGCACATGCTGTGCCCACCCTAAATCTTGGTAAGTGATGTTTTTTTTAATTTAAAAAGTGCATGAGTTTTAATTTGTACATAGATACATTCATACATATGTATAAGTACATATCGCTCATTTAAATGAAAAGTGTCATACATAAGTTGTTTTTAAGAATATGGAAAACAGCATAAGCTTATTGAATTAACTAGTGAAGTGTAGTAAAATATTTTATTTGTCATAAACGTTGTTTGTGAAAAATATAAAGAAATTTTGATGTCATGAAAACTTAATTTTTATTGTAAAATATCTCGTGTTCGATATAAAAATCCTGTGTTCATGTAAATGAGCGATATACATATCGTCTGAAATGCAAAATAACGTATCATCAAAAAATTCGAAACTGAGTGTCTTACTGATTACGCTTCACTACTTCAAATTACATATGTACATAATACATATTACATATTTTCAATATTTTCTGGTTCTGAGGACAAATATAAACCAATATTAAAATTTTGTTTCACTCATGTTCCATTTTATTTCGTGTTTCATTCATGCCACTGTAAGTTTCCGAAAATGTTGTTAAGTTATTTTGCATTTCAGGTGACGATATGTATGTACATACATACATATCAACATACATAAGTGTACATAGTAATAGAAGGGTTTTAAACTCATTAGTTATGATGCAACTAAAATTTATAAATAAAAATAAATATTTTTCTAGACATATAAAGGATATGCTAATATTTTCAAAGTTAAAAAAAAAAAAACAAAAAAAAAAACATAAAATGTCAAGTGGAATAAATTCTGTTTGAATTGTAATATCAAACTGTTTAATTTGTGTGAACAAACTTTAAACTTAAATCAGATTCTTAAGATCCTTTCCACTGGATCGTTTCTAAGCTGAGAAATATTTCATTCTAATTTTATTTTAAAATTTCAAAGCTTTATATACCATTTTTCAAAATATCCTATATAACTAAATTTATGTACATGTGTGCAAGGGCGCGTGGATCTGCGCCTGCATGTGTGTATGTATGTTACCTATTGTTTTAACATACATATGTACATATGCTGTGTGAACTTGGGTTTGTTTTCATTGTCGTACATTTACAAACATTGTTTTGCATGACAATGCATTTCATGTTCAATATACATACATATGCAATGTATGTTTAATATATTTGAACATACTAGATATTATATATGTATGTATATTTGAACATGAATATTAGTGGATGAATTAAAGTATACAAAATTTATGTTTGATAAAAACAAATTTTACAAATTTTGTTTGTATTTTAACAATTTCTCAAACGGAATTATAAATTTTGTATTTATAAGTTTTACACAATTTAATATCAATAAAAATAAGTGTCGATGAACGGGGCGGCGAGAATCCTGTTCCGACTTGCTGGAGCTGGCGATCGAGTTCTCGCGGATGGAGGTCGAAAAGTATAATCGCGGTAGAGTAACGAGGTGTTGACGCGGTGCAGTGTCTCAGCGAAAAAAAGACTGTGACTGGGTGGCTTGTGTAGAACGAATTGTATCTGCTTTCTCCTTGTCCATCCGTTTGTTGTTTTCAGCTGTGGTGAATTGCGATGTAGCATTAGGATGCGCCAGTTTTACCGAGTAGAGGGGGTGGATACTTAACTCATTTAAACAGTGGACATACAGTCCACAGTTTTTATATATTTCTTATCTTTAAAATTATATTTAAATTTTCATTAATTTTATATATATACGTACTTATTGCAATTTCTTTAAAATTTTTTTTTTTTGTACATAAATAGGATATGACGAACCCCCTAAGCATTTGTGGACGGCTCAATTGCCGGTTCGAAGATGCTGCATTTCGAATTGCGTTAACAGGCAGAAAACGCTCTTTAAATTTCCGAAAGAGAAAGATGTTCGGGAAAGTTGGGCAAAGGCTTGCAACTTAGTTGTGTCGCCTTCCGATAGTCTTTTTATTTGTCAAAACCATTTCGATTCGCAGTACGTTACCAAATTCAAACTATTGCCTGGGGCTTTTCCTTGTTTCAGATTAGGTTCAGCACTAAGTCATAGCTCGTCTAGTGCTGACTCTATTTGGGTGTGCCCGCCCGTTTCTAAAACTTATGGTCATCCTGAGGTAGCTGTAGGAAGTAAAGAAGAGAAGGACGACATAACTTTGAGGGAATTCGAAACATATTCAATTTTAGAAGAAAAGAGATTAGAATTAGAACCCCAAAATGACGACGTAGGCTATGCATTAGATAGTCGTGAACGATTTGCTCGATCGGCACGTTACTATCAAAGTAATGCGCTTAAATTGAATAAGAAGATCAAGGAGTTAGAGGGTATTATTAAAGACTTGGAAAAAAGGTATCAAGACCTTAATAAATGTGCAATAGTTGCGGATGTAAATTCAAGCAAAGATGCTGTAACATTCGCTAGGATGATCGTCGCCAAGCGTTCTATTTTCAGTGACGATGAAAGGGCATTGGCACAAAACATTAGTTACATGTCCAATAAATCCTATAATTTTATGCGTGACGATTTAGGTTTCGCTTTACCAAGCAAGAGCTCTCTTTTGCGATGGCGCCCCATAAAGTATGTTGTCCCTGGGTTCGATGCCAATGTCTTGGGAAATTTAGAGAAAATTTCAAAAAAAATGTCCGTTTTAGAACGAAATTGCGTTCTATTATTTGATGAAATATCAATTAAGACCGACCTAACATACAATAGAGTTAGGGATGTTATTGATGGGTTTGTGGATTATGGGGAAGGCCATCGTGAAATGAAATTAGGTAGTAAGTGTTGTTTTTTCATGATAAAAGGGTTGAGTTCCAATTGGAAATATGTGTTTTCATATTATATTTCCAAAAATGGACTTTCTACATTCAAATTACAAGAAATTTTGAATAAGAACATCACAGCACTAAAGTCAATTGGTCTAAACGTAAAAGCTTTAGTCTGTGATCAAGGGCCCGCTAATATTTCAGTTATGAATTATTTAAATATTTCTGAAGAAAACCCCTTTTATTTGCACGAAGGTTCCAAGATATATTGTTTATATGACTATTGCCATCTAATTAAGTCCGTCCGAAACACATTTATGAAATATGATATTTCAACTCCAGATGGAATAGCCAGCTTTAAAGTTATAAAAAAACTTTACTCCATAGATCAGGACAATACATGTTTCAAGATATGTCCAAAACTCACAGAGGCCCACGTATATCCTAGCGTTTTTGAAAAAATGTCTGTAAAACGTGCAACCCAAGTTCTGAGCAATTCGGTTGCGGCTGGCATTGAAATGGCCGATAGCCAAAATTTATTCGGCTCCGACGAATATATATTAAAATGTGCAAAGCCTACGCAGTTATTTGTTAAAAAAATGAATGATCTGTTCGATGATCTAGACTGCAAAAATTTTGTTTCAAAAAATCCCTTAAAATATCCGCTATTGAAAAACGACTCCGGGAAGGTCCAACGCCTCTTTGATTACATTAAGTATTTGAAATCAATAAAACTTCCGAACATGGCTCACAGTAGGTGTATAGGTGGGTTCTGTTCCACAATTGTTGGAATGATTCAATTGAGCCAAGAATTATTCAGGGAACAAAAGGAATTAAGTTATATATTCCTTGGGAAACTGAATCAAGACGCGTTGGAAAATTTTTTTTATAGAGTCCGAGCTAGTCAGGGTATCAATACCCATCCGTCTGCCAATGAGATACAGTATATAGTAGGTAGATTGATTTCGATGAAAATATTGACGGCAACATTTTCAAGATAAGGGGGCTAATTGTGAGGATGATGACGACATAAATTTAGATTGGAACCTAGGCCCCGAAGATCGTCATCTAGATGTACAGGGAAACGAACAGGAATCTGAGCAACTCGATCTGGAATCTTTCACTATTCCAGACGAAAATTTTGTTGAAGAGGACGACAAAGCTGACGTCCAGATCAAGCGGTATTACACTGGCTATGGTATTTACCAAAAAATTCTGTGTAAAATCCATTGCGAAAAATGCACCAAAGCAATGACGAAGACACAAAGTGATTTATCGCTTTATTCGGAGGCCCTAATCAAAGCGAAAAATTATAAGGATGACGCGGATTTAAGGCTAGTCAATCCAAGTGATAGGGTCTTCGAAGTGTGTCGACTGCAGATGATGTGGTACGTCAACCTCTTCAACAAATATGCTCACTGTTCAAATGTTCGTAGTCTGATGTTGTCCGCAATTAAAGAAAAAACGGAAAATGTTTTTCCTGAGTGGTTTGACCCAACCGATGAGTGTTTTACTCATAAAATTAAGTTGTTAGAATACTTGGTAACGGTACTGTTATTCAAAAACTCGAAATGGTTAGTAAAAGAAGAAATTAATAATGAACGACATCGGAAGCGCGATGCTAAACTAAATAAACTAAAGTAAGTTGCAAGTCAAGACCGTTTGATTTAAGAACATCTTACTTTTGGGTGAGTAATGAATTCATTGAAAATACATATTTACTTTTTTTAATATTTAGCATTTTATTCTATTTACAGGTTTTTTTATTTTCAGCTTTTTCTTCTATTTTCAGGTTTATCTTGTTGTATTTTCAGGTACTTTTTTCTTCTTCTCATTTTTTTCCTTTTTTAGCTTTGCAACTGAGCTTAGCTTTTTTAAACACAAATGTGTTTCCATCTTGTTTAAGTGCAACATTTGTTTTTAAAAAAGCAAGTGAAATTCAATGACTTTTTTATAAATTAAGTCGTGTGAGAAATTTCCATTTCAAATGGACAATTTCGTAATTCTGCATTATAATTTTTTTAACATTTTAAACTTGCTTATAGATTTTATAAAAAATCTTTAAATTGTTAATTTTAAATAATAGTAAATCAATAAAATTTGCATATATGTATGTATATTCAGAAAACAATAACCTTGACTTTGATTTGTTTAAACTTATGTAGATACATACAGGCATCGCATATGGGCAAGTGCGAAATTAACATACATGTATGTATGTAAGTATATTCTGAAAACAATAACCTTGACATTGATTTGTTTAAACTTATATCATAGATACATACGGACATCGCATATGGGCAAGTGCGAAATCAACCCTTATTCATGTACAACGTGGCATGCGTAAATGGAAAAAGCCAACAGATCATATACTTATGAAAGTGCACATGCGTGTACAAAAACATATTGGAATATGCATACATACATATGCATACATATATACACCAAGCAGACGCTCATTTATATAATATATAAATAAATTATATTATAATTATGCGTGCAAGTAAAAAATATTAAAGAAGGCATGTTCGCCATAATTGTAAATTTGTTTACATGCAGCATATTTATATAAATATGTATGTACATGTAACTTTTTCTTGCGCATAGACCGACAAGCAAATGTTTACACAGGACATACATATATTATTTCTTTGCCGTATATTTACCAAAGCAAATACGAGCTACATATGTACAAACATGGATAAGGGACAAGTGCCGCACGCATCTTTCCGCATCTCCGTTATCACGACAATCAATGGTCGAAGCTCATGTTTTGTCGAAGAGTCAATGTGGCGAGGGTTGACGTGACTAGGCGTCACAACATTGTGTTACTGTCCAAGCTGTGCCGAAAAAACAAGCAAACGAACGCCAACCGTCGCCGCTTCCCTTGCCGCTACAACAGCTTCGCCGACAAACTTGCGTAAATATGTATGAAAATGTATGAGCGTGCATACATATAGACGCAGATTTTTGCGAGCTACGGCAAAATATTTTAGATTTGGCAAATATTTTAAATCGTCGAGAGCTTTGTTGCCACTTTTGGTCACTCCTTTCTGTGTTTTGCGAGTTTGCGGGGTTGTCAGTTTTACAGCAGTACAAATATCAGAAATTGTTCAATTTGTGATTTTTAGCTTTTGCCATCGTCGCGAAAAGACGCTTGCTGGCAAAGGCATGATCGGGGAGATATACTGGTATTTGCTTTTGTGAATGAAGCAAGTGTGCCTGTTGAAAATACGCTTGCGTTCATGAATGAAAATGTTGTTGTTGAGTGTTTTACTATAAATTTAGGCATTGGCTATTTGGCTGCCATATTGAATTGTGACGCTGCTGATGCTTTTCGAGACAATTGTTGTGTTTTGTTGGTGACATATTTACATGTGTATGCTCACATATGTATGTATGTATATAGGTTTGTGTATACATTATTTGTTCGGCAATGTGTACATGTACATACTATATGCATTTACATATGGAGCAGTGCGAGCACATTTTATAACTGTTAAGTGATATCATGATTTAAATTTGAATTTTACTTATATACATACATATGTATATGCATGTATATGCACAAATATGATTACAAGTAAACAAACATACATACATATGTAGGTATACATGTTATATGTTGTAACAAATCCAATTTTTATTAGCAACAAATATAATACAACAGTATTTAGCAGTATACATATTATGTAAATATTAAAGAAATAATAAGAAACATAAGGTGTTCAAGTCCAAACAAACTATAAATATTACTGTGAATATTCATTTCTTTTATTAGAATGCTATCAGTTTTACATGCATTCATAAAAATTTGCAAAATGATATTCATATCAATACATATGTATATGCTTGCATATAAACGTATAATATGCAACACATAAAGCGCACACATATCATTACTAATAAGTCATATTATGATTTCAATCCCTGAAGGCGTTTTATGTACTTACATATGTACATACGCGTGTGCATGCTATGTACATGTGCATATGAATACGTAAGTTTTAAATTATAAAAAGTATGATTTATGTACATACATACATATGTATATATTGCTATTTTTTTTATATATTATCATAGTATTTTACACAGATACGTACATATGTATATGTATCTACATATTACACACATATCAAATGGACATACATACATATATGTACATATCTACTACATCAAACATAGGATATAATTAAAAATTTGGTCTTATTTTAAGATCAAAAACTTATCTATTTGTGAAATATAATTTTCAAATCAATGCATATAATTGCACATAAACGTATAAAAATATACATAAGCCAAAAGGCTTACCGCTGTAAAATTGAAGTAAGTCTCTGAGTATAATTTTCATTAAATGCTCAGCTCTGTTCACGTGCCACTGTTAACATTTCTCCTTCTGAGCTAGCTGTGGTGAAACACGCTCATCGCATTTTGTTAGCTTTTGACAGTTCACACGCTTGTCCGTTGTTGGACCTTCTCTATAAATATACGTTCTCTGTCTATACTTTACATTCTCTGGATTGGCGTTGCCAACCTAAGAAAGGGAAATTTGACAGATAGTGAAACCAGAGAACGTATATTTATAGAGAAGGACCACCGCGTTGCCAAATTTAGGGATATTTCAATTTCGGGACATTTACTGTTTTGGATGAGCGTGTTTCACCACAGAAAATTATTAGCGTGTTTCACCACTTAACATCAGGGGACACGAAAATAGCAGAATTGAGCATTTTCAGTGTTAAATGAGAAAAATAATGATAATTCCAATGTTAAGGAATGTACGCTTACAGATTCCCTTTTTTACTATGCGCAAACGATGCTGCATATAATTTATTGATCGGTATACATATGTATATTTTTTATGAAAGCACATAAGTATGTACATATGTATGTATATATTTTAAAATTGAGCTATTTTATGATGAATTCCATAAAATCTTTGCAAATGTATAATTCAATAAAATTTGTATTACCACCTAAATATGTATTTTATATAGGTTTGGTACGACATACATACATATGTATGTATATTTGTATACTTAAATAAAAATTTGCTTTGGTCAATAAACTTTTCGATATCATGTTAAAAGACCAAGCGGTCGCACATTTTCTCATACACATATAAATGTGTTTGCATGTAAACAAATATAAAAGAACCATACGCATAATGTTTGTAAATTTGTCTACATGCAACAAATGTATGTAAATATGTACATTCAATGCTTCATGCGAAATTTTCGTTGATGCGGACAACCAATGGCGGAGCTCATATTTTTTGCTTTCATGTCAAAGAATCAATGTGTCGAAAGACTGACGCGACACAACATTGTGTTGTTGGTAGAAAATCCGAGCTGTGCCGAAAACACAAACGAACGATCGCCAATTGCCACTGCTTCCCTTGCCGCTGAAACAGCTTCGGCTTCCAACGTGCGTAAATATATATGTATATATACGTATGAGCATGAATACATACATATCGACGCAGATTTTTGTCACGGAAAAAAATTTTAGAAAAATATTATAAATCGACAACTCCTATGTTGTCAATTTTCTCACTTCTTTCATAGAACAAACACCAGAAGATGTTCAATTTATGATTTTTAGCTTTTGCCATAGAATAAAAGGCAAAAATTAGAAACAAATCTGTCGAGATTCGAACCTGTGTGCTCATCCCGGCTTTTCAAGCGCTTACCACCAGCACCACCACTGACACCCATTCTATGACGTCCTAATTATGGTTTGGTTATGCATGAAAAAAATATAAAGAGGATCGCCGATTGTTACCGCTTTCCTTGCTGCTGGAACAGCTTCGCAAACAAACTAGCGTAATTATGTATGCATATGTATGAGCTTGCATACGTATCGACGCAGATTTTTGCGAGCCACGGATAAATACTTATTTTGGAATTGACAAATATTGTAAATCGACAAGAGCTATATTGCCACTTTTGTCACTTTTTTCTGTGAAGAATCATCAGAAAGTTGTTCAATTTATGATTTTTAGCTTTTGCCATCGTCGCGAAAAAACGCTTCTAGGCAAAGGCATGCTCGGGGAGATGTAATGGTGTTTGTTTTTATGAATGAAACAAGTTTGCCTGTTGAAAGTGCGCTTGCGTTCATGAATGAAAATATTGTTGTTAGGTGTTTTTCTACAAATTTGGGCATCGACTGTTTGGCTGCCATATTGACTTGTGATGCTGCTGACGCTATTTGAAACCATTGTTGTTTTTGTAAACAATATTCGTAATTTTTGCGGGTGACAAACCGCCATGTGAACTCATATAAGTATGTATGTTTTGTATGCATTATTTGTGGGGGAATGCCATACACACATATTTACATGTGTACGCATATTTGTATGTTGGTTTGTGTATACATTATTTGTTGGGCAATGCCGTACACATATGCATATGTATGTACATGTAGAGCAGTGCGCGCACACTTTTTACTGATAAATGATAATATCACGATTTGAATTTGTACTTACATACATATGTATGTATGTATGTAATTAGGTGCTAATATGTAGATGCGTATGAAAATTTAAATGAAGAAATGTAAATTACATACAATATTACTGTAATATATTAGTTTTTAAGGATATTATGATAGTATCTCACATACATAGGATGTATATCGCATATATGTATGTATATAAAAACATTCATATATGAAATTATACTATATTACCAAACATAAGAAATATTTAAAAATTAACTGTTATTCACACATTAACTACAAATATATGTATATTTTGAAAATAGAAAAATTTAATTAAAATGTTATCAGTTTTGCATGTATTCATAAAAATTCGCAAAATGATAATCATATCAATTGATATGATGGCATGTAAACGTATAAGCAAAAGGCCAACATACGTCTGTATCAGCAATGTATATTTCTGAGCATAATTTTCATTAAATGCTCAGCTCTGTTCACGTGCCACTGTTAACATTTCTCCTTCTGAGCTAGCTGTGGTGAAACACGCTCATCGCATTTTGTTAGCTTTTGACAGTTTACACGCTTGTCCGTTGTTGGACCTTCTCTATAAATATACGTTCTCTGCCACTTGTATATATGAACATTGATTAAAATATTTACTTATTTATAATGCTAGTTAGAAATTTCTCAAGATGTTTTATGTTTCGAATCATACGACGTCCATTTATCATATTTGCAACGGAACGAACAAGGATACCAAACCATAACGACAATATCTGTGTTGACAACTTCTTACGGTCAGAAATCTTACTTTCAGAAGAAAATAAACAACGCGCAATGCAATGTATGAAGAAAACACCACAAATTGGATTGAAAATGGGACAAACTACAAAAGATAGGTCATTCGCTGCTGTCCTCATATGTCTCTGTAAAGATGAAAGGGTGAGGAAAGGACATTAGTTAGAGATAAGTAAATTAAATAAACCTTTTTGTTAAATTTTAATTTCCATAATGGCGTAAAGTGAACCAAAACAGAACTTAATAGGGAGATGGTTTGACTTTGAAGTGACTATACTATGAAAACTTTCGAGTAGCATCCAAAATTGAGAACAAAGCCGCTTTATTAATTTTCATAATATAATCAAAATACATATACTTACATACATATGTACGTATATTTGAAAATTCAAAATAACTCGGTTTTCGAAAACAAATAAAACTTGTACAGTTTGCATAATTTGACATTTTAATACTTTTTAAGGAAAATTAAAATACTTTGAATGTACCCCTTTGTCCCATATCATGGTTTCCAGTATTGTAAGTTCAGGAGATATATTTGCCCATATTTTCTGAAGAGCAGCCTTATAAGCCCACATATACTCAATAGGAATGAGGTAAATTTTTGGCAATAGTTAACATCGAATAATGAAAATACATAAGATTCTCTTAAGTCTTGGTTTCAGTTTAAAAGCTGTAATAGTTTAAGAGGAAAGTCCCTTCAAAGTCAAAACATCTCTCTGTACATGTTTTTTTTGTTCCATTCTAACTACATATATATTTAAATTAACTAGATTTTTATTAAATTCGATCCTGGTAGAATGTAATAATTATAAGTTTAATTAAAATTTATTTAGTATTTACGTATTCCGTCCTATCACGCAATTCATCTTGGCAAAGCTGGGTAGAAGAAAAAAATTAAATTTTCAAAAAAAAAACTGAAATCGTTTATATTCAATTGAATTTACAAGCAAAATTTGGATTCGCTAACTGCCACTTTACCAATTTCGAACTTACGTTCGGAATTGTATGATACCAATTTCTTTCCCGAAAAAACAGTATACGATGGATCGTGTGATAGGGCTGATTAACACCTCCGCAGGAATAAACGGTCGCTCCAACTCCTGGATGTCCTTAGTAGTTTCGCGTAGAATTCCTTTTTGATAACGATTTTGTATACATACAATGCTGCGGTGGCGTTATTACGTAAATACCATTTTTTTAATAAGTTATTTTTTATAAATTTTGATTTACCATAGTAAAGTGGTTGTGGTTTCCTAATTTCCTAGGGTGAAATCTCTATACTCTACACTCGGCGCTCTAGTCGACTATCTCGGCATGTTCGACAAATCTCCTTTCCCGGTTTGTTTTTCAACCATAACAATTAGATTAACATCTTATATATTCCTTTTTGTTTATAAATATAGGGGGACTTAAGGATTCTGAAGACAGTGATTTTATAGACTGCGCCTTGCGTGAAGCGGAGGAGGAAGTTGGTTTGACTCGAAATCGATTAAATATTTGGGGATCAGGCACTCTCATAACCCCTTCACATACCGCTGCAATCATGCCTGTTGTGGCTGCGGTTAATGACTTTAATCTAAAAGAGCTAAAACTCAATGCGGATGAAGTTGAAGAGGCATTTCTAATATCCGTCAGAGAGCTGGTGCATCCCAAAACGTTAAAGCATACACAATTTAAGGGAGGGTGGAGTACTCCTAATTTCGTTGTTGGGCATAATAAAGTTTGGGGCATTACAGGTTTTTTAACAAATATGTTTCTAAGATGCCTTATTCCCTTTGAGTTAAAGAGACTTAAACATCATGCTAAATATGTTCGTCCTTTCAAACACCACCATTAATTTTCATTTCTTGTATAGGTATACTATATGTACATTTATACGTACAGTTTTATAATCAAAAACATATTTCTGTTATATTGTGAAAGTTTCAAATGTTTCAATGTGTATAACCGCTGAATAAAAATATGTGAATCCACATTTAAAATTGATGAAATATTTTATATTTATAATTGAAACTTCTCACAAAATCCGTCAGTTTGTCAAATTAAACATAATTAACTCATTGTTACTTTCATATCAAATAGTATATGCACGAAATTTTATTTATTTTGTATGACGTATACATACTTATAATGTATATACAAAAATATAATCTATTTAACTATTCAATTTATTAAAAAATTGCGAATGAATATTTAATATTAAACAAAATATTGACAATGAATGTACATATGTATGCAAGTATTTCCTGGTGATTTAAGTTTTAATAAATACATTTTTAGAATTTCATGGTGCAATTCATTTCGGTGTATTTAACTGTTTTGTACCCTTTATGACAGAACTAGATTATTTTAAATTAACTTTTGCAAATAGCGGGGCTCTTTTTATTTATTTTTTCTAATTAAAATAGGATCAATACTTATTGTAAGTGTCAGTTTCAAACTAACATAAAAACATTCGTGTAATAAAATTTTTGAGCAAAACATACTTAATTCAAAAATATAAATGCGAAGCAGAATACATATGTAAGCATACTCATGCATATAATTCTATTTTCGCTTCAATTATATTTTAAACAACAAAAAATACTCCTTTGTTAAGTGTTATATGTAGGTATGTATATTAAATTGGAATATAACTGAAAGCAAGGCTTGGAACCCAATAATGCTACGTGGATTAAGGTGACCGCAAGCTAAATCCTTATCTTGATCTCTTCTATTTTCACAGTTACGGTGACTTTACTCTGTAATATCAATTGGAATGGAAGTAGTAAATGTTGGGGTTTCAAGTTCCTCATGCTTCTTCATTTTTAGCATCTGAAATTTTAGAAAATTTGAAATTTATTGATTAAGATCGCTTAATAAAACATTTGACAGACCTGTTGTAACTTATAATGATTGATGATATCTTGATCTGCAGGACACGATTGTGTGAAGGCATCCAACTGGTACATGTGATACATGTAACGCCACAGAGCGGTGAAAAGTGTCTACAATAACAAATTTAAAATGTTGTAAATTAAATACGTTTTTTGTTTTCATATGATATTAATGTAATCATACCGGGATTTCGAAATCCACAAAATATTTTCCTGCTACACGAATATGTTGCAGCCGCGGCATAAGTTCACAATCAAAACAACACATAGTATCGCCGGTAAGGAAACGTGTGTTTCGATTTGCCAAATGGTCATTGATCTTCCTTAAGTGACTCAATAAAGCATTGTTTTTGGCCTCATCTTTCTTCACCAACATAAGCTTAAGCTTGACGTACAAATTTTCGATCAGCGTTGCCACTTCTTTATCCTTTGGACAAACGAAACATAAAAATATGTAAAAATAATTAAGAAATAAATTATATGTATTATACCTGTACAAACAAGTTATAACCGCCAGGAATATTCTTCATGATATGCCGTTCAATTTTATCGTTTTCTAGGATAGCTAAACCATTATCAATTAAGATAGGTGGATGTGTGGCTTCGAAATTGGTCCGAAAATCGGGTGGTGGCTTTTGCATATCCACTGTCGTAACCTAATTATTTTCATCTAGTGCGTTTATATTGAATTGGTATAATGTTAAATAAATTACCTTCAAACTGATAGTTTTAAGCTCTGCCAAAAGATACAGGTCCATAAAGTATTCCTGGCAAAACAGGCAAGCGCCCTTTCTCCTGCCATCGATTGTAGAGGCCTGTAAGATAAATTAATCAGTTTACAGATGATATTATCTCACCAGAAGATCCATATTAAAAATTCCAGATTACAATAAAAGTATTCAAATTTCTTAAATGTTTGAATTTCAATAATATTTAAATATCTCAACCCGTCTAATCAACCTATAACAAAAACCAGGACTAATATTGACAATGAAAAGAGAGTGGATTACAATAAAAAAAACTGATACTATTAGATTCATTAAGTAAATAACTATTGAAAAATAAAAACATGTCACCTTGAATTGTTGATCCTGAACTAAATATGAAAAATAAATATAAAACACATTACATACAATTTTTATACTCACATTTTAATAAGCATTTGCTTAATTTCAATCAGATTTCGGTTCACAATTTCAATAGGATAACTGATACTAATTGTCAAATAGTTAATTATGATAACAATTTACGAAAAAGAAATGGAATCACGCCATTTACTCAATAAATTTACCTATATTTTGGAGGTACCGAATTCATAGGGAATGACGAGACGCGCCTAAATGCGTCTCCATTAAAATACCGGTTTATTAAAAATCGACACAAAATATTCTCGATTTTTTTATTTATTGAATTTTCTTTTTAACAATACAATTTCAACTATTGAGATCCAATACAATGTATAACATTATGTCACTCTAACAGTTGATTTAATAAAGATTGTTCTATCGTTTGTTCTTCTTTCTCAAAAACTGTTCCCAGTCCTGTAGGGTATGATCGAGGTGATTTCATTTCATTAACATGCAGATTCTCTTCAAATTCTAAATCGTCAAAGTCATTTGAAGCGTTGTTAACACAACTTTTTTCTCAGTGGATTCTTCATTTTCAGATTTATTATTGTCATCATCAATGTCATTCACTGTGGGACCTTTTCTGCGTTTTATGTATCGCCATAAGGTTGTGAGCGGTAACGAGAAAAACTCAGCAGCGAAACGTACCGACATTCCGTTTACAATATGACCACGATATGCTTGCATCAACCTCTCTTGAACACCATGATCAACCATATCTTTACTGCCATTCCTAATCCAAACAGCGGGCAACAATCCGTTATTCTTCAGTCTTGTTTTATATAAATGAACAGTTGACTTAGGAACATGTAAAGAGCGCGAAATTTCCGAAATTTGCACACCGGCCTTCAGTTTACAGTAAATTAGATCCTCTAATTCCTTATTCGATTTTCGTCTTTTACGTTTCGGATGTTTGGCAACACGAGAAGATACGGTTGAACGTACAACATTATAACACTTAGCAGCCTCCCCTAAACTCATACGACCGTCCAATACGGCATTTGCAGCAAGTTGTACCGCTTCCGAGTTATGCGCTCGTTTTTTTCTCTTCACAACACGCTCCTCGACATCACATACAGAATCAGAAAATATTTCATTATCATGACAGTTATTATTATTGCTATTGTTATTGTATGCTCTCAAGTCGTTTTCGATTTCATCAAAAATTCCTTCGCAAGCCTCGGCTACCATTGCGGCGAAATCTAAATTGCTTACTGGGTTGTTATCCACTGAAAATTCCCCTTTAACCACCACTCCATCTTTTATATGCTTTTGCGCGAATGGAACTCGATTCGTATGATTTATGGCTAATTTTTCACTGTTTAGTTTTTCATCTGTTTGAAAACATTTTGTGTGCTGTTCCACAACGGAAATCGTATCTAGCACGTTCTCATCTTGTTTGGGGGTCACATATTCGAAGTGAAAATGTTGGTTGTCGTGATGAGTAAGCATAAGAACATGTCCTCCGTCTGAAAACTCGTTGCCCCGCTTCGCAAAAGCATCTTTTCGTAGAGCGAATGATTTTTCTGTATTTGTTGTTCTACAGTCCTTTATATGTTGTTGGTGTTGTAGTTGTTTTAATTGTAAATTCGATTTTACTATATTTTCTTTCTCGTCCACATCATTTAAACCATCGCCAACTGCTATTCTGTTGATGTTGAGCTCGTTCGCATTCCCCACAATTTCATTTTCAAGCATAAATTCTTCCTAAAAATGGGCAGAGGATAATGAAAGCATACTATTAGGGGATCACATCTTATGAATATGATATCTGTGAGTATACGACTATATTTTCTACACTGAGCCCCTGTTACAAGCGATTTGGCTGTATCATGCGGAAAAAAATGGCAAGCGCGCCCAAAACTTATGTATGTACATTTTTTTGTATAAATGCACACATATGAAAAGGAAATATAAAATACTTTTTATCTCTAAAATATTGAATCACATCATTTACTTTAAACTCTTACTTAAATTTGCACAGATTATTTTACATACTTTCTTTTAATTTTATGCTTTTGGCTGTTTTGTTATAACTTTTATTGGGCATAGCAATTTAATAGCGACCTTATTAGCGCATTTGTTTAATTGAACGCGATTGCGATTAGAAATTGTTATTGTTAATTCCAAAATAATTTTAGAGGCATTTAAAACATTTGCTTAGATAATCCAATACACATAAAAATCACATCCACTTTCATCACATTCGTAAAATGTTTGTGTATGTACCAATAACAATTTATATACATAATTTTTATTACAAACTGTTAAAATTTGACTTAAAAATTGCTCTGGATATCATGTTGACATTCAATTTGAGAGTTATTGTACGTAAATTTAAAGCCTAATATTTTGATAATTGTAAACTGACATATGTATATACATAAACATGTATAAATGATATACATATATTCATTATAAAACCATCGATCAGTCTTACAATTTTTTAATTTCAGTAGTTGCAACAATTCATTTTTATTAGGTATTTCATATTTGCAAAACTCATCAATTTCTTATTGAGTACATAGCATCGGTTGAGTATGATGATGTCATGCAAATGTGCTTCACTGACAAACCAAAAATACAGTTCTATAAATCTAAAGAAATTTTTTAACGCAGCTGCAGATATTTACATATACACTCATATGTATGAGCAAAATATGCTCATTGGTAAACAAATGCCCTGCAAGTAAAATCTTTGAAATAATTATAGTTATTATTATTCGCCTTCGAAGTTATTTCTCTAGAACATATAAGAATACTATAAATAGATGTGTATATATGTACATACAAATATGTTATGTATATGTACATACAATTGAACTTCCCTAACCCGAACCACAATAATCCACAAAAAAAACTTTGGGTTAGAGACTTCTAGTTATAGGGGTTTTCATTAAAACATAATTTTTTTTTAATTATAAAATATAAGTCAGTGTAAGTTTACTTCGTATGCGGTTTTTGGTTTATGTTCATAAAACGGTTGAGAATATCTCATCCACTTCATTATAATCTGTAATTGTAATATTTGAAGGAATAAATAGGCGCGGCGACTTCTACGACTAAGAAAATCACGTGCTAATTGAAAAGTTCGATTTATGTAAGGAAATTTCCATGGAACTTGATATACATATATTGCCAATTCAAGAGTTCAAGTTATAGAAGCTCGAATTATGGAAGTACACTGTATAGGAGCATCCTAAATCCCAAGGAAATATAGAAAAAACCTTCACCTACCTCCCTTTTTGAGTTTAATGTGAAATTATATTGTTTAAATTATTTATAATCCTATTTCGTACTTTTTTATTGACTTTAAACAGAGATTTTCCAACTAGATTTATGTACGTAAATTGATAAACATATGTACATATATACAAAGTTAAGTTCATTTATATGCGTTTTGGAACGGACAGAACTAATTTAATTTTTTTACGTTTTTTTTATTTAAATTTTAACAAAGTTTAACTGCCCTCTTATTTCGAAATGTATATAGCGAAGTAAACATCATTTCATATTCACGTTTAAACTATGTTTTCTTCTTTTTTTACTACGCGATGCAATTTTAACTTAAAATTATACACAGTTACTTTTACTAAGTCGCTTCAATACATACATATGTATTTAAAAATGTCGTTTTTTCGGTTATATCAATGCTTATATTAACTAAATATATCGTTTTACTACATTAATATTCTAAATATTTATTTATTTTTAGTCAGCTACCTCTACTAACTACATCACGCCGATTGCCTAAATTGTCTGCAGTAGTTTCTTCACGTTTCTTTTTTTTTTTTTGTTTAATTATAAATGTATATACATACATATATGTATCTATTTTATAAATTGATTCATAAAATATTCTAGTCTATAAATAAGTATTAATATTATTATGCATACGAAGAGATTAGTACTGATGATGGATTATTAAATTGAAATATTCGTTTCAAATATTTTATCGGATTATTTAAACACTGACTCCTATTGTATTTTCCAAATTAAATAAATAACAATTTTCAAGAAGGTGACTGTTGATAATTATTGCTATGCTACATACCACCGATAAGATAAACGTGTCACATAGGAAGAAAAATAAGAAATAAATTGAAACAGCCTTACACTACTAACGATATGATTTGGAACCGATGACTTCACTTTTGCAATTTGTACCAAATTTATTTATACACGAATACACATATAATTTTAAATGTGGATGACACATATACGCATATTCAAGATACACAGTAAGTATGAATGTAATAAATATTTCTGATATATCACTCAGATGATAAATAGCTTCGTTAGTTTGAAAAAAGTTAGAACAAATAAAAGTATATATTTTTATTATTATGTATGGATTAAGTAACAATATGTTGTAACATTCGAATTTTTTTATCCATTTATTATAATTTTTGTTTTATTAGCAGCTATTGGAGGTAGATTGTTTTAAAGTTATAAAATACTAAAGAGCGTTACATAAGATTATACTATAACTAGTGCTTAGTGAGTCATTTCTGATGAATAACTGTCAATTTATGAATTAATGTGCACAAATAATGTTTACAAACGAAATCTACAAACGTTCAACATACAAATTTTAAACTAAACATTAATTTTAGAGAGCGAATCATTCAATCACAAGATCAACCAGTTGGTTTACAGCATAGAGAGTGACAAGAAATTTTAGACTCGAACCTGTTTTTCAAGCATCATAGACTGAAATTTGTGTGCTAGTGGTATGTAGGATGTATATATAAAAACTTCTACAAGTAAAATACAACTCCCTTTGAGAAGGAATAAAATAAATATGTTGTGCTATTTCCAAAAATAAAATGCTACAATAGCGTAACCATGTATGTACATCTGTATTCACAAACAAATCAACTTAATTTAAAGTCAAAAAATTTCTTAATTTAATCTACTTTAACCATTGCAAATAGTTTGCACACTTAAGTGCTACGATCACACAATCTTTTAGCTGTTAAATAGGCAGAATTTAGAAACATCTCACACAAACTCCCAACTGGTTTAGGCACAGATGCAATTTCTTCCAAGATGGGTGTTCATATTATCAACAATAACTTTAAAAAGTTAGTACTGTTTATAATACTCACCTTGATAATCAATTCAATTTCAGGCACATCTCCATTATTAGTTCCATTGGTTTCTTGGTTATTCTCAACTTCCGACATCTTGGAAATGCGTGACGTATGAATTTCACACTTGCTGTATCGAAACGCAACCCACACCAAATGAATTTGAATATTACTCTAATTCTAGTTTTTCCTTCTTTTATTTTCTGACCAAGCACAATCTGCTTTCTTTTTAAGAATCTAATAGTCAGACATCAAATGAAATTCACTTAAGAAAATCTTTTGTAATTGAATTCGAAGAATTTATCACACCTTCTCATAAACGTAACGAAATGCTCTCGTCTATTCACAAAATAATGTCGAAGCGGGATTAAAGCAATTTCGATAACACGGTTGCATTTACACGGCATTCGGAACTTTGGACATCATATTCGATCACTGATCGATATATTTATTTAACCCTTTTGTACTATATGTCTGTTCAAAATTCAGATGAATTGGGCTATTAATTTTTAATTTGGATTTATGTGGTATATATTTCTGTTTATTAAGGCAAGCAAGTATGTAAAGAAAATAAACAAATTTAAATAAATGCAACCCTTGTGAGTATGTTCACATTTGAAGGTAAAAGTAAACTAAGTCAGCTGTTTTGTCGAAGATATAAAGTCCACAAATAACATTTTAACGTTTTTCAACATTTATTGTAGTAGCTACTCTTTCTTAATTGTAGTTAAAAGTAAACACGTATTTAATTGGGTTTAGTGAGCTACGTTAATCATTGGCATTTTATAATGAACTCTTTGTGATTCCATTCGAAATAAAAAAGTATATAACTCTAGTATATAATATCACATCCAATGTCTATTTTCCCCGCATATACGGACGGAGAGGGGAGAATAACCAATGCTTCTGATGCAGAGCGTAATCAAATCCCTTCGTCCAGTTGGTTAAGTAATAGCAGCTTTGCTTTGGAAAATGATCATATTAAAAGTTTGGAGAACGTTGAATTTATGGGATCAAGTTGTTCATTGGACGAGAGTAATGCTGAATCTACACAAAAAACAAAGAAAAATAAAAGAAAAGCACATAAAAGGAAGAGTAAGAAAAAAAAATATGACTCTGATTGTAATACACAGATTACACCCATACTGGAGTTTAACGGAGCTGAAGGGTATTATATAGATAAATCTAAGATCCAAAAGTATCTTACCGTACGCACTTTACATAAACCTGCCTGCCCTCGTTATCGCTACCGTTCAAGCAATGTTTTGGGAAATGGTTTCTCATACAAATCAAATGTTAAAGAGACAATTCTAAAATGTGGAAAACGCTATTTTCGTAACAAATGTTATATACAAAATGATACAGTATGTAACAATACGCAAATCGCTCTAAATGAAAGTGAGTATACAGCAAGACTTGGTCAACTGAATCGAAGAATATTGCAACCAAGTTCTGATATACAAGTGTGGTTGGAATTATTATCTTTACAAGAACGAAACCCCTACAAATGGTCCCGCCTCTTATTAGCTGAGAAAAAGCTTGATATTATCAACCGCGCATTAATCAGTTTTCCACGAAATGAACAGTTGTATAGAATTTATATCGATATTATAAACGCCACATATCCCTCCTTTGAAGTTACAAAAATTTTGGATCGTTTACTAATGAAAGATCCTTATAGTTATACATTATGGACAGCGCAAATAATGACAACCCAGGGTTCAATGGCCCGATGTATTGTACCAGATGTATTACGTATTTATGAACGTTGCATGCGAAAAATGCATCGTGCTCAGCAAATAAGTACAACAGTCGGGTCAGCTATATCTAATACAGATGATGTAATGCTACGATTATTTAACAATTGTGCCCTTTTTCTTCGACAAGCGGGACTTAATGAGCAGTTCATTGCATTAATAAAACTTGCGCTTGAATTAAATATAACAACTGAAATTTTTAAGGGATTTACTCCTCTTGAATCTGATCAAAACACACTAATTGAATTCGAAGAACTGGTTCTACAATCAGGACTTCCAATGAATGAAATATGGCTCCGTATAGAAAAGCTTCGACAAGGATTTAATTTTTTGCCATGTCCAGAAAAAATTAAATGCAATGATCCACAGCGTATTGTTTTTAATGAAGATATATGTCACTACATATATCCAATGGAATCACGAGAAAATTCATTTTACTTAATATTACTGATTTTAAAATTGCTTAAAGTGCCATTTATTCAATGTGAAGGATTGGCAGATAAGTTTAGCGCTCATTTGGAGTTTATGGGTGATTCTGATGCAATTGAGGACATTTTGGCAGCGTGTTTACAACGCAATTTTGCAATTTCTCAAGAAATGCAGAGAGAATTTCAAAGGGCCATTTGTAGTTTGACAAAGGAAATGACAGTAAGTCCCTCTTTCTTAAGTAACACCATTGGTCATGAGGTATACATTCGTTGTGTAACTGGCCTCTTACTTGACTGTGCTGCTTCATATACAAACATTGATAAAAGAAAACGGGAGCTATTCATAGTGTTGTGGTGTCGTTTTGAGCGCTTGATGCTGATTTTTGAACGATACAATTCAAAATCATACAAAGAATATGTTAAAGCAGGGCGAAAACGGTTTAAAAATTTACTTAAACAAACGCCCAACCGAAATGTGCTTATTTATTATACTGAATTCGCTATATATGAATTTGAATCGTTAAACGATCTAAAAGATGTTCAATCAGTGGAAAATATATTTGAAAACCTCATTGCTTCTCATTCCTCTGACGAAACTCAAACATCTGATTTGTGCTATACATATATAACATTTGCAGAAATTCTTATTGGGTGTGGAAAGAAAGAGGAAGCTTTACATGTTCTATTATCGTTTGCTTTTAGCAATAAAATTCAAAATAACGCAAATCCTGGTACTGGTAGAATCCTTGCTGCATTACAGCATGTCACCGAGAAGTTGGACCATCAGATTTCTATTGAAAAGAGTGTAGAAATTATGGTACTTGAGCAATATTTATTACCCGATTATACTGTGTCATTGCTTAAAGTACGAGTGCTAATCCAGTGTCTTATTGGGCAAAAAATCGATGCAATTTCTTATCTTGATAAACTGATGAATATATTTCGAAATAGCAATGACCGACACCGGTTTCTTCGAGAATGTGTCACGGAAATATATTTGAGTGTACTACAAATGAAATGCCCAAATTGTAAAGTGCCAAGTACCTTAGTACGAGACAGAATTATTAATGGCCTGACTGAATATCCTCGGAACTTATTCCTTCTTCAACACTGTGGTATATTAAACTCAGTTCCTTGGTTTAGAATACGTACAGACCTATTTCGTATCAAACCAACCATTATGTCAGTTTTGTTTTTAATTATCTTAGCCCGTAATAGATATTTTCAAATGTATTATGATAACGAGTGTGATAAACAACATAATGACTTAATCATTCGTAACCGTATTCTTCATATATTCAAAACTTTATCTAATGATCAACACAGCCCAATGTCAAAGAGGAATGCATTGTTAAAGAATGCATTATTTTGGAGATTATATCTTCGTTTCTTATCAGACCAGTCTACTGATTTTGAAATAAGTAAAAAATGTCTTTTAACTGCTTTGGATGTATGTCCGTGGAATAAGGCTCTATATTTGGATGGAGCAACATATGTGCCGCAAGAGTTATCACATCTACAAGACTTAATTATAGAAAAGCAATTACGGATTTACGCGCTTCCTGAAGAGCTTGAAATTTTACGCGATCAGTGAACATAAATACATTTAAATCCAATTAAATATCCGAAAGAACCATTTCATTTAGTTTTGATATATAATAGATATATACATAGCTTCCATCGTTTTACATTTTATGTTATTCCAATTCCAAGTATCTCAAATCATGTTCAGAACAGTCACCTTTATTAAATAAATTGTCTAAAATATATGAATTAATGATGCTTAATAGAAAAAATAGAAATGGCGTATTTTAGTCTCATATTAGGTAAATCATACTCGGAACTCCCATTTATCTTTCTTACAAACTGATAAAAATATTATTTGTCTTTGGGTTGTGAAAAATATTATTAATGAAAAAAATAATAAACATTTATGTTATAAAAAGCTATAATCTTCAACATTCCAAGTCCTTGCGTAGGTTATGAAATAGCTAGATGAAATTAAAATCAGCCAATACTAGTCAATATCAGAAGCTGAAGGAAGAGTTCTGGAAGGTCGACTGGTCTCTCGCGGAAGAGAATATTAACTTTTAATGTGTTGCGATGGCAATAGGGAAGAAGTTAATCCCCTAAAACAGATTAACACTTACCGATCCAAGCGGGGTTAAATCGCCAAAAAAACAGGCCTTAATACAGAGCCGCAACAAAATCTTCAAGTCGTTAGCCGGCAGCACATGGGGAAAAGACAAAGAAACGTTGTTGGCAACATACAAGGCAATCGACTGGGTGGTCCTCAATTATGCAGCAGCAACATCGTCATCTGGATGCAGTGGTACGCAGATGGGGGAAACTCTAGACCTGTCAGAATACTGCACTCCGGACCACGTCTCCTAGGAGCATCAAGAGGTCTTTCCTCGACGACGTCGTACAGTACGCCGACTGGACTTCGGACGCAACTGACTAAAGACAGGTACTGACCGCCATCCACAGTAGACCCATCAACATCTTCACCGACTCCCTTCCCGTGAAGTTCTTGGAATCAAACCACCACCCATCACAGACGAAGAGCTCGAGTTGCCGTTCTGGATATTGTGGCAGGTTAAACTCCTTATCCTTATCCAGAATAGACCCTGACATACCCAATGTATGTTCTGCGTGCAACGAGTCTCCGCATGACACTGACCACCTCTTCGCATGCCCTACTAACCCTACTCATCTAACACCCTTTTCCCTTTGGTCCGATCCCGTCGAAACAGCACGTTTCCTGGGCCTAGATGGCGTCGACGACAACACAGATAACCCTTACCATCCTAACGGGGATTGAGAAACCGTTAAAACAACAACAACAAATTAATCCCCTCGGAATGATATCTAAGCAAATGGAGCAGTTAATGGGGTGGTATTAGGTAATTTGATAGTTGAGTGGAGCACACAGCAAAATGATGGTGCATTCTACATGAGTAGAAATTGATACATACATACATATGTACATGCATATGTATATACTGAGGAAATTTAAAAGAGATGTTTCATACCACTTAAAGTATGCTGGTATGGTGACTCTTATAAACAGACGTTAATGCGTATCGTAATGTTTTGAGTTTAGTGACTCTGATATGTATGTATGTATTTTCTTATTTGCACTAGATTTTAACTGCAACCTTAATAGTAGAAGTACATTCGTTATCAAGAAAATCTATTGATGAGGTCATGAACCGGCCTGGAATAACCCTGAAATTATTATTGAATTAATCTTGGGACGTTTAAACTAAACACAAGAAGCAAAGTACATACATAAGTATATATAGTCATGGTCAGAGAAATATCACACTTTTATAATAAATTAAATAAATTTAAAAAAAATCCACAAAACAACGTAAAACAACGAGCATGCTGTTAGGGGCATTAGAAAAAGCAAGGCCGATCCTTTTAAATTTTCCCGAGAAATAATGGATGAGATAAAGGAAAAATTTTGGTTTAGCGTATCCAGTAGACCTGTAAAAAGGCGCTCCAATTATGCTCAGTTGTTTGGACGATTAAGTCGAAAAAAATGGTCACTGTACAAAATGCTCAACTTTTCTGAAGAACATTTAGAAACGGACGTAAAATTTTGGAAAGTAGTACTTTGGAGCGATGAAACAAATGATTTGATGTCAAGCCATTTGTTGATTCCTGCAGGACTCGGGCATATAACTCCAGACAAAAACCATTAAGCGCGGTGATGGTAGCACGATGGTATGGGGGGCGTTTTAGTGGTACGGCGTTGGACCATTGGTAAAGATTGATGCTAGAATGGAACCATTCGCGTTCGAATCTATGACTGGAATCGGGAAGGCATAGTACGCAATTCCACAAAGTAGATGCTAGAAGTTAGTAGAGAGTTTGTCCCGACGATGTCAAGCAATTTTGAAAAAATGTGGACACTTTTACAAGTATTAACGTTGTAAGTAATAATTAATAATAACAATAATTAATAATAACAATAATTAATAATTTTCCGTAGAAGCGGGCTACTTTGCTATCTATGTCCAGACTAAAAAAAGACAAATGAAACCTCAATAATATTAAAAAATAAAACGATTAAAAAAATCGGTATAATACTTTCTACATAACTTACTTATTTCACGACTTATTCTATGCTAATGAAAAAATTCATTTTGTTTTCTGTTTATACATGCTCAAAGTGTGCTATTTCTTTGTCCGTGACTGTATAACATATTTATGTATACTTGTACGTTTATATTAAGTATGGGTCATGTTTTTTTAGTTCGTTTGCAGCATTACTAAATCTTTTATGTGATGTAGAAAAAAAAACAGATCATAAAATGTTAAATAATAATCAAACAAACATTTGTTAATAAGATTATGATTTGCAAAAATTGTTGGCTGTCGGATATCTTAATATGGTGCCCCACGCCAAATATCATCTGAATTCGAAACGTATATTGTACTAACTTCATTGGTATATTGAGTAAAACGAAATTCCGATGCCTCAAACATTTCCTATTTATTTAGACTAATGTCAGAGATAATAAATGACATTCTCTCACATGAATGTTAAAGAGCGCAAAACTTTATATTCGACAAAACATTTTCCAATCAACATTAAATTTTGTTTCGTTAATTTATTCGTTAAGTAAGTGGAGACTAGTACAATTTGTTGTCTCATTTTTATGATGTTTAGCGGCCACTTGGCCGACTGACTGATAACTTGTCTTGCTCTATGAGCTGCTTATGCCTCAGTTTAATTTTGTCGTGTATTGTGTTCGGTTGAAATAAATTTGTGGTTGTGCTGTTTACGACTTAATATGTAGCACGCAATTTAAAAACTAGAAAATAAAAACAAGAAAAATTTAGAAGAATAAATAAAAAGCACCAACTTGAAAATCCAAGAAATAAAAATAAGCCAATACAGTTTCGGAAGGTTGGTTTCGCGTTATAGTGCTTGTCAATATATTTTACTGCCCATAAGCTTTAGCCCTAGAGTGCTATTGGTGACGAAAGCATTAAAGCCGAGTTACGATGTCGATGTGAAATGAAAAAAAAATCTATATTATCTACATATATGCATGTAATTTGTTTTTGTTCGGTTTGATAATTAATATAATACGAATCGAGTCGAGTGTTTTACAGTGTTTACTCGACTGCTTGAGAAGTTCAGGGAATTTTCGCCTTGACGGAAAAGTCGCTACAACTGCAGTTCATTTCTACAGGTCTAACTACTACCCTTTTCTCTTTTTTCGTATTCTTGATCGTAGTGCGATATCTGAGATACAGAAAACTTCAAGGCCTTTACGCTCGTCCTCCATTAATCATTTCGCTATTAACCACCTCCCCAAAGTCCAATGAAAACGACAGAACAAATACGAGAAAGGTAAAATATTAAAAATAAAATCGAAAAGAGCCAACAGTGTGATAAAGCGGAACCGAATATAAATCTACACTGATAATGTGGATGTATTAGTATGTTTATTTGACTCAGTTCAAATGTGTTCGTTTATTTACTGTGTATGAGCGTATTGACATGTATATAGATATGTACATATGAACGTATACAAATGGTCTGTAAAATAAGAATAAGACGACAGAGGAAAATGTTACCAATGAACATACATACTTATATATACAAATATATATATATATATATATATATACAGATGTATGTAGGAGTGCCATTTCTAATTTAAGTTTGAGCTGTATTGACTATACACTACATAGAGATGAAAGCCCTTTGTTGCTTATACGCCATGCTTTCCTGAATAACGATGCAGACATATACATAAATATATGTATGTGTGCACATTCATATTATTATGTATTGATGTCAAAACATGATTAAATCTGTATACTCAAGAATACGTAAATATACAAATTGTATATGTGGATATTTATTGGGCAAAATAAAAATTCATTAGTAAATGTATGGAAGTGAACATTCATCCATGTGAGGGCTTTTGAAAGCTCCATACACTTCTCTTTATATCTACACTTTCTACAAATAGTTGTGTTTCCACCTTCCTCTTTATTTCTCATCCTCGTTAAGTTCTCTCTCACAACTTTATGGTTCGGCCGTAAAGAGTATTGGGTTTGTGTTTTGATTATAACTACCGCCAGTTTGTCTGTTTACAGTATATATGTCTGTACATATGTACATACTATATATATATGTACGTATATACAATGTTTATATAAAATCGCTGATATCCATGTGTACATGTACATATGTATATCCAACATACGAATATACATAAATAAATTGTAAATTTATGTAAATTTTCACAAAACATTGACTAAGGCAGAGGAAATTTATTTTAGTTTGAGTCAGATAATAATAAAGTACAATAAAAATAAAAAGAGCATAAGTTAAATGATAACTATAATTATCAAATTTAGATGTCATTTATTAATTAATGTATGTATAAAATATATGAACAAACAGATATTTGTAGCTACGAATATGTATGTATCTCGCACTTCAAAGAGAATTTTAACAAAAACAAATCACAAATAAAAATATTACACTCATTTGCATGGCATACAAATAACTACATATGTATGTACATATGTATGTATTTGTGCATACATACTTAAGAATATGTAGCTTTTATAAACATAAATGGTTAGCTTTAATTTATGAATAGACGATTACCGCTTAATTGAAACTATTTCAACAAAAACCACAAAGAAATGGGATACATTTTTAAAAAGTGCCTATTTTAAAACAAAAACGAAAGACAACCGTATATACCATACACACATATGTACATAACAGTATATAACGATTTTATATTTGAAAGAAAAAATTAAGTTCTCGAAAAACTTCATAGTCAATAACAAAATAGTTTGAAAATAAATCAGTCGCAGTGGTTTATTTTTAATTTCTTGGATCCTATGAAAAAGCTACGACAAAGGTTTCTTACATTATAAGGTAAGACTAAATTATTGCGCATACGCCATGGACATGCTGTTTCATGGGCTGCTCCTGTTAAAGCCTTGTATAGGAATACTTAATTGCAGAAGACATTTCGATAATAGAAATAAGAAAAGTATGTAGAATAAAATAAATTATTAAGCTGAAGTCAGCGAAAAACACAATAAAGGGCGTAAATATTTCAAAACTGTCAAAATCTTAAATCATACTTACTTATGTTCAATATAAGTATGGATTGAATATATATACTAGTTAGTTCATATATATACATATGTATTTTTATATCTTTAGGTACGTATGTATTTAATCAAGTATGAAGGTGTAAGTACGTATGATATTAACCGGTTTGTTGTTTTTAAAACTGGTAAGAAATAACACGTACATACATATGTACACACATACACATGTTTATATACATAAGTATAAAAAGCTTCAACCATAAAAACAGCTTTCAAACAAAAAATTATTCTTTTACAAAGCGATTATCCGATATATTTGTTTATTTATATTAAAACGAATTTATGTGTAAATGTGTGTGAGCTGAACTTACATCTTAAATACGAATATGTAGCTCGGTTTTTTTAACTGAATGGAATGGGAATTATAGTAAATTCGAACAAAGAATTATATTGAAGAAATAACATGTGCAAATACATTTTTTTAATAAGGTGTTATGCGCTCCAACATTTATTACGAATGCTAAGCTAGAAACTCACCGCAGCCTTTTCAAATCTTATAGGGCAGAACTAAAGACAAAGTCCCTACTTTTTATTCAACAATTAAATTAACCCTTAAATGCATGGTTTTTCCTTTTTAAATACCACAAATTGTAACAGATAGAAAATTAAACATAGATTAAGGGAAAAATAAAGAAAAAAATTTTATTTTCTCACCCCCCAGATTGGCTGTTGTACTGTGTAATTATATAATTCATATGAATAAATTATATATTTATAAGAAATAAGTCAAATATAAAAAAGATATTATTGTACCCACAGTAAAACTATTATTTGCCGATTTTGCATGCTGATATATTTCTACATCACAATTATAACGCTCGTATTTACTATAACTGTTATTGAATTCTAAATAAAACCAATGTAATGTGTTTTTCTTACCTTTATCCTCTCATAAATCACTTATAGCGAAAGTGTGTATTTGTAAGTGGCGCGCCAAGCTGTCAAATTATTAAAATTAAAAAGTGAAATGTCATATGAAAGTTTGCGTTCAAAAACCAACACAGATATTTTTAGCACCTAATAAAAGTAAAAAGTACTGTGTTTGAGTTACCGTTTAGAAACTATGTAAGGAAGAAAACACTGATGTTTATATACATCATCATGCATTTAAGGGTTAAGCATCGATTATGATATGTATTGCGATTGTAGACAATTCACATCTTTTGTAGAATATGTTATGACGGATTATACTCACTGACCACCGTAATTTTTCATAACTCAGAGTTGTAAACATTAATAACATTATAGTTGATTTGATTAGACTTCTACATGATTAAGTTCTTCATAACTGTTGGATTTATAAATCCATACGAAAATATGTCATAATGTTAAAAACATAGCAATTTTGCAATTCGTCTTTACATAAAACCCTAAATCTGTTTCGACTCGTTTTAGATTTTACAAAGAACTGTTATGTGAATTTAGCTAAACCAAGTTTACAACAACGCGTCAGTCGTTTCTTCTTTTCGCAAGGTAGGTGATAACAATTGGAGTGGAGGTCTTCCTCTTCCTTTGCTTTCCCAATACTTCAGAGCTGGACATTCTACCGACATGATCTAGCCAGTTATGTTTTCACTGCGATTCAGCAGGCTGGAGAAGTGTTCCATCCATAATTTCAGTGTGCTCTGGGCACCAGTCACTACATCAACTCTGGGGGATCTACAAGAGTACGATCCGGTCTTGAAACATTCTGTTAGTCGCCACATCTTTTCGTAGAATTTTCGAGCATTACCCCTGTCGACTAGCATGTCAAGATCTTCGTACTCATGCAATTCGGGCTCTCTCTTTTTTGGTCGCAAATGCGTTTCACTTCCCTCCTCAACTCTCGTTATCTAACCCATTCCGCACGCGTTGGGGTCGATTATGGATTAGGTAGTCTGTTTACTCTCCTCTGCGACACGGCACTCTTAATCGTACCATCCGTTCTTTTGGCTTTTCCGAAAACCAACGATTTCGTTTGCAGCTGTAAAGAGTTTGAAATGCCGTCCCACAGTTCCATTACATCGAGTTGCTGATGAGTGCTCTCAGAGAGCAGGAGTGCAAGTCGAGCAGAAAGTCGTTCGGCTGTCTGTTGTGAGGCGGCTGGGTATCTTCGCTGTAACAAGATAGTAGTCTGAGTCAATGGAAGGGCCTCGGAGCATACGCACGTCTAAAACACTGAAGACGTGTCTTCCGTCTATAACAACATGATCGATATTGTTAGTGCCTTTCCGATCCGGAGACAACCAGATAGCTTGATGAATTTTCCAAGCTGGAATGTAGTACTACAAATAACCATATCTCGAGTCCCGGCGAAATCGATCAGCCCCAACCCATTTAGCGATTTTCATCATGTAGGTTGAATTTACCGACAGTTGCAGCCAAGATACCTACTTCGCCCACCCTGGCGCTAAAGTCGCCAACCACGATTTTAACATCGTGTCGGGGGCAGATTGCAAAGGTGCGCTCCAAGCGCTCATACAAAACATCTTTGATCACATCATCCTTCTCTTCGGGGCATCGGAGGCCACAAATCGGCGTTACGTTAAAGAATTTCACTTTTATGCGAATTGTGGCTAGACGTACATCCACAGAGATGAATACCAGGACTCGGCGACGGAGTCTCTCTCCCGCCACGAATCCCACACCAAATTTCCGCTCGTTTATATGATCACTGTAGTAAATGCCACAAGGACCTATTCATTTCAGTCCTTGCCCTAAAATCGTAGTTCTTAATACGTTTGCAATGGTCGTCATCAAAAGGATTAGGTCTCTCATCCGAGGCTGTTGTATATTTTTCATCGGGGTGTTTTTTTCGGGCGGTTCCCAAATCCAGCGCACAACTCTGGGGAGGGATGATTCGCCTCCTCACTTTAGCTCGCCTTCAAACAGATGTTTTTTGGTTATCCAGAGGATTATTGATCTAACACTTGTGTGAACTTCCTTTTATACTATATATGGCAGTATAAAAGTATGAATTGAGGAATCGTGATACATTTTGGTGTGTAAATGATTTTAAGACCAAACCTGATACTATTCTGCTAACTGTCAGAATTAAATTTGTTTTGAATTTCAGGAAATGTACCTTTCCTTTATTAGTTTGTTTTTATAAATTTTTATTGCACGGCATCAAATTTTCTCCCATTTCCATATACAGTCGACGCTCAAAAATTATACTATACACTTCAATTATTATAATTTCCAGAAATGCAATAGATGTATTAAACGTTCTGAATCGAAAATTCCAATTCTGAGCGTATTTTTTTGAAGGAGGTAATAATTTAATACAAGTTTGCAATCATAATGAATTGTTCTCTAATAACTTACTACGCAATTAATCCTCTGGCTCTCGATATTGTTGTTTCAGATTTTTAAAAATCCTAAACAAGTAAGGAGGGGCTATGTTCGGGTGCAACCCAATATTTTATACTCTTGGAACTTGCATGAATTAAACCCAGGGAAATACCTTACGGTGCACAACTTCAACCAGAGTCTCGGGGACAACAACGCCCTAAAGAGGCGGTGGCTCGAGAGTTCATAATCTAACAAATACAACGAGTTGCTGATTCTGAGTGTTTGAGTGCTCTTTAATGTGTGACAATAGAAACTCGGCTTAATCATTTCACACTGGAGTCCAATCGACAGTCATTCTAGTGGACTGCACATGATGAACTGGTTCTAAAGCGTGGAAAGACAAAAATGTCGGCTGGCAAGGTTATGATATCAGTCTTTTGGAATGCACGTATATAATATTGGATAAGGATTAATGCTGTATTGGTTAAAATCGCTTCGAAAATTAGCCATTATTTGTCGTAAAAAGTAAATGACCAAAAATGTTATTGTGGAATATCCATACGAGATAGACATATACCATCGCGGAGTTTTCTATGTATGCAATACCTTTTCAATGTATGCAATACTTAGTGCACTATTTTGATAAATCTCGTATGGTTCTGCCTGCGTTTGCAATGTAAGCGGAAAAAATGTAATTATCTGCGACATCACATTAGAAACCTCAAAAATAACAGTTTTTTTTTCAATATTTAAGGGATGTTAATATATGTACATATAAACCTTCCTCTTCAATCACTCTATCTATTAAAAAACCACATCGAAATCCGTTGCGTAGTTTTAAAGATTTAAGCATACACAGGGTTATAGGAACAAAGGAAAGACAAGAGATATATATGGGGTACTCACAACGTGTCATAAAGCGTCGTAAAATCATAAAATCATAAATTTTTATACTAGTTAAAAAAATTTGTTGCTGGATTGCATACTGAAATAAGTTTACGCAAATACAACCCTGAACGCTATGTTTTGGATCGTTATAACTTATAGTATCGACCCGTTCTTACTTTTTTTTTGCTAATGCTACTTTAATATCCCATTTTTGCTATACGCTGCAGAAGCGTGGGTGATGACAACATTTGATGAGTCGACTTACGAGCCGACAAAAAGACAGCACCACCGCTGGCTAGGTCATGACGTGCGAATGGATGAAAACATTCCAAGTCTAAAATTATTCGACACAGTACCCGCCGGGGAAGCAGAGGAAGAGAAATACCTCCACTTTTTTGGAGAGACCAGGTGGAAAATGCTACTCTGGAATCTCCAATTTGTGCCAAAGGAGACTGCTGCGCTATCACCGCGTAAGCGTTGTCAACGCTAATAAAGAAGAAGAAAGAATACTATTAACATGGGACATACTAATACCTCACATACCATCACCAATCATATGGAGTAAAGTCACTCGGACGTTATTTGTTAGTTTCATGGGGGATAGGTCAAATTGTCGCCCAATTTTATACATTTTAAGCACAAAGGTTCACTATTATTAGTAAAACACGCTCTCTCATTTTAATAGAGATAACTCACATGTTGGCCAATTTATGTGTACAACGTCGCCCAGAAGTTCGAAAATCGTTTCATTAGGTACTTATATGGGAAGTACGAGTATTGTCCCGATTCAACACATTTTTCATACACAGACAAATCATTGCCAGGAAAGGATTATCCTTAAATTTTTGATCATAGGGTGGCATACTCTAAAGGTATTACACTGATCATTCCGATATTCCAAATACCAATTCCTTTATTTTACTGACGTGTTAATCATCTGTTGATCTTGATGGCCATCTTGGGCGTGGTTCGTCGTCAATGCGTTCTCGATCCTCTTTAAATAATTTATACCAATTAAAAACAATTGCGACAGTTGTTGCTTCTTTTCGCAAGGTGGCGCCAATTTGAGAGGACTTTACTTCTCAATTACCTGCTCAGTCCGAAGTAGCACCTGTTGACAAGAGATATTCTGCCTTGGATTTCGAGACTGACATTGCTGTTACTGTTAAGATAGACGAAATTATCTACATATTCGAAGTTATGACTATCAACTGTTTGTTTAATATTTAATTGATATCTTAGCTTTGAAAATTATCGTAATTACCAATAAATTTTTAAGAAAAGTTACAAAAATTTTGTCTAAACGCGCTATCAAAATCGAATTTTACCACCCTCATCGTTGTTACCACTTTTATTATTTTTTTGGTACGCGCCGACCAGGGTTATTTATTTTATTTCGAGGTTACTTTGTTGAAGCGCGGTGTTAGAAATATTACAGTAAAATACTTCAATAGGGACACCTCCCATAACCGGTTCATGAATATAATATTTTCATACAAAACCAATTCCTATAACGGGACAAGAAAACAATCCAATGACGGGACATGGACAGGGACAATATTTTGCTAATATTTGGTTCAAATTATCTCAAATTTTTTTAATTCATATTGATTTGAGGAGTTTTGCGACGATTTTTTAAAGAACGGTATGCAAAATGATTGCAGCAAACAGATTAACTTGCGCTGGAGCCTCTTGTTTATTGCAGCAAAATTTTGTCCCGTTATATATTAATCAAGTGGAATTTTAAATTGTACCAAATTGGAAGTAGGCGTGGTTTTAGTTCGTTTTCACCCATTTTTACACTGTAACAAATGATTGTAAGAAGAATGCTACGTACTAAATTTAGTCGAAATCGGTCCGTCGGGTGTCGAGATATGTGATTACACCTAAAAGTGTACGGTGTGATGGCCTTTGTGCAATTTTCTCGTACCATCTCGGAGCTAAAATTTAATATTTTTGGCCTAATAATAGTTATTGGTTTATTGGGCTTTTAGTAGTTTTGAACTGTACTGTTATATGGAGTTATCTTTGGATTTCATCCATTTTCACACGTAAAACATATTAGAGAGCGCTGGCACGCCCACTTTTTCGAAATTTTTTACCCACAGGTATTCCTTGTTACTGCGATCCCATGTGTCAAATTACAGTTTTATGTATACATATCTTAATTTAGTGCTTAGTTATGGCAGTTTATAGGTTCTCGATGAATGGCGTTTTGTGGGTGTGGCTGTGGCCCGATTACGCCCATCTACGAACTCGAAACTTTTTTTGTACTAAGGAACCTGCATACCAAGTTTCTTCAAGATATCTCAAATTTTACAGTTACAGCTTGCACGGACGGACGGGCGGACAGACAGACATTCACCCGGATTTCAACTTTTACCCCCATCCTGATCATTTATACACATAGTATATATATGTACATATAACCCTATATCTATCTTGTTTAGTTTTAGGTGATGTGTACAACCGTTAGGGGAACAAAAGTATTATACTCTGTAGCAACAGGTTGCAAGAGTATAAAAATTATTATTTTCACGGCCTCCTTCTTTGGGGACCTTAACTATGCAACTCCTTCGAAATATAATTCAAATTATGTACATACTATATACATACATAGGTACATATATTAAATAACATCTACTAATTTTATTCATAAATCGGGCGAAGGTAGAAAGTGTTTGGGTGCGCCCGAGCTAAACTCTTCTTTACTGTATATATGTATATAGTAAATAGATGTGTATTCTTTTACAGCTTGCTGGTTTGAGAAAAACCATTATGTTACCCAGTTTTAATGCGGATTGAAAACGTTTATTAGACTGTGTTGTCCGCCATGAGCACACCTGAAGCACGCAGTGAAACTGTTACTTCCGATGAAGAAGATTTTAAATCGGTAATTTCGCACAGCTTTGAAGATGTACCAAATACATCGACAGCTCAACAAAGCGATAAGGAACTGCTTACCCATACCGATTTCGAAAAAATGGATTCCGAAAATGACCCCAGCTCTAACTTCAGTTGCCGGATATGGGAGAATGTTGATGATTTTATGGATGATAATTTATCCACCTTAAATGCTACTGAACATAAGGTTACCACATTGACTGAATCCACTTTAAAAACATCGGACTTGGGCACTCTGCTTGAAGTGGGAGATAAAAAAATATGTGTGGATAGAATTGATCCATTACCAAGCTCATTTCAACCAGATTTGAATAATTCAAATATGTTTCAAGTAACTAATACGATTGATACATCTAAAATAGCTAGTAGTACACCGCAATTCACCAGCGGAATCGAAAATTCCAATATATATAATGACAATGTTGAAGAAGACATTAAATTTTCGCCCAGAGAAATAATCCTGCAGACACCGTCCACTGAACAGTACAATTACAATTTATCGCTTCCTTCATCCTCACATGTTGGTCAATTGCATTCGCCTTCATCTTATGGTCATCCATTACCGTCAACGCATCACGAGTTGGACCCTCATACATTCGTACGTCCACTCCTGCAGCCACAACAAACGCACAGTCAGCAGTCTTATGGACAATATTCAACACCACCTGGCTATCATCCAAATATGTGGTATCCGAATGCACCATACGGGTCATCAAATAGCTACTACAGGTCTTGCAGTGGTAATCGATATCCTAATTACAGTAGTTATCCTCACGACCCCATGCTGGATATGTTGCAACTTTCTAATAGGTAAGTATTCAATAAGTTCACTTTTATTATTATTCAGAAGATGTTTGCTACATAAAGAATCAAAAGATCGGTTTCTAAAAAAAGCCTCTTATTGAGAGTATAAAGGATGCTCCGATAGATGTTTTACCTACAAAAATTGTTTTATAGAGGAAGGATTGATTTTAACTCAAAACGTTTTTTTGATATGAGATGGTATTTTAAATCCATACATAGGAGCTTTTGACATAACAATGCAGCGACGTTCTTGGTAGTCCAAGTGGGATCCTTCTTGACTTTACAAGTTGATTACCTAACCTAATCTCTAACTTCTTCATTCGAATCAAATTTCTTTGTGGCGAGAGACTTTTTCAAGTTTCGAAACAACAAGAAGAAAGTTTCTGTATTTCGGTAAAGTGGAGCCCTTTTACTACCTTGACATTCCCCAAATAGTCAATGCAGATCGCACCTGTGATATTTTAAGATGTCTAAGACAGCCGCTTTCACACGAGAATATACCACACAATGTAAATTTATTTTGCAACAGTGGCGCCATCGGCGGTAGGGATAAATATTTATCGAATTGCATAAATATACAATTTTCGTATATTTGAAGTAACACCTTGAAGTTCCTTCTTTGTGAATCACCATCCAATGGCCGCTGGAGCCTTTTCTATCAAATATTCTCGTAATTTTGACTTTTAGTGAACTAATAACAACAAATATTAAGTTTTTGTACAAAGTAAAAGTAAATTGGCATCCACAAAACAATTATGTGAGTATGCCAGGCTGTGAAACTTATATTTATATGTATGTACATAGTATGTTTGGCATACCTATGGCAACATGTAAAAATAGAAGACGACTTTGATCATAGTTGCTGTTTGAATATGTAAACAAACACCAATGGTAAGCACAATATTAATATACTAAGCTGTTAGCGCTTATTTTATTGCTCGTATTTGCATCACGTGCTGGGACTAGACGTTGTTATTGTAGGTAAGTCTGGGGAGCGGAAGAACTCCGTAACCGCACTTGCACGAATTCGAAGGCAGTCATCCCACACATCTAACATCTTAACTCAGCAGGATGCTGATGAACCGCGTCATAATTTTCAATGCAAAGACATGGCGACTAAGACCCCATATGGCGACTAAGAGAGCCCTGATAGTACAGAATCAATTACTTACCATTGAAAATAATAATTGCTAACGTTTCTTTTTATAGAATCTATTCAGGTTAATCTTATCAGTAAGGATGCGTTTGTTTACAGAAAAATTCACTTAATATAAGTCATTATTATGCAAAAACTGAGCAACACAGTAGTAATGAGCAAGTTGTTGCAAGTCTCATTAAATTGCACTCGTAAAATAGAATTATTAAATAATGTTTCCATAGTGAATCCATAGTAAAATTTTGGTTTTTGTGTTAAAAAATTAATGTAGGAGTCAATAGCAACTTGCAAGATTTTTAATTTACACCTAGGCGTGTATTATATTCACGCATAAACACGGGCGAGTATGTTTATAAATAATATCAATGCATTGCGCGACTTCTTATTCCGCAAAAAAAACTTAATTAACGCTATTTTGAACAAAAATAAAACAAACAACAATGAAAGTTTGAGTAAAGAAAATTTTATAAATAATTGTGAGATTGTGGTCAGAATTGTGCCAATTTTAAATTTATTAAAAAATGCGGACTACGTTGAATAAATGTAAATGTTAAGAATCAAAAGTTAAATTGGAATTTTATAATAAAAGCATTATAAAGCAAATAAAAACAGATTTATTATATTTAATTGTTTGATGCCGTTTAAGTCAAACTAAATAACTCACTAATCCAGCCTAGATCTAGTGTATCTTAGAATATTAATTTCTGACTAGATCGATTTCTAAATAAAACTTCTTTAATTGTATAGTGGTCGCGAAGCAAGGAACCGGGCAGAGAAAAATAGACGAGACAAACTAAACGGATCGATTCAAGAGCTTTCCACAATGGTTCCACATGTTGCAGAATCCCCCAGACGTGTTGATAAAACCGCAGTCTTACGTTTTGCTGCACACGGATTACGGCTACAATACAGTAAGACTTATATTATCTTGACAAGAATTACATAAATATTGCGTGGCGTATTCAAATTTAACTCTGAATTTATCGGTGGTGAAGTTCTTTGTACTTCGTTTAACAAAAACTGGCTACTCTTATAAAATTAAAAGAAATTCCCTTTGAAATTAAACGTAGAATTTGAATATGCGTAAATTTCTTTAAACAATTTTGCTGAGATATGTACATATTTCATTAAAAAGTTATTATTTATTTTTTGTTATTGCAGTATTTGGAGAAAGCCTTAATAACCCCCGCCCTCAATATACCGACTCATTAATGAAGCTTCTGGACAGGTTTTTTATAGCTCTTACATGCCACGGGCAAATTGTCTTAATATCGTCAAGTGTTGAACAACATTTGGGCCATTGTCAGGTAAAGAGAAAAAAGATGAAAATAACAATGTGATAATAATAACTACAATCTAGCAAATACGCCTTTGAGCATCAAGTGTTTATTTAAAATTATTTGTGGATACCCACTTTTATTCTTAGACTGATTTATACGGACAAAATATATTAAATATTACACATCCCGAAGATCATAATATAATGAAACAACAATTGATACCTTCCGATTTGGACGAGCTTTTTGATTGGCAGGTCGATGATGATTCAAATGAACCCAAATCTCGAAGTTTAGAACAAGAAGAGTATATAGATAGACGTTTGCGCTCAGATAAACGAAAGTTCACCGTTCGGTAAATATTCAATAGAAATATGCATTTATTTGTGTACATACATATTTCGTTTATTTAAAAACAATTATTAATTCAATTAATAAATTCAATTTACAGATTAGCCCGGGCTGGTCCACGCTCAGAGCCTACTACATATGAAATAATCAAAATCGAAGGAAATTTTAAACGCAGTAATGCAGCACCGCGAGGCACAAGAATAAACACATTTCCCTCTAATATACATATGATTAGACGGTCGCGCGGTCGAGATGATACGATTCCGTTACACGCAATAAGTGGCAATGACATTGTAAGTATGCATATACATACATAACCATGTATAAAAGCAGAGAGCTACCGAAAATTACATAAGATACCAAATCCCAAAACGCCGTGTCACTGTAAATAAATAAGAAGAAGAATAGGAAGAATCTCGAAATAAATAGCCACAGACTCATTTTAAGGTCACATAACTTTTTCCAATTCAATCGATCTATTAGACGAGTTCACCTATATTCATTGTATTATATAGTAATATGAGGAATATGAATTTACCATATGTAATGATGAATATTTTTTTACATGTAGGTGTTAATTGCTACAGCCCGAATAATTCGACTCCCAAAAGTTATTAATAGTGTGACAGTAGCTAATGCAATGGAATATAAAACGCGGCATTTGATTGATGGTAGCATTCTTGATTGTGATCAAAGGATTGGACTTGTAGCTGGTTATATGACTGATGAAGTACAAGGTTTGAGTCCTTTTACATTTATGCATCAAGATGACATGAGATGGGTTATTGTAGCTCTACGTCAAAGTAAGCTCACAATTGTTTACAAAAAAATATATTTTTTCCTTAAACATTTAATATACTACAGTGTATGATTGTCGTAATTCTACTGGAGAGTCCACTTATAGACTTATGACCCGCAATGGACAATTTATTTACTTGCGATCAAAAGGTTATCTAGAGGTACACGAAGAAACAAAAAAAGTACATTCATTTTTTTGCGTGAACACTCTTCTGGATGAAGAAGAGGGAAAACGGCAAGTTGAGGAAATGAAATTGATGTATTCCCCAATTGTAAATGCTAAAATTCCACAAACTTCGGTGGATGAGCCTGCTTCTAAAAACCCTCGACAACTTGAAAAAGCAGTACTTTGTCTTATACAAAATTTGCAACAATCGCCAATTGAAGAAGAAGATGATGATGGTGAGTCGTCGGCAGAAAGTTTTAGCAATGAATATAGAGCTCCAGACTTTGGTCCAACAACATCTGCAGCTGCAATGCATCGATATACGGCTGCTTCTCCCTCTACTCCATACTCCTCCATTCGATCTGCAGCCTATCGCTTCGGCAGATTAGCTAAAACACCTCCACTTGCATTAGTTCCACCCGAAACTGCTTCGGTCAAAACTTCAATATCAAAAAGTGTAAATGTAGTTAATGTCACTGCAGCCAAACACTTACCAAGCAATAAACAAGACAAAGCGGTAGATGCAAATCACTGTGAAGCAAGAGTGAGTTTCGAGTCAAAGGCTGAAGGAGGAGGAGGAAGATGTTTATGCCAAGGTATGAAGACAAAGTACTGTAATTATTGCCAATCAATGGAAAATCAGATAGCAAACTCCTCGCTCACGCCCCTAGGAAGGAGTACTGCGACAGATATGCCAGGTAATAAGCGCAGTGCGGAACCTATCCACACACAAGAATTAAAGTTGCCTAAAAGACGTTTGAAGAGCACAGGTACCTATTATAAAATTATATAATAATAAGTATTATAATATCCATAATCCTGATTTGAAAATTTAATCGATTTCCCAGAAATCGAGCATGTACTTTCGAATTCACTGGACCAATTAGGTAGAACGCTAGATGAACAGCTTAACGCAGCAATTGAGTTACGTGACAAGAGTAATAAATACGAGATGCCTAATTCGAATCATAGGATTGACGAATTAATGGTATGCCTCATTGATAATTTACTTTTGCACATTTTAGATTACTTATTATCAATGATATGTATTTCATTTAAGGAGGAGCACCAATTGCAGAGTAAAATCTATGTCAATATCAAAAGCGAGTATGAAGTCCAAAAACAGAATAAATGCATCGATGCCAGCGCAACGAAACACACAACAACAATTACTCCACTAGAATCGATCTGCATTCAACAGCAGCGACAACTGCTAAGTGATGATGATAATGATGAATAATCACGATTAAGTCCGAAACTACAAGAAGCAAAGTGGCAACGAATTAGTTAGTTATGTTGACCGAACACATATACATACATATATACATGTTTACGTTTGCTTATACCTATGTATCTTATCAATCACTTAAGGTTTCGTGCAAGTGATATTGACAGATCAAAGTGCTCAGAATAGACTTTCATTTCAAGCAAGACAAACTGAATGAATGAGAACTCTCAATTTAACGAAAGTATAATTATTTTATTTAGGCTTGAATGAAGGTCGGCATCAGATTGCCAACTACCTCATTTATTAGTTATACAATACTTAAAACTCTAAAATAATTTATGTACATATGTACCATATACCACATATGTATGTATATATATACAAATATACATTTATGTATATATACCATGTGTTAATGTAAATAGCAAATGTATGTTCATATTAAATGTATGTGTCATATGAACTACGCTTCTTTCGTGTCTGATAATGGCAAATGAGTGTTTTTGTTTTTGCTATTAGCAATAATGTATTTGTATATATATATATAGCTACATGGTATATATATATATATATATATATAGCTACATGGTATGTATTTATTTGAATGCATTTATAATAAGAACATAGAGGCACTTATGCAAGGAAGTTTCTTAAGTACTTATGTACATATGTTAAGTATGTGCATTGAGCAAATATATTTAGATAAGTCAAAGGTGTTTATCAACAATGTACTATATATACATTGTTATATTTAGTGTATAGTGTACAACACAATATATATGAATAAGCAGAAATATTAGTTTAAATACTGTGCACATATAAATTTTAAAGATAATGTACAGGAATTTGAGTAGTTAAACAAAATGTATCGGAACACAAAATAGCTCTAGATTTTATAATCGTACCTACTAGATTTTATAATTGTACATATACTTATCACATAAAAGTGCACTCATTCGCTTTTAAATGTAAAACTCTTAACACTAAGTACCAATTATTTAATCAAACAAAATTAATAATGACAACGAAAAATGTTGTAGGTATTTATAGTATAAATATTTAGGAAAACGTGGAAAAGACTGTTCAAATACAAATAACTTAGTTAATTAATATTATATAATATAAAAATTTATCGTATGAATTGATTGAGTGAATGAGGATAAATGGAATGTATGAATGATTATTTATGTATGTATCGAATAAATATGCCTTTGTATATTTAATTTCAAATTTATACACCTAGTTATATGTACATATGTATACCGAATTAGTGAATTTGTCATTGTTCATTTTACTCATACAGATGACTAGATAAGTTCGCAAGCGGATGATGGCATGTTTATGTATTTTAATTTATATAATTTATATATATGTAAGTACAATGTATGTATATGAATGAGTATAACTATTAAGAAGTTTTCTAATGAAACTTAATGTTACCATATGTATATATATATATTATATATATATATATATATATAGATGTTAAATGTTTTGCATTTGTTTTAAAATTAGAAACTGCAACTGTAAACTCTTTGTTACTATTTACACTCACGTGCATATAGGCATTACTATGTACTATTTACTATAGATTAACATGAGCATCAGAAAATATTGTTTTAAATAAAGATTTCATGCGAAGAATTGCGAAACTGGTATTTTTTCGTACTACGCTGATAAGCCATACAGACACTGAATTGACTCGTATTTTTCCGGCCAAGGGACATATATGTACATCCCCCATATCACCCGAAAAAAGATGCACTGCTGTGTGGTGAGAACTTCACACGAATTCGCCTCTAATATCTCAGTACTAAATGATTGTAATTTGGAGATTCGATAACTCGTATATCAGTGCTTTCCCCAGTAGCGTATACAGCTATGGATCACCTCCCAGGAGCATCAATAAAACGTTCCTACAATACGTGGACGAACTACAGCAATTTAGCCACGTAATTTCGGATGCGACAAACTTTAGAGGTGTACTGAACGATATTTACAGTAAAGCTTTTAATATTTTAAATAATTCCCTACCACTGAATTGCGTCCATCGCAGACCGCGAGTGGGATTGTCGCGTTGGAGTGACTCTAACGCAAATTCGTTCTGCATATTGTATTAGATTAAACTTTTACTTATCCTCTGACATTCTAAACTTATGGCCTGCCATGCAAAAATCCCTCACATAGCACTAACCTCTTTGCATGTTTCACTAAACGAAAAACTCACCGAAAAGAGAACGAATTTTCGAAATATAAACTGATAATTGCTAGTTTTGGCTATGAGACCTATGTATTTATACCCACCGTGAAAGTAAAACCAATGGTAAACAGGACCATTCCTCCATTAAACTTGTCAGTTAAAATAGGTGCCTCTAAGATATTTCCTTTAATATTTTCAATGAGCAGGCGTTTTTGCACCAGCACCACCGAAAGGGTATCGTTGTCTTTTAAATATTGCATTGCAAACTTGCATGAATGTTACCTATTCATTTTTAAGACGATTGTTTGTATTACCTAAAATTAATCGAAATATACATATGTACATATATGCAGTTATACATATATACAAGTTGACGAGACGAGTTGATATTCGGATGTCTTTCTGTCCGTCCGTCTATCTGTGCAAGCGATAACTTGGGTAAAAATGAGATATCGTAATAAAACTTTTGATATGTGTTCCTTGGTCGAATCGGAATAACGAGTTCGTTGATGGGCGTAAATGAAGCACTGCCAAGCCGACAAAATGCCATTAATCGAAAACTTAGTCAATTTTGGACTTTTCCACTTTTCATTTAATTAGCAGCCATGTGTAGACACTGGAAAATAAATATATATAATTTGTTAATACTAAATCGATTTAAAGTCACTACTACTAAGTGTTCCGACTAAGTTCGGGTGTAACCGAACATTTCATACTCTTGTAACTTGCAGTGACAAAGATGCACCGTTATTTGAAAAACATCCCTAATTTTATTAAAATAAATATCACATTTGCCGATATCGCATGTCACCGGGAAGTCCGAAAATCTTTCTATTAGATACTTCGGGGCTAAAATAATTATTGATTCGATTCAACCCAATTTACCGACATTGATCCACATATTCTGTATCTGGGAACATGAATTGTTTTGGTTCGATTTGGACCCTTTTTAGTCATACTGTGGCCTTCTTTAACCTCGAATAGTGTGGGCAAAGTTTTAACCTGCTACATTAATTGGCGAAGGTTTAAATGGAAATTAAATTTGTGCTATATGGGAGTAGCTTTTGTTGTAGTCCGCTTTCCACCAGAAATTATTAGAATAATCTTATGCACCAAATTTGATTGAAGTTGGTTGAATGGTATATACAGTATAAATTCAACCGGAAGCAGTTTCGGATTTGAAGATTCCGCTTGTTGACTTTACAATTTTTGTCTCCGTTATCAATTTCTGAAGTTCAATACCTTAGTTCACAATTACAACAATAGAAAATATTTTCTATCTAGGGGCCATCCATAAATTACGTCACACGAATTTAAGGACTTTTTAACCCCTCCCCCGTCCTTGTCACAAGTTGTCACATTTTGGACTAGCCCCCCGCTTTCGTGACGTCACACATTTTCCAATTTGATGGATTTATCAAAACAGGTTATTCTATTTATTCTTATATTTATTGAATAATCTTTAATAAAATCAACATTTAGTTAAATATTAAAGTGCAGACACAACGAATGACTAGTCAAGAAATAATAGATACTTAATTATGCGAATTAAAAATACAAAACTTAATCATATTGTGTCCATGGACTTTTGACCCACTCCTTTATATCATTTATCACTGGTAAATCAGGCACATCATATTCGTTCTGAATTTGGATGTCAGGAACATCTTTCGTCCATAAAGCATCGTCATCATTCATTAAACAGAGAATCTCTCGGGCACGTCTAGCCGTAATTCTTTGAGGACGAATTTTCGCGATAGGTAACAGCTTTTGTTTTTCATGTGATTGTTTGTGTTGAGTGGTGGCTTTATATGAAGAAAAATATAGGCCACATATGCTACACGATCTTTTAAATAAGTATGACTCGACACTAGGGCAATAACTATGTATCATATGGAACTTGTTTCAGATGGGATGATGCTTGGAGACTTAATAATATCTGTAGTAATAATGGAGCAAACTTAGCATCGTTGTCATCACTCCCTGTGACTCCATAACCTGCTGATGTCTGTTTAATTAACACAGGTGGTGGTAAAAATCCTTCTTTTAATAATTTCCAAAGACTAGAACGTCCTGCACCGCAACATGCAATAGTTTCACATTTAACTATTTGTAAAAAATATTGTGACTCACGTACATGATTAGCATACCAAGTATCATTATTTTTCAACATCATAGCCTGTTCAATATCCAGTCCAGTAACAGTTGGTGCAACACATTCAGCAACGTCTGGAAAATTATCAATGACTAACTTCTTCCAAATGTCAGCCAACACATTGCCCGCACTTTCGAAGTTTCGTTTTTTATATCTAAGTCAGTAGTTCGATTACTTGAATCAAGATGTGACCCAAAATCATCATGATTTAATAGCACACCAGTAAGTTCGCGACTGAGAGGTGCCATGCGTTCAACTCTGTTAAATGCACTCCTTCTTGGGGCATTTGTAGCTATATAAATTGCATCTAAAGGAAAATCTTTAAAATGTTTTAAAGCTAAAACTATAACGCGGGAGACAATTTTGTAACTTTGATTAAAATTATAATATGAAATAAAATAAAATACGATTCGCATAAGAGCCCCATTGTTTACAAATTTATTGTAACGAACCCTGGACACGGCGAGTATACCTCAGCAAGTTATACTTGTAAGAAGCAGGGGCAGTAAAAAGCTTCGTTACAACTTAAGTATTAAAAAACAAAGATTGTGTTTATAAATGTTTAATATTTGTTGTTTACCTATAAATTTCACGTTTGTACATCACAAATTTTGAAATGTGATGTCACAAAGCTTTTGACCCTCCCCTGCCCCTTGTCAATACCAGCTCAAATAAGGAGGATGTAGAACAGCCGGACATCTAGGAGATGCTTTGGTGATGACTGGATTCATTTCTTATTTACCGATCCAAACATGGTTAAGTTCTTGAAATAATGGCCTTTAACGGTATAAAATCTAGGTCAATTCCTGAACCTGGATACTGCTGCTGTGGGAATTGTCGAGAGATAGTTTTTAAGGTTATTTGCCTTTCATATGCATGGTGCATCCTTGGCAATTGTTGTTTTAAAAATCACTTCAACAAATGTCATCAGACAATGTGTGCACAGTCTTGGTTGTCAAATTTCATGTATTTGAGCGATTTCCTGCGATTGCGATTTGAGAAATTCAATTATTGTAGAAACTTTCGCTCTTCAATATGCGTTTTTTTTTGCACTTAGGGGCAGATACTTAAGTTCTTATGCCATTATGATTTTTAAACTTATTACCAACAATGCTTTTATTGGTGTTCTAGCGTTAAACTTTGCTACTATTGAAGCTCTAATCTAGAAACTGAACTCATATGGTATTTAGACTTTATTTTATAGAATTAGTATTTCTGTATCCAATATTAACATAATATAAACTAAATTGAAGTATAAAAGTTGTCTGACTTCATTGTTTGCATTTAGATTTATCAGCAGAAATAAAAGGTATAAAATTGGAGGTATAGAGCTATAAATAGATCTTGGGTTTGCACAGAATTTTCGTGCCGTTATTTAGCGATACCGACCAAAGCTTGGTATAGTGGTCGCAAAACAGTTTTGCCAAAATACATATGCTAGAGTATGTATATCATATTATGGTATAATTTACGTTCTCTGGTATATGTGTGTATATAGTTAATAGCTGCACTTTTTTGGTTCAATATTTTTTTACTCCAATTGTGAATATATTCATCGTTTTCGTAATGTAATCGAATGCCATTAAATATCATTCAAATATATCGATAACGAATATCGTAATTGTAATGTCATATCAAATATAGTTTTTGGGATTGCTTCTAATGTTTGTGTAATTTTTAGATTTCAATAAAATTGTATTATTTGGTCAAGAACAGAAAACGAATACTTATATTGGTTATTCGTAGATGGACACCATTCCTACATGTAGAGCATGTTTAAAAACTTCATTATCTTATGTGGATCTAGAGACTCCCTTCGAGCAAATAGAACTCGAGACACCATTGGAAGAACATTCTAATGTGCTTATAACATATATGGACTGCTTTCGAAGTTGTACACAATTAACGGCTACCGATAACGAAGGAAAAATGCCCCAAAATCTTTGCGAGAACTGTAGTTTTGAATTAGGAATTGCATGGAATTTTATTCAGAAAGCCATACAATCGGACAAAGTTTTAAGCAATGCAATAGCAAATTGTAAAGAGATGCAAATAATTGATGATTCAAATGGCTATGATAACAAATATATTGAAATTGCAACAGTAGATGATAGAAGTGTTCGATTAGAGGAGTTCACTAAACCAGAGGTCAGACAGATGTTCAATATATTTTTATTTTATATATTTATTTTCTTTTAATAGAGTAATAAAGAAAATATTTCCCAAACTGAGGACGATTTGAAGGATTATGTAGCAATTCAGCAGTTTGCAAACACAGGTAATAAGTAATACCAAGCAATTGAAAATAATATTCCTATTTTATATAGATATCAGTTCGAAATGCAGTACCGATTTGAACCTTCAAATTGGTCAGCTTCGTTCTGAACCTTGTAATTGTGTAAATATTGTTGACCGCAATATTTGAAATATTAATAAAACTCAGATTTGGTGGAAAACATTGCAAAAGAAGAAGAAAGAAATAACACAACCATTAAAAACAGTCCTTCCACAAATTCAATGGAATCTGAACAATATTATTTTCTTGAGTTAATGGATATATCCGCGAATGATGAAGGCAAAATAAATGTGAATTCCACAGAATGTGACAATGATGTCGGGAAAAACTTAAAAGAAGGTAAAATATATAAATTAACTTTCCATAACTACACAGAAAACATTTTTATTTATTACTCAAATAGATTCAAGATAAAGTAAATTTATTTATTTTTTTTTTTTGTCAAAGATTCAAGCAGTTCTGCCATCTACTGTTCCATTTGCCTTCAATCATTTGAAAAATATAGTCAACTTTCACTACATTCGCAAACGCACACAGTTGTTGACGATGAAACCAGCATTTGCAAACTATGTGGGGACAATGTATTTAAGGAGGATATGCAAGAACATATTAAAATTACACATTCAAATATTACTAAGTGCATGTATTGTGATTTTAGATGTCCAGAGCTTAATATGGCAGACCATATGCATCATACCCATTCCGGACCAAAGAATTTTGTTTGTAATATTTGCGGTTAGTTGATTAATTTTTATAAATTTAATGTACCAATACTTTAAGTTTTACGTCTTTACTAGGTAAAATATTTACTTCCTTAAGCATCTTGAATTCACATCTTAAGTACCACCAACGGAAAGAAGCAAACATAAAATCAGATGCGTGTGAAATATGTAGCAAACGATTTTCCACTAAACATTATTTGCGGTTGCATATGGAGGTGCATCGAAACGTACGTCAACTTCATCAATGTAATTATTGCGATAAAATGTATGTTAGTAAAATTGCTCTTGATAATCACATTCGCCTTCATAAAGGCGAAACAATAAAGTGCGATGAATGTGGTTCGTAAACTCACTGTAAGAAAATAATTCAATATTAAAACAAGATTTCCCTGATGTTACAGGAAAGCAGTTTGTACGCCAGTATGAGTTGAATGTGCATATGCGATTCCATACCCGTGACTATCCATTTAAATGTGAAATATGTGACAAAAAATTTGCAATAAAGGGTCATTTGCGTACACATATGTGGAGACACCAAGGATTAAAATTGCAATGCGAAGAATGTGGAAAATTATTCACTTCAACCAAGGCTTTGCAGGAACATTCGTTTGTTCATAGTGAAATGCCATTTCCTTGCAGCTATTGTGGTCGAGGATATCCATCAAAACAAAAGTAAGATAAAATGTGTTTGTTATATGTATGCATGTTTTGCTTCTAATTAAATATGAATATATGTAGGTTTAAAGTGCATCTGAAAACTACGCATCTTATAGAGTTTACAGAAGCGGAGATTCAAAAAGTTACAAAATCTCAAACTCCAAAGCCCTTACAGCGAAAAAAACTAACATTAGTTCAAGCAGATAGCGTTATGAAAGAGGTTGAAGTAAAAGATGGTGAAACCACAAACGAGGGGGAGGATATATTGGTAGAGCTTTGCTGACGCATATATTCTCATGTTTTGTAAACTAAATAGTTTATTTATAATAAATTTCAAATATATTTGAAGTAAACTCACATATCCATACTATTGGGTAGCCGATAAAGTCTTTTCGTATTTCTTATTAAACTTCAACTTATTTATAATAATAAATAAATAAATAAATAAACAAATAATACGAAGAAATCACATCGAGGAGTACCTGTCTCTTGAATACATAGCAATCGAAAGGAAATTTCACAAATATGAGCAGTGAGCACATAGTACATGAAACCTTTGTAAGATCAGACGACACGGTGGCACTCATTAACATCACGGCAACTATGTTTGAAATGAGAGAGGTAAATTGATCCGAATATCGGCATACACGTTTTCTGCTTGCTTAAGAAACTTTATTAATCATAAGAAGTGTAATTTTTAAAATAATAATAAAATTATGTTATTATGCTTTTCTTTCAACATATAATTGCAAATATTAAAAAATTAATTATTAAACAACTTTAGCCTCTCTTTTTGCGTCCAAAGAATTTAGTGATGAATTGTCACATTTCTTTTTATCCTTTAATCTCACGACGAAATTTTCCAATTCAGACAAGTTTATTTTGTGAACACACTTGATATGGCGCCGAATTCTAGAGTAAAAGACATCAAGTACCACATTTTAAAATGCACATATAAACTCACTTGTACATTTCAGGAAATTCCTTTCCACAAATTGAACATTTTAATGGCAAACCAGTGTGTTCTAAACGATGCCTTTGAAGCGTCCATTCATATAAGTATTGTTTTCCACAATCTTCACATTTCCATTGGATGCCCTCGTGTAATTGTAAATGCTTTTGTAATGTGGACCTTTTTGTAAAAGCCTTTTCGCACTTATCACACTTGAACGGTGTATCGCCTGTGTGACTTCTTAGGTGGACTTCTAGATCTACTGCACGTACATAGCGTTTCTGGCAATATGTACACTGAATAGTTTGACCAGCATGTTTTTGTTGATGCACTAAAAGATTACCCTTGAACAGAAAAGACTGACCACAATCACTACAGTGGAATCTTGGTTTCCGACTAGGATCATGTGTTTTTAAATGATTTCTGCGTGCCATTTGTGTATAAAATTTCCTTCCGCACACTCCACAATCAAATTTCCGCTCCCTGTTGTTTTCATGTATAAGTTCATGTTGTGTTAAGGTACTGCGATGTCTGAAAGTGCGAGCTAAATAATGTATACATATGTACATTCGTTTGTTTTTTTATGAAATAATGTGATAATACAACAATGTTACTAACGACACGATTTGCAGAGAAAGGATTTTACACTTCGGTTGCAGGAATGGCGTAAAAGCTGTGTTTTAATCATTGACTTTCTGCTGATTCCACAAACCACATCATTAATTTGTTCGATTCCTGATTTTGTCATATTTTTTTTTCTACGATTTTCCTTGGAATGGATATGTTTAGATATGCTGGATAAAATTAACTTTGATGAATTTAATACTTCAGATTCGTGAAAGTTTTCCTCATGCACATTTTGAACACAGTCTTGCGAATTTGTGTTTTCATTAAAAAATGTATTGCTTCCCAAGCTGATTTGGTCCTCCTCCTCCTCACTTTTCTATATGTATATATACATAAGTAAAATATTTTGATTTAATTCGAAGACTGTAAATACCTTGAGATCAACTTTTGTATATTCTTTACCAACCCCAACCCATTCAAAAAACTTCTTATTATTGTCGGAATCGGATTTCCAGTAACTCATACGTAAAGTTTTATCTGCTTCTCGAGCTTTTGTAATAAATAAGTACGCGTCTTTGAGTCTATCAGCACAGCTACTGCAAAAATGTTCGTAAATACTCATTGAATGTTCATTTCCACTATTTTCATAATTTAAATTCAATTGAGTGCACTGCTGAAAACATTCATAATACGATAAACTTTCGTTCAAATCCTCGACATGGACAGATTGATTCCAATTAATGAGTGGTACTGAACCTTCCACCCTCAAACAAACTCGGCACATGTTAGGGAAGAATTCCATTTTGATTTAAAATTATTATACTATTAAAAACATGCATTTATTACATTGTAATTATAATTATTAAAATGCATGTGTATATGGTGAACAACATTCTGTCCAAATTTAACAGCTGTTGAAATGTATGTACAGAGAACGTATGTATATTTATAATAATTATAATATATACGTTCTCAGGTATGTATTTGTACCCAAGTAAACTAACTAGCGATGGTAAATAAAAAATTTCGGGACACAGTTTTTCGGCTATGTTAGTATCGTAGAAGAGTGTAAAAATCTTACTAGATTGGCTCCAACAATTTCTTGCTTAGAAAGTATTATTAAACTAAAATTTTTTACTTTTACTTGTAATGTATAGAGTACAAAAATTATTAAGAATGAAGGCAAAAACTAATAATGTAGAATTGTAGAACATTAGCAACATATTGTTTACAACACTGAATGTTTGGTAAACAACAGGATATTTTGATTTTGATGCATATAATTAATTTCACAAATATTTTTACAAAAATATACAGATTTTTAAGTATTTAAATGGAAATGGATTCGGTAAACATGTGTCGTGCATGTCTATTGCCTGAAGGACGAGCTCGCCTATTAGATTGGTATCAGCCTGTTGACTCGTTGGAATATGTTTTATCATACAAAGAGTGCTTCTGCAAATGTACTCAAATATCAATGAGCGAAAACAATGAAAGGCAATCCCAATTTTTGTGCTACTGTTGTGCAAAAAAGCTTATAGAAGCTTATAATTTTATTGAAAAGGCGAAGCAAGCAGATAACGAATTACGTTGCATGAAGACTCGGTTTATTCCAATTGAAGATGTGCCAAACAGATTTGAATGGGTGTCAGTAAAAGCAAAACAAATTGATGGTGAGAAATCTGCAGAAAATACTACTGAAAGCAAGGTATTTTAATTACTTTATATTTATATATATGTACATATGTATACTTATGAAAAAATGCAAAATCTTTTCTGTTCCAAGTGTTGGATTGACGATATACAGATCAATAATTTATACCATGAAAATGAACAAAGAGACGGTGATTCAAAGACAGAAAATGCATTTGGACGTCAATGCTATGATGAACATGAAACGGAATTATTAAACCAAAATGAATTCGACAGCTTCTCTAATAACACATTTAATAGTAAAATTAGAAAAATTAAAGCTCATGCAAAAACTAAAATGAAATTGAAAAAAATGGATGAATTGGTTAATTGCGAAGAATGTAAAAAAACTATGACAAGGAAGGCATTGATAAAACACAAACCACGCCACAAACCTAAAGTTTTCCTTTGTCAAGCCTGCCGTAAGTAGTTTTAAGATACATTTTTACTCTAAAATTTATATGTGTAATTAAATATATTTAGCAAAAACGTTTCGCGAATCCAATGCTTTAAAAAACCACGAACTTATTCATCAAGAAAATCGGGAACGGTATCCATGCGACAAGTGTAATCAAACATTTTTATCACCATATTCCTACAAAAAACACATACAAACGCATGAAAACAATAGAAAACCGATTTATAAATGCACACAATGCGAAAAATCCTTCTTACATAAAAACGGTCTAACAATCCACGAACTTCATCACAAGGGGGCCTCAATCGAATGTAATATATGTCAAAAACGATACGTCCGACAAATAGATCTGGATACTCACTTGCGAACCCATTCTGGAGAATCTCCATTTGTGTGCCATATATGTGGAAAATCATTTATTCACAAACGTATTCTAAACCGACACTTGCAGTATCATGAATTATACTTTAGTTACACTTGCTTGACCTGCGGCGAAAAATTCTCAAAGTACGACAAATACTACTCACATCGTATGCGGCACACTGGCTTACCTTATAAATGTGGTGCATGTGGAAAACAATTCCCTGACGCATATAAGTAAGACCTTTGAGTTTGTTCTTTCCTTTATAACTTGAAACTAGACTAACATAGATATTTCCTTTAGAATTAAACGCCATATTAAAGGAGTGCACAAAGTTGAGAAACGTGATGACTTAGAAAATCTTGTAGTTAGAATAAATATAACTAAAGAACATAGAGGCCGAATTGTGGAAGTTTTAAAAAATCCAGAGGAGGAGAATCCAACTTAATTTAAAGTTATCCAAGTAATAGTAAAGTGAACAGCAGACGTTTTTCATTCTTAATTATTGGGACAAAAACTATTTACAAATGAGATCAACGATAATTGAAAGAAAGTTTTGGTTTTTTATATATTTACACGTGGTTGAAAACACCGAAGTCAAAAGAATTCCAAAAAATCATGAATTTATCCTCAAAGAAAATCGAGAAAGGTTTACGTGCGAAAAATGAAACAATCTCGACACCGTATTCATATAAAAATCACTTAAAAACGCAATGGAAATAACCGAAAACCGATATATGTACATATAATGGTTCGGTTCGCAGGTTATATAACGTAATGCCAACAATCAAAATCGAAAATTTAGAATTCCGACATTTAAAATACCCACAAATCAAGAAAAGGTGGCCTTGTTCGTTCGAGGACCTGCGGCCTCTGGCCACGAACTGACCAAGGGTTATGAATCAATAGAATTAAATCGTCGAAATAACAGCCCTTGGTCGGATGAAATCCGAGTCAATTCCGGTGCGTAGAACCGACTGTCGTGGGAATTGATTGATTACAACACATATAACCGTTACCATCCTAACGGGGATTGATAACCGTTTTAACAACAACAACAAGTCAAAAGAATTCTCTTTTTGTGCTTCAAAAGAAATAAGAGCGGACAAGGTAAAATAGTTTTCACTTGTCGGTGTTTTGATTTGTCGGTAAATATGCAGCTAAATCAAAATATCGACAAATCAAAACAACGACAAATCAGAACACCGAAAAATCAAAATACTGACAAACCAAAATACCGACATGTGAAAAATATTTTATCTTGTCTGCCCTTATTTATATTGAAGCACAGAAAGATAATTCTACTGACTAAGGGTTATGATCCTGAGCAGGGCCTCGAACGAACAACGCCACCTTTTCTTGATTTGTCGGTATTTTGAGAGTCGGAATTCTAAATTTCGAGATTTTGATTGTCGGCATTACGTTATACACCCTTAAATTTTGTTGGCATTTGGATGTGTCAGATTTTTGAGCTTCGGTATTTAAACTGTATCCCTGTTTTCATTGTAAGACATCTTTTATCAAATTCTTTACAAAGGCGCTATAATAAATGTAAAATTTGTGATAAAAGTAGATCAAAATAATCACTTATTTGTACAGATCTAAACCAATTACACAAAGCAGTTCATTTCGAGATTTTTAAAAATTATTAAATTTGAGATAATAAATATATTTTATATGTATGCCCCATATATAAACATATATATGTGTACAAATGAGCCGTACTTTTTATTGCTTATGTCTTTTAGGATTAGCAAAATTACTTACCATATTATGGCGTTCTAAGTTTTTAATATCTACCAAAGATACTTGAAATGAAAACTCTAAAAAAATGTAAGTTTTGCTGCTTAATTTCAAACAAATTATGTAAAACTCTTAATTATTATTTTGATTATAGCATATTAATTTATTATACATATATAATTAATAATTCAATTTTTTTAACGTGTTCATCTTTAATCGTAAGTAATATTTTCGCTGTATTAAATAGTTTATTTTAATATTTAATGTATACCTTAGCCTCAGCAATGCGTGGCAGGCTTTTCTAGCATATGTAAGTGTATAAGAAAGTATATGCTACTAAAAAGTTTTGAATCCATAGAATCACTATAAGTGATTACTCTAACATTTTCAAAAAAACATTTTTTTGTAATATAAATATCGAATATAAATACAAACCAGAAGTTAAATTCAAAAAAGTGTTTATTTTATTTTGGATGTTCATCATTTTTCGAAACTTTAATGGTAAGTTCATTTACGCGTGAAATGTCTTCTAATTTGTGCACAGTGCTGATATGCCTTCGAATCCTATAAAATACATAAAATGATGCATCAATATTCCAAAGCAAAATCGTGGGGTCAGATTTGTTACTTATTTGGCTCAGCGAATCCTTTATTACATATTGCACATTTTAAAGGAAGGCCTGTATGATACAAGATGTGACGAGTTAGTTTTGAGGGATGGGAATACTCCTTATTGCAGATATCACACTTATAACGTACACCAGAATGAAGTATTTCGTGTTTTCTCAATGCGCTGGTTGTCATAAATGCCTTATCGCATTTGCAGCATTTATATGGCAAATCGCCGGAATGATTACGCATATGAATATCCAAGTCGATTTTTCGAACATAACGTTTCTGACAAATATTACACTCATTTTTTGGGCCTATGTGCTTTTGGATATGTAAAGTAAGACTGCCCTTATGCATGAATGTTTTGTCACATTGATTGCACGCGAATTTCGCTCGACGTGATGTCTGATGTATTTTTAAGTGAGTCCTATAAACATCCTCTGTAAAAAATGTACGACCACAGTCACTACAAGAAAAGTTTCGTTGACGATTCGAGTCATGAGTGCGTTGATGTCGGCGTAAGTTATTTGCAATGCTAAAAGAACTTGCTGCCAAGAAAATCATATAATTCAGCGTTATATATTTACTACTACTTACGGCAAATATCACAAAGAAAGATCTTTGGCCTATGATACCGGGACTTGTGTTGTTGTAATTTATTTGCCGGAAATAATTTTTTACAATAATCGCATGGAAATTGCTTGTTTTCTGCTTCAAGTTTGCCTTTCTTTTCTTTTCGAGATACTTTTTTGTCTTTCGTTAGATGGATTTTAGCATCCTGTTTCTTATATGCTTGTGTACAAGTTTCATTGGGTAGATCGGAAGCCTTTAAATGCGTACCAAATGTCATGAAAATAATATCAAGAATAGTTTAAGAAAACATACCACATCAACTTTTAGTAGAGGATTTTCCCCGGGAAAGTTTCCGATTTTGCTTTGCTTACATTATACATTTACATATACAATTACAAATAATTATTTCGAATTAAAACAATTATAATAATAATAATTAACGTACTTGATCTTTTTGAGATATACTTATGTATTCGTCGCTTGGAAGGGCTTCCTGTATATATACATATTCAAATGTATTTCTTCTCATATTCGATAAATTATCTTTATTTTTTGATAGAAAACATAATTCATAAGCAGATTTTTGTGCCTTTTTTATAAATCGGTAAGAAATAATCAACTCTTGAATACAGTCCTGGCACAAGTAATGCATATCCCTAACATGAAGTGATTTAGCATTTGTACTTTTTATATCCAATTGAGTACACATTTCAAAACATTCCAGATATGTCAAAGAATCACCTATTTCCATTGTTAAATACCAATCACAAAGATCTGCCAGATCTTTTTCTAATAAACATGCCCGACATTTATTTCCTTCCATTGTTTGAAAAACTGTAGTTAGTCGATGTACAAGAAATTAGTGGGCGATAGTTTTCTATTGTGATAAATATCTTCCAATCGACCATTTCTATTCGGAATGGAATGACTCCACTGGCAATAGGAACAATCTCTATAATCTTATCCTTTACTATAGATATTATGTCAATAATCTTATCCGATATAGCTAACAATAGTTATCAGAATAAATAACCAGATAATATTGTCAGAAATAAATTGCAATTTTAAAGGTGGTAGTTTAACATTTCTTTTTAATTTCTACAAAAAATAAAAAAATCGACGACATACTAATCAAAGTGTTTCTGATGATTTTTGGTCTGCAGTGTGCATTACATGTTAGCATAATGTGATGTAATCCAAGAACTAACTTTTTTATCCAGATAACAGATGTCCAATAATGGTAATAATTTTCTGCAATAAGATATGAACCTGCTATCAACAGCAATAGTTATTCCCTGTGTAGATGCGTCATTATATAGTTTTCTACACTTGTCTGTTTTTGGCTAAATTATTTCCCTTATTTAATTATACTAATTTAAAGATAATATAATAAAAGATGTGTAATTGATTATAGGAAAGAGTTTAATCGTTTTTAGCCTAAAAAAAATGCCATTGTGTAGAATAATTATTGATTTTTAGCATGGATCACAACCAATATTTCGTCAGCTGTTATGAAAAAGTCATAATCTCTAACAAAACAAATCGTGCTACAACAATTTCTAAAGTTAATTATTGATTTCTGTTGACAAATATAAAATTAAATCCTGTACCAAAGGGAGAAGTTTTATAATGCATTTGTTGTTCTAACGTAAACTATTTAATTGTTAATAAAAGTGTGCCGAGGCAGAACAAGTTAAGAAGCTGTTTAGATTACACATGTAAAAGTATATTAAATGTCGTCGGTATCAGATGACGACATAGACAAAAGAGGAGCTGGTTCGATTATCGACTTCATTAAACTAGGTGCTGAAGATAATGTCCATTCCTATGATGCGTCCGTTCTAATGAATACTTCAGATGGATTTCATTGTGCTGATTACCGTTTGGATCAATATGCTGTGGATGTAGCTGACTTTAGCTCTCAGTATGGCAGTGATTATAGTATTTCCTATACTGCCACTAATATTACGGGAAAACCACGAAAGTATCCAGAATACGGTGACTTTCCGGAAACATACGCTATGGTTCGTAGAAGTAATACGAAAATTATTATCCTAACATTTTAATTTGCAGCGAACATATGGAGATTGGTGGGAGAAAGCTCCAAGTTCTGTTCACGAGATTCAGCCACAAAATATTCCAAAAATACCTGCTCAAGATTATATAGGTAAAAATTATTACAAAAGTTATACGTTAAGTATTAATTAAAATATTATTTTCAAGTTATTTATTTTGAGGAATACGTCATTCCCGAAGAGATTGCTATATTTGAAACTTTCAACCCTGGAGCTTTGATTCGAATCTGGGCATATACTATAACAAAAAGCTGGATTTGTTTATGGGAAACTGAAAAATTATGCATACCACCACTTCAGGCCATCAACAAAGCCCGCCGCTTTTCCCCACAGTTAAAAAAAGGGAACTTACCTACGAGGTAATAATTTTAGTAATTATTACGGGAAATCTGATTATTTTTCATTTTAGAACTATTCGCCTTGAATTTAATCATTCACTACTACACTATTTTACGGAAATTGATGCAGTTTTACTTAAGGGTAGGAAGGTGAATATTGAGAGCATTCAACGAATTTTGGATTGTTACAAAAGTCATCAAAAATGTAAATACCTTCTAGATTTTGATTGCAATAATATATACATTATATTAAAAGCATACAAGATCCAGTCCCATTGCTAACATACTATAATTGCTATTTATAGGTTCCATATTACGAAAGTTACAGCAAATTCATTTTCGTCCAAATGTCAAAGGAAACTATCATAATCATTTGAGGGAGTTTTTTACGAATGATTTAAATGAATTCATTAACGTTTTAAACCGAAATACGGAAGTCATGAAAAGCGATGTAACTGCCGAATATAGTAGTAAAAATATTGGTTTCAAGGATATGCCGGTAAAAATCCATATACAATTAAATAATGAATTATTTTTATTTTTAAACTCGAATAATAATTAACACGTTTTTTTTTCAGTTTGAAATTATTTTGAAAATATTCAGCTATTTGGATTTGAAATCGTTATTTCTAGTAGGACAAGTGTCCAAGTCATTTTATGATGTATCTACACATCCTTTGCTGTATAGTGAAATAAATTTAAAACCTTATTGGTATCTTGCATCAAGCGATATGTTATGTACTTTGGCAAAGAGAGCAACAGTGTTAAAGAAATTGGATTTGTCATGGTGCGGGTTATTCAATACAATTTCTCCTACAGAGTTCAAGAAGTACGTACAGCATATAAGAGTATATAAATATGTGTTTTAATAAAACATACATATGTGGCATTCGTAATTTAGATTTATACAACAGCGGGGAGACAATCTCATGTGCTTACGATTAGATTCTTGTAAAATTTTAAACGCAAGCTGTATTGAAACATTGGGAATTGTGTGCGATAACTTAAAAGGTACTTTATTGAGCGTCAAGGATTATTTCATTGGTTATTTTGAAAATATATTTCAAATATTTCTTCTCATTAGAGCTTTCACTGCGAAATTGCTCTACAGATCCACCCTTGCTTAATTTTTCATGCTTGGCGAATCTGAAGAATCTTGAAAGATTAGATCTCTTTCAAACTGTAATTGAACCAGAACTGATGTTAACCATGTTGGAAAACAATCGAAAATTGAAACATTTAAATTTAGGTTGGTACCATCAATATTTCTCATTAAATTTGATACATAATTATGTTTATTTATGAATTTACTAGCATATTGCGGTATAGCTGTTAACATGGATACTGTAGCTCATCATATAGGACAATACAATCAAGGTTTGATCTCTTTGGATTTGTGGAAATCACGTTTTCTATCGGCTGCTGGTTTAGAGGCCTTATCGAAATGTACTGAGTTAGAGGAAGTTGATTTTGGTTGGTGGTAAGTATCAATATATATGTATACATTGGCTAATGTAATTAATTTCAAGTTTCTACTCTGATTATGATGTAATTATGTATTTTGAATCGATCCAGTTTACGAGAAGTATCTCTTGGCGACAGTTTGAAGAAATTACTATTAAATTGTACTAAACTAAAAAAACTCTTTTTGGCTACTGTCCGTGGAATTACGGATCGAGATGTGGAGAATATAGCAAACTTTTGTAGCAATTTAGAACAATTGGATCTGATGGGGGTTTCAGGGATAACAAAAGACCGTTATTATGAGTAAGTTGACAAATTTATGCGATTATTATAAATAATTTGTTTTAATTTTCAGAATTTTAGTGAAATGTAGAAAACTACAACTCCTCGATTTAAGCTTCTGTGATAATATCAGCAGTGAAGAGGTTTGTTAATAACTTTGTCTCTTTACCGTCAGCAAGTTATCATTAAATTTTTTCCAGATTGCATTTTGGTCTCGAACTTTTCAAGTTAATATAAAATGTAGTCACTTTCCAGACGTGCCTAACGATATAAGATATTAATTTAAAATTTATTCAGTACATGTTTTTAAAAGAACTGGATTTAATAAATGTTGAATATATTTACATACATATACAGTATTGATAATATTTAAAGTGAATGTTAAGAAAATTGTATCGCAGGTTAATTAGTTTCAAATAAAAAAATATTACAAAACGTTGTTCTTGTTAAGTCTTTAATATGCAATTTCGGTTTTTGGTGTGAATAAAAAAATGTGTATATGCTGAATAATTGAATATGGATTATTGTTTAACATTGTTCAGTAAAACGAACTAAAAAATTTTTTTTCTAAATCCAATTTAATATTTACGTGCGAAACTTTCCCTAAAATTTTGTTTTTTTTCTGCATAAAAAGTACTATTATTTTGCTTATTTAAAGAATGAGTCAAACATTAGAATTTCTGAACTAAATATAAATTTGTTAAATGAAATAGAAGTATGCACATTAACTGATTGATGACAACATATTAAACTCGAAACAGACTTTAATGACTTGATAGTGGAGACGCTTTATAAGCTAACTAATAGTGAGTAACATTCCTATATACAAATGTGACAAGTGCATTTCGTACTTTTTAATGTAAGATTGAAGAGTTAACAACCCTGAGTAATATGTCTTTACTGTCGTACTCGCGTAAAGTCATCATTGGAGATTTTTGTAGAAATGGACAAATTGTTTTTAAATTAAAACTGCTAAAAAATCACGAATTTAAATAAGTCAAAATTGTGTAAAGAAGTTGTCAGAGGATCAATAAATAAAAAAGATAAATGGGTGAAAAATACCCGAAATTGTATAAAATGTGCGAATAGGAAGCGAAAAGCGAATTTCAAAGAGAATAAAATAAGGTTAAAAAAGGCGGAGAGTCAGTGTGAAAACATAGAACATAAAGGAGAAGAAAAAGTTTTACACAGAAAAGGAAATTGGTGTATTAAAGAAAAAATAGTAATAATTCCGATTTTTGTAGTCAGGGAAAGTTGCGCGTGTGTTTTTTAAGTTTTCGTTCGAAAAACGAGGAACTTTGGGCAAATACTGCAGTTTTGGTCACAGCATCGCGTGCCTAGAAAAAGTGCAAAAATACACAAAGGGGCACGGCCCCAAAATCACGGCCGTTTCTTAATTTGTCGATTTGAGGATTGACAACTTAAAATAAGAAAACAAAAAACATATTCTATCGCTTATTGATTCATGAGAATAAATCTGTCTTGAAGAATATATATTAGCCAAATAACTATAAAATTAATCAATTGACTCCGGAAAGTTATAGTGAATTATACTTAAATATAATTTGTTCATTATGGACGAAGACGAAAACCTATCTAGTGGTGGCGACATAAACAATGAAATTTCAATTGGTCGAGTTGGTGGTGGTAATGCAGGAAGCAATGATATTTCAAACGTTGATAATGAAATTACAGAAGATGACGAATTTGATGATGTTGATATTTCGATGGTAGTTAATTTACCATCAGGTGTTTCCGTTAGCACATCAGGAAACTCAGAATCTAGGTCACAATCTTCATATGTAGCCGTTGCCACTGCTCCTATTTCGGTGCGAGCTGGGCTCGATTTTCCGGATTGGGAATCGGTAGGCACAACCGAAACGGATGAAGACCTGCTAACAGATGCTTCATCTTTTGCTTCGAGCTCGGGGATGGCCGCAGGAATAGTGCCTGGCAGTACAGGTGGAGCTAAACCAAGTTTCTTCTTTGGGACATCAACATCATTTAGCTTAAGAAGTCGCAAAGAGGTAGCAGCACTGATTAATGCCGAGTGTTGTCGAAGTGAGAAAACACCGGAATTGGACGCAATTGTGGACAAACTTTTTAATCCGGGAACTCCTATAGACAATGCTGATAATATTGAGTGGATTCGTTGGTTAATTGCAGGAGGCCGCACACCTCAAGAATTCGTAAGAATTGGTAAGTTGAAGTAAAGTTTTAATAAACGGCTTAAGTTAAACAACACATGATTTTTGTTCACTTGTTGTTTTACTTGGATTCCAGTTCTTTACAAGATGTGGAATACTCCGGTTACGTAGATATTTAAGAGGGCATATAATATATTTTTTGTCTGAGAAACTCAGTTCTAAATACAAAAATTCACCAAAAAGAACTGCTCATAAATTAAGTTTTTGTTTTGTGAATCACTTTATTGGTCAAAAAAAAAAAAAAAAGAGGTTATACAGAGCGCACATTATACATAATAATAAAATTTTGAAATAATATTTAAATGTATCTATATATTTTTATATAACAGTACGAAGCTACGATAATCACGCAAAATGCGGTCTTGTGTGGGTACCACATGTAGTGGCGTACCGATGTCGAACATGCGGAATTTCACCTTGTATGTCAATTTGCCGAGACTGCTTCAAGAAAGGAGATCACACAAATCATGACTTCAACATGTTCTTATCACAAGCAGGCGGCGCATGCGATTGTGGTGATACTTCTGTAATGAAAGCTGAGGGGTTTTGCAGCGATCATGGAATCAACAATCGAACCAATAAAGAACCTGTGCCGCCTAACTTACTCGCCGTAGCAGGAGCAATAATGCCTAAATTGCTTTTCCGATTACTACAGCACTTTAGAGAGAATAGCGATGCAACTTCTCAAACTTACAATCTGGCGGCTTACTCGTGTGAAGAATTTACCAATATGTTGATCGATTTAAACAATATGGGTGAAATAATGCGTAAAGTAATGACTAGAGCGCTTATTAATCCTGATGTAAGTAATTTATTATAAATTAAAACACATTAAAATCATTTCTTAAAATTACTTTATAGGTCTATAAATTTTTTACCGAATCTCCTTGCTTGGATACCAGACATGGCAGATTTCTGAAGTCAAATCGTGAAAAATACGAAGATGCCGTTAATCGCTTTCCTCGTCCAGAACCTCCTGACGATTATAAGCATCTCCCAGCATTAGGGGAAAAGTTGGTTCACACAACTCTTTTAGAAGAATTCATTTTTTGGACATTTAAGTTTGAATTTCCCCAAAATTTGGTGTGCTTTTTACTGAATATGCTGCCTGATCAAGATTACAAGGTAATAATACCGTGGCCACCATGAACTTAACATACCCCGCTACGACGGTGTTCTATCTACCTTCTCTGGAAAATTGAGATTTACAATTTCTTTCCCCCTAATTATAGGAACATCTCACTCGAACTTTTGTTATGCACTACAGCCGAATACCATCTGTTTTGGAAATGTCTCGTGATCCAGATACACTTAGTAATCGAGTAGTACATATGAGCGTTCAACTTTTTTCCAACGAGAGTTTAGCTTTGAAAATGGTTAAAGAGTTATCTTTGCTGCATGTAATGATAATCAGTCTCAAACTAATGATGTCAAAAATATTAATACAAAATACTTTACATGGTGGGTATGAATGTGTATAAAAATATATAGTTATATTTAATATTTTTATTTTCCTTACTAGATCCAAATAAAAATTTTCACTTTGTAATCGATTGTACTCGCCAAGTGATGAAGGATCATTGCTACTGGCCTCTCGTTTCTGACTTCAACAATGTGCTCTCTCATGAATCAGTGGCTTTGGTCTTCTTACGTGATGATAATCTAATCGACATGTGGTTCCAGTTTCTGTCAATGCTGCAGGGCATGAATGTGAATGTTCGAGAAACGACATCACATGTGGAGTTTGAACCGAATTCCTATTACGCAGCGTTCTCGTGCGAGTTGGAAGCAAGTGCTTACCCCATGTGGTCTATAATTTCACATTTGCAGGATGGCACACATGCTCATTTAGCCAAAAAGATAATAACATACTGTGTTAATACTCTACATGAATGGCTGGATGCCATTTACTTTTTGGAACCTAAATTGTCTCCGGTACGTACTTAAATATATAATATGCCACAATATGTTTATTAGGCCTAACATTTTGTTTGACAAGGTTATAAGAAATTGTTGATTGAAATTTAAAATCGATCTATGTTAGAAGATTCAACTAAATTTTTACGTTTGTCATAATTTTACAAATATGGCTCCATATTCGTCATCTGAATATAAAATTTACTTAACTAGGTGAATGTCGGCACCTGTCACAGACCATTTTCTGTATATTATCGAATATTCAATGTTCGAATTATCGAATACCATCAGCACTTATAAAAAGCAGAAATGTCAAAATCAAGAAAGTGCAGGAGCATTTCGCAAATTTTGGACTGCCAAATACTTTGAACAGTGCGTTCCAAAAAGAAGAAGTAGACTGGCTTCTGTAGCCTTCTGCAAATAAGTAGCAATCCACTACATTTTGAGGATCTTAAAAAATGATTTACAAACTATCAACTTATAATAATACAATCATATTATGTATATGAAAGGATTCATAGTGCTCAGTTGATAGATAGTATATGTATTATACTTGGAGACTATACGGTTGCCGACCGGCTGACAGTCCTTGACCGGATAAAAATCCGGGCTCGTTCCGGTTACGTAGACCCGACTGTCGTGGGAACGAAACGGAACACTCATATTGATCAGTTATAAACTAATTTTATTAAATTGTGTTAGCTAATCGGAAAATGCCTCGCAAAAGCATACTTAACAATGAAAGCTATGGACGCTTTGAAGGTTGAGGGTTTGACCAATCGCGCCATTGCTCAGAATTTGGGAAGGTCGTTAACAGTAGTGTGTAATTACCTGAATAACAAAGAAAATTATGGCCAGAGAACTTACTCTGGTTGAAAAAAATATTAACACGCGACAGGAAAGAGAAATTTGTCGACGGTTGTCAAATACAACGACGTCACTACGGAAAGTAAAAAGAGAGAACCAGATTTGTGCATCTTCAATAATTTTGCGTACGGTGAAACGAAATCCTAACATTGTACGCGAGCAAATGCAGAAAGCGCCTCTCTTGAAACCACACCGTAAAGTCTCTCGTCTCAATTTTGTCCGAAATCAAATGAATATAGGCTGATATCAGGTAAGAATAGGAAAAATAAAGTTTTGAATAATCCGGTCGCGGTAAAGTAGACAATTCTTACAAAAAAAACTTTAATATTCGACTTAGGTGATTTTTCTTTTCTGAGATACGGAGAGATTCACGAAAAGAGGCGCGATATTTTTCAAAGCACATTTTCGGCGGCGGCGCATTTTCAAATTCTGGGACACTACCGTTAACATTCCCTTCTTGACGAATAGATAGTTTCGAGTATGAAGTATTAGAGCAAATCTCCTACCCTATACACACAGTTACCCGCAAAAATCATTGTCTTCTCAACAAGTCAACAAGAATCCATACGAAAAAGTTAAAGAAAACGTAAAAATATCGACCTTTTGGTATTGCCATTGACTGATGTAAGTCCTATTGAGAACATATGGGGATGGCTGGTAAGAAAGGATACAAGGATCATCGTCAAATAAATACGATTTCTGAACTGAAAACAGCTATTTTGGATACATGGTCTATTAACCCCAGAAATGCTTTCTCATTACACCAACTTAATGCCAATTGGAATATTCGCACTTATTAATAATAATGAAAACATAATTAATTGTTAGGCAAAAAGATAAATTTGTTTCTTTTCTTTTTTCTCGTGGTGGAAGAGCTGTCTTTAAAAATTATCTTTAAATAAAAATCGTTCTTATAGAATTGCTGAGTTATCACAGAGCTTTAAAATCATCAGTCGTTTTTGGAATGGGAATACATTTTTTCAGTATTTCACAAAAATATAGTGCCTGCACTTTCTTGATTTTGACATTTCTGCTTTTATACCAATGAAACAAAGTGTATATTCGCGTTAGTACTACTGAAGGAAAGTTAACAACGCAGCTACACGTCAACAATATCAATAAAAACCACAACAACATAATTCTCAGAATGACAAAAAATATTTCGGCCCGAAGCTATATTTTTTACTGAACAAACCAGAAAATTTTGTTACAGCTAAAAGCAGTAAATGAATGGCGATTATTTTGTTTGTTTGCGTATTGTTCTTTAAAAGGTTTGTATTTGTTGTAAGTAACATTTTTGAGCCAAAGTCATTTAAATGAAATTCGGCGTGAGCAACCTTGGTCAAGGACATCTATTTATTTCTTATTTTCATTAAAAGTTGCTGATTTTTATTATTATAAGGATCAAATTTGTCTTCACGAAGTTATTTAATAAACCAAATGTTATCCTTATTAATGTATGTCTTATTTTTTAACAGGATGAAATGATGCAAGCGTCCTTTCACTTTCCATTACATCGATACTTGGCAGCGTTTCTATGCCAGGCTGTAACCAAAATGGGGATGTCGCTTTCAGAAGTGCTGCCTACCAGGTCATATATATTGCCTCTTTTAATGATACATCCTCTGCGAGTTCAGGTGAGTTGCTTTCGAATATTATTCATTTATATTTGTAGATTAACTTAAATCGCATTTGCTACTTTTTTATTTTCAATATTATTTAATTATGCCATTTATGTATAAAACATAACTTCAACGAAGTTAACGTAAAGGGAATTTGGGTTCAAACTCCGTTTAAAAACTTTTCAGCTCGTGTTTTTGTACCAGGTACCCGATATTACCCCAATTGTGTGATTTCTTCACTCTCGCAACATGTTGCACAGTGTACATATATAATAGTCTACTTCGCCTAATGGCTGTTTGTATACATAACATAAAACAATAAAAATAATCCGAGTGATGAGTTGAATTCTTAGTGATTGACTGTCCGGGGAAGCTTATTTTCCCGAATACTGGATTGACAAATTAAAAAAGAAATGTTAATCCCACATATCAGATGACGAAAAATGTTATTACCATGATTAAAATTATTTGTTTTTTTTTTTTGGAATTTGCGTACTGTGTGTCCTACCATTTTGAACTAGTGCTCGCACAGAACCAACAATTGAATTCTCTGGAGTAGTGGTTGGTAAATTTACACATTGCAACGATTTACATTCACCTATCATTTCTTCTGACTTTTGGATTAAAAATTAAAAATCAAATTTTCAATTTTATCATTTTATCAATTTTAAATTTTAAAACCAACTTATTCAATTTTTAATTCCGATTTTGGAACTTACAATTAAAAAATTCGTAATACGGCATGTAAACTACTAATCGGTTTAATCTTAAAACAAAATTGAACCTATAATATTGGACATACTATAATTTAAAGCCAAAAATGTGTGAATTACTCCATCTCCAATATATTTACTCTGCTGAAATTCTTTATTCAGTGATTTCTGATTTTTAAAATATTTATATAGGTTAATATGTGTGATATTTTCATGTAATTAAGTGGGCATGCTTTCTTAAGCTAAAATGTTGCAGGTGAATGAAATTTGTCTTGACCTTAGTCTAAACTTCACAAGCCTAATGTAACGTTTTCCGTTTCTCTGGTTGACATTTTCTCATATACCCAATATATTAAATTAACTTATTTAGATGAGTTTTTATTACGTATATCTGATTTAAGTTAATTAGGTTGATTTTAATAAGCATATATCGGACACGAAGCGAAATGTAGTAATGAATCTAATTGAGTTTATAACCTGTAATTGAAGTTAATAAGATATCAAATATGACTGCAATCCATTCATGGTTTTGCGTAATAATGAATTCTTTCGGCTTCAATCGTTGCTAATTGTGACAGTATTAAATATTTGGTTTTGTACTTACATATTCCTTTACTGCTTGTTTTCTCTTCATATTAGTATTTTCACAATAAAAACAGATAATTTTAGAATTTACCAATTTGATTTTATTGTATTCGAACAAGATTCCATCCAGTTTCTATTACACATTTGGATTTATAGTAAAATATCTACTAGTTTTTATTTCGTAAAAGCAGTTTGAGAAAATGGCTCCTAATTCAATGTGTTAAATATGGGTATGGTCTCCTTAACAAAACGGTTTTTGATATTGACGCTAATCTATTCTCTAATATGTGCATGTAAATATGTAATTAAAGAGGTCTATAACTACCAATAAATTAAATAGTATAAACCCATTGTTATTATTCAATATTTTGGTTTCAATTTATAAAATTATATTCAGCTTCTAATTCAAGTTTATATAAATTTGCTGCTTTGTTTGACCTAAACATATAGGTTTTAGAAATCATCAAAGTTCAATTAATGTGTATATTATGTATTAATTCGAGCAAGAATATTTTTCAACTTGTTTTTCTTTGAATTTTAATTCATGTAAATAAATTTCCTAGAAATTTCAATTTTGATAAAACAGTTGCAAAGTAAATACAATCAATTTCTTTCTTCTAAGTAGTGATTGTATTCATTGGCATAAAAAATATTGCAATCCGTTTGCATTGTAAATTCGTACACTCCAATATTTACTAAAATATTTATATGTAGGTGTGTCAGCTATAGTATATCAATATTATAATTATATAAATATACTTCCTTTTTCATACATCCATATACTAGTGCACTTAGAATAATAATATTTACTTTCTAAGTTTGTAATTAGTTAATATCTTGTGGCACTCGAACGTGGGGTGTAAAATCATAGGTCATAATCTTCGGTGCAAGAAAACCACCGTAACCTTGCCGTCCTTTGTGATATATGCCGACACCGGATAGAGGCACTGGCGGGTTAGATGTCACTTCCTGTGTATCGATAAAGGGTACAGTACTCTGCGCGGCATCTTTATCCATACTTGTATTTACAAAATCTATATATTGGTTATGTCGTGAGTCGGGTATTGATTTCACTATTGTTCGTGTTGATTTGTCGGGGTTGTTGAGTTTAATTTTTTGTCTAAGAAGGGGAGGATTAATTTAGAATATTTTTGAGGGAATAATAAATATACTAATTTACCTCCGTTCTCCGCTCACATCGGTATTATCATTGGATTTCCAAAAACTATTCGTTTCTGGGGATATTAGTTTACCCATTTTGAAATCGAATTCTGCTAATTTGGCTTCAAGATTTAAATGCGCACCAACGACTCGCCAACGGACACCAACTACTATAAATGAGTTGTCGTCTGTGTAGATGTCGTCTAAATCCATTGATCTACTTTCGTAACTGAGTGTATGATAATCCCGACCATTACGTACGTCTCTGTCGAATATTTGATAGTTTTCAACTGGTTTCCAAGTAAGACTCGATCGATTTATATTGCCCCTTGGTAAAAGTTCTCCTTCTTGGATTTGTAAGTGAAATATTCGATTTTGTTTCGTAATGCGTAAGCCGGTGACTACTCTAAAAGTGAAAAAAAATTTTTTTTGCGAATATTCTGTAAATACATATAGAATCTGGTGATATTTACCTATTGTTATCCACATCCGCAACCGTTTCACGCAAATTGAAGTAGCGGTCTGATTTTATGCTAATTTCATCGCATAAGCAAAAGCAATAGCTACAGTGCCAAAAAAGATAGCGCCACCAGGATTCCACCTGTCAGTATTCGTATAATATATATATATACTTCTGCATGTAGTTAGAATCATTTGAAAGGCTTACCTTTGTCGTACCCCGTACACAAGGAGTTCTTTGTCCAAGTACTCGACCATTTTCATATTCTAGATATTCATAGCGACGGGTACTGTTTCGGCTCTGAAAGAAACAGTTTTTATACAATTACCAGTTATTTAGCTAAATGTACCAGCTTAACCTACAGCGGGACAAATCCACATGTCCGCGTCAACATATGTACAGTGATACAATTTTCCTGAACATCTGGGTTGGCGCGCACAATACAGATCTTTGAAACAGCCTTCGGATCTGGTGGATTGATAAAATGCACAATCCTCACGACATGTTTCTTCTTTGTTTAAGTCAACTTCATTCTCAATGTAACCCTGTAGAAGACGAGTCACCTCGTCATAATTTTTGCCTTGCTCAAATTTTCCAGGGTCACATCTCCACAAAATTCGATCGGCGCGACGCATAACCTCCCTCAACAATTTTAAGGCACGTTCTGTTCGTTTTACGTAGTCCGTACGCATTAGTTCAACTTCTTGAGAAAAATTTCCTACAAATACCATCGTTATTAAAATATTAAATGGTACATATTCCATTATTCTACCTTTGCCGTAAATCCGTAACATCATCCACGAAAACTGCATCATAGTGTAGCCTTTCAACTCTGTAAGAGCTATATCGGAATATAGTGAATAAATGAATTGCTGCGCCGATTGTTGTGTATGACATATTTGATCCGTTGATTCCTACAATTAACAAACATTGAATCTGATCGTTATCATTTAATAATAAATTTATATAAATTTTTTGCGCACTTATTTCTCTACACGGTTCAGTATCAAATTATTTTTAATTATTACTAGGTTTAAAATGACTTTAAAACAAAAATTAATTCATAAAACACTAATGAATCAGGGAATTATTTATCATGATTTTAACGATCTCCTCCAACATTATTATATAAATGAAATCTATTTGGTGTTAATATACAAATTAGGTTGTTCGTGACTGTTGATTATATACATACGTATATGTACATAAATAGTGTGCACATATACAGTATACTACATGTATCTATATGATTTCTAAATGGATTCCTGGTTGGCGTAACAAAAACATGTACTTAATAAACTAACCAACATTGCTCTATAATAAAGAGTTTGCTTGACCATCACTAACTCCAACTCCTGAAAAATACGCGACATAGAGAAAACATTATCATTGCGAAGCACCGTCTCGCAAATGTCCAAAATGGCACGCTCGTTCACTTCGGCAGTATTGTTGTGCTCGTTCATGAAGTTCTGCAAATGCACGAAACAAATGATTTATGATCGATTTTAAAATTGTGACCATATTTTTTTCCAAATTGATCTATTCCATTTGAATGTATGTGTTTCGCACCTGATAGTAATCAAACATTCTATCGATTTGGAGAAGGTCGCGTTCCAGTAGACTCCATTCATAATGATTTAGAATATCATATCTTCCCACTTCGAAATTGCTTTGGAAATTATCGTTAACAAATTTTCGATGCGAGTCATAAACTTTTCGAAATTCAGAACTTTTGCTAGTACCCTCTTTATCCAAATAAAGCCAAAGTGATTTCTGAAGGGCGATGTATTCGTAGCGTATTGCGTCGACTTGCAACTCCGGTACCTCTACCCTTGCCTCCGAAAATACGGCCTTTGTTAAGATTAATCCAATCACCGTAAGGGTGAGATAAAAGTTGCAAAGGGTCGACATTGCGTTTCGTTTCCTTTTTTATATTTATTATTCAATGTTTGCTCAAGTTTATTATTATTATAGTACTTTCGTTTTTGTTTCGTTATCTTTGTTGACCCCAGAAAAATTATAAAGCATTATTAGTTTGATATTGGGAGCCTATGTTTGTGTGTAATATTGACAATGTTTTTTAAAACTCTTAAATTGTTCCTGTATAAATATAGTAAAAACTTTTGCAGACTTGAAATTAAATAGTGTTTGTGTTATTAAATATTGATTTTTCTTCTTTTATTAAATATAACGTTTGCTTATTTGCCTCTTGGTTTTGTTTCCATTCTGATTTTTCACAACTATGTACTTGTTGTTCTTTCTTTATGACGACGAATAGTCTCGTTTGACGTTTATTTATTCTTTGTCTGTATGTGAATTCACTCCGATATTTAGACGTTTATCGCTGGTTTTTCACATTTTTGTTCACATCATCACATATTATAAACTTTAAACATTGTTCAGAGCTTCAGTTCTACGTTAAAATAAGGTTAAAATCTTATATTTTACTTATTTCACGACAATAGTGAACCGTATCCAATTGACTAGTCGAATCCGGACTCGAATAACACTTAGTAATATTTTATTATTTGAATTGTAAAATAAATATTTTGCTTATTTTGTTTTAAATTGAAGATTTAAAATGTCTGTGTTATTGCGCCGTACCAAGATCCAGTCTGTTTTATTCAATTTACAAAGCTAAAGTAAAATAGAATGACTGCAGTGTAAAATTCAATGTGATGAGAGGTAAAAACCAACTGAGAGTTCATAGTTGGAGCACGAAAACACTCTTCTGTTCGTACTCAGATTTTTTTAAAAGTCGGCAAATGGCAGCGAAACCTTCGCATCTATAAACAATACGACTATAAAGAAGAGAGTATCTACCTATGCGTCTTGTTTATTTACTCTCAGCAGTAATGTGTGTGTTTATTATTTCATTGTTTTAGTTTTGAGTGGGGAGAGGATATTTTTGTGAGTGCAAGCACATGAGTATTAGGATTTAATGTACATATAGTAGGTATATCACATTTACATACGTATAATATGCACCTTTGTGTTTAAGTATTTCTACCTTTTACTTGCTTAGTGATGCCAAACCCAGCTTTAGAGATTTAAACATTGGTTTTACTTTTAATTTATGTATATAAACGGAACCCTTCCTATGGACTTTTGTTTTTTGAAAGTTTCATGTTTTTGGATTAACAAAATTTCGTTTACGCGAATAATCCATAAGCATTACAAAATGTATATAATCAGTACTTTGACTTAAATCATATTACTAATAGAGGAAAAAATATACATTATTTAATCGCTTATGAATTAATTTAAATGTATTCACTTGGTTTTGAATGCTCGGTTTGCTCACAGTCTATCCATTTATCATTCTTTTTATTATTTAACAGTGAATAAATTGCTGAGTGAGTCATAGAACTGCTTGTTATTTGTTTATGCTTTGTTGGCGAGCTTCTCAGATTTCACTGACACTTCTTTTGCAGTGCCCATTAGCGATTTCGTTTTTGATACATGCATATTCACATATGCGTGCTTATCAAAACGCTTGTATTAGTAGTTGTCAGTTGACTTTGTCATTACCGATTTATAAGAAACATTTTGCTGGATTTATAGCATATCAGTGTAGCTTCAAAATAAAAAGTAACATGCAATTAACTGAGAGTTATTTGCGATATTTTGTAATTAAACTAGGGTAAAAGAAAATACTACATCCCGGCTGCAATCTTAAATTCTTACCTCATAAGTTTTTGCTAGTAAAGACAAAACATTCATGGTTGTGTTCTCCTTTTCCTCCGGACCGAATAGTATTAAATGTAAACGATCCATTAAATGATGCACCGAGTGTGCATTGGGCGAAACAGTCCATTCAGCGAAAGCTACTAGAGTGCTTGCCTCCAGTTTATCTTGATGGGCTTCATACTTTTGCATTTGTTGGAAACGAGAAGAAATTCGATTTATCGTATCCTGAATGTCGTTCATTTTAGACATAAGTGGCAAATTTTGATTGATGAATTCTGTCAAGGATTCAACAGCCAGTGCAACGTTTTGAGCATACTACAGAAAATAATGTTTATAGTTGTCTACAGAGAGATATTTATCTGCATCTACATATGTATGCATTTACATGTGTATGTATGTATGTATGTACAAACCTTTTGTTCTGTTTGATCTATTTGACGACTCATATCTTTTAAACGCTGCAAAACTTTACGTTGTTTCTCACGCATTAAAGGAAACTCGATGTTTTGAGCGATTGGGGACTGTTGTACAATGTCCCAAGCCTTTAAGATTCCTACAGTAACTTCCTTCACCACGTGAATAACGTCAAGGACATCCTCTATAACGGCTGCAGCTGGCGGCGGTGTGGCGAAGAAGATGAAAAAAATTACCACAAGCCCAGACAAATTTCTGCCGAACAGCCACATTGAATTTTTTTATAGTTTCGGTAATTGTTATTTGAATGTAATTTATTTTTTGTTATTTATTTTTTATTGCAATAAATTCAAATCTTCAAAACATCTTATTAAAATAGTGGAGGTAACCGCGTTTAGAAAAAGTGTCACAATACTAAACTAACAACATAGGTACTCTACTTAAACGCGTTTTATTCAAAGAGATACTTCACACACACCAGTCGCCGCGTCAACACTTCAGCACTTGTCAGAGGCCATTATACGAATAAATAAATTCGTTGACTAAACCAGAGTGTGGAAAACTCGCACACGAGCAAGAGTAGTTGTGAGTGTTGCTAGCTCTTTCATGGTACACTCTCGCTGTTAACATCACTCCTACTCCGCACTGTTAACTTTGAAATGAAACAGGGGAAAAACCATTTTATTGATATTAAAAAAACTCATAATTTTTAATTGCTTCAAACGTTTTAATAACATAACAGTTAATGAATAAGTATTTCAAGCAAATTATAAGAATGATTGGAAAGAAAAGGATGTTTCTGAATGATATTTCAAAAACTGAGGGACTAGTTCACGTTCGACTCAGCTCGTTACGCTGATCATGTACATAACTATATATTTTATAGTTTCCCCGTGGGTGTTACAATCTTCATGGCAAACTGAATATACCTTTTTTTCTGATATAAAAATATAGTGTTAACAAGTGTTGCCGTGCCGTCGTAAAATATTGTCATAACATCGAATATACCTCATACAAAGAATTATTGTATGTGCATCATGTATCTTCTTGATTAAAAAAGTACAAAAGCTGATATCAAAATTTTGGTTATGTAGTTTTATTTGCAGATAAAGTTTACAAAATAAAAACATTAAGTGGTAACAAATTTCTAATATATGTATATAATAAGGAAGTTAAATCAAAAATAGTCTTAATACTAAATATTTATGTGTGCATATTTGCTTTTTATTTTTTTTAATATTATTAATGATTATGTATATATGATATTAATAGTCAATATTATTACCATTGCTCAGTATTACGGAATTAAGTCGGGATGGAATCTAATTCACCAAGAATTTAAGGTGGCTGGTTCAATAGTGACCCATTCTTGGTCTATTGCCTTTTTAAGATCCTTGCTGTCTCAAACTGTATACCGTTCTGAACACTTTGTCAGAAACGATATCCCAGAGTATCTCAATCGCATTTAGGCCCGGACTTAAGGCGGACCTGTCCAATACAGGTATTTTTCGCCCCGAAGGATTTGGTGACCTAAACTGTGTGTATTGAAGCATTGTCCTACTGAAAAGTCCTGTCGTCGCCATATAAATTGCCACCAAATTCTATTAACTCACTCTCCAAAAGACCCACATATGTACATTTGAATTTTCATTAGGGTAGAGATGTAGCACATACATACATATGTAAATGGCTTTCCCTTATAGCAGAACGCAGCCCATACCATCCCACTGCCACCGCCAAACCCTCGCTTAAAACATCTCTCCAATATCTTTTGCAACTATCAGGGCCATCTAGATTGAACTTCTTTTCATTACTAAAAATTATGTTATGCCATTCTTAGCATCAAAAACGGCACTTGGTTGCAAACTCCATGCGAGCCTTCAAGTGTCGCTGTGAAGCTCTCTTCGTTTAATTGTACCATATTTACTTAAATTTTTTAGGTAATTAGAGATGCAGTTCCGGTGTCGGTTTACTTTTTTTGCGATATTGATGATATTCGCACAGCTGTTATCCATTCCTTTTTTGACATTTTAACTAACCAATCTCAAACTAATTTTTGCAACTTAACTTCCGAAAATGCTATTATCAGCAGTTGCGATCATTTCGCTCATGTGTACATATAATTATTTACTACGTAGCACCGAAAGCTCACGAATATTTTGAAAGCAACAGTACAACGATTGAGAGAAAGCAAAAATTTTGGTCAATTCACAACAACAACATATCACCAAAGAATTGCCCAATTTCAGAAACGGATAGTTTTTCATATATGGCGAAAAAACAAGGAACCTAGTTATAATTATTTGTATGAGGTATTTAAATTTTTAGTTATCAAAGTAAAAAAAAAATTCAGGAACGCATTGCCTTCCGTGCTTTTCTCCAATAAAAATAGCGACTGTTGATTGGCAAAGTGTAAAATGATGAGAGTGGCCGAACATTTTGCTTCGCTTTGCTTTGCTTCGCCTTGATGTGAACGAACTTATACAAAGTATACATCGAATTTACTTGTCAAAGCAAATGGCCGAAGTGAAGCGAGGCAAAAGTTTATTCAATGATATTTCATTTCCATATACTACGTTTTTTCTTTTCCACTAGAGGCACTATTATAAAAAAAACATGTTATAGTTTTAAACAATTGTATATTCGTTTTAATTAAATGTATTAAATGTAGCGTGTTCGATATATTCTTACAGAGTTTCTTCTATGAGATACTGGCTGGGAAATGGGTGCGTAATGGACTACAAATCAAAGGTCAAGCCATGACCTATATACAGGCGAATTTTTGCAACTCTATGGCGGACATGGACTTATTCTTTCTGCAAATATGTGCAACGAATTTGCCACAATACTTCTTTTTGCAGAACACAATTGAACTTTTCGGTGTATGTCAGTGGTTAGAGTTTGCACCATTAAAACAGCCCCAAAAGTTGGAGCAGTGCTCAATGCTTGAGGGATTCTTAACTTTTTTAGCAACGCTTGTAACTAGTCGTACGAATCTCGGTAATGACGAGGCTACACAGTGTATCATTGAGATAAGTGCATTACTCGCCACTGAGAATAAGACACATTCGCAATTGTTAGAATTGATGCCGGAACGATCTGGCAATGTACATACGAAAAACTTTGAAAACTTTCTGAAAAAGCTGTCTGTTTACAAGGCTCCTTCTTCCGGTTCGGAAAATTTAGAACAGGGTCTTTTTACTCCGATTGATGATGTGTGGGAACAGCACTATGACCCCTTGCATGTGCTTTTGCGAGCAGTACATCGGCGGGATTTTCAATCGTCTCTCGATCGTTTTACAAACTATGTTAAAAGTAAGAATAAGATGCCAGCTAGTGGTAATTTGTGGCCACCGTTTCGACTACCAAGGAAAGTGGGCGTGGCTTTTAGTGATCCATGTTGTATTCTTAATTCTCGTGTGTTTCACTCCACTATATTATCAATTTTATTTCGGGCAGTGCATTCGCGGGACGTATCTGAGCACTTGTTAGCGTTAGCAATATTTCTGTTAGAAATTGCTGTTGAGAAGAGTAACGACACTAATGGTACTGACAATGACAAGGCTGCCGTTGTGGAATGTGAACCAAAAAACAAACATGGCTACCCATTTTCTTTGAGACGTGATCCACCAAAACTTTTCCACTGCTATCCAACTGATAATCTACGATGTAATTTACGTTATGTCGTCTCAAAGTTATCTTTAAAGTCTCACGAGCCGCAGGTATCGCCAGCAAGTTACCGTTCTAATCAATTTTACGGAGATTTAGATTATGATGTAGAAAGCGATACTGCGACTGCTTTGCCCATGATTGGTGGCAGTGATGATGACTTAGATGATGATTCAATGAGTGTAAGTGTGGCTGGCGGCACGTCGACTGCAATGGTGCGAATGCAAAATATGGAAGTGGCCTTGCCACCAGATCTTTCATTAGTACCAGAACAAGGCTTAGTAATCAGACAAGATAGCCAAGATGACGATACGTTGCGAGATGCCGATGATGCTATTGAAGGTGCCTCACCATCTGTAGGTTTTCGATTTTCATTACAACCTATTACATTACCCGAAAGTGGAATGGAAGTGGCTATAAGAAGGGAATTGCAATTACTAGCTGGTGGCAGTGTCACTGCTGGTGGAGGGGGTGGAGGTAGTGCTGTTAGTGCTGGTGGAACATCCGCGAGCGGATTAAGAAGGACTACGGAAGTCCAACATAATCCACAACAACAAAATGAAATGTTTTCACCCAGTACTAACAATGCTAATAGCATGTTATTGCCATTTCAACGAGTACAACCGGTTGCTGTACCGATCGGTAGTCGAAGCATAGTTCCCACAGCAACAATACGTGGTGTGGTGGGAGTTCCTACGTTGAGTGGACGTCGAACTTATGATTCGGCTTCACGCAAACGAACTACCCAGTTGGTAGACAATGCGATTGGAGGGCAAAACAAAGACGAAGTTCCCATCGAGGAAAGCATACTTTCGTTACTCTTAAAGCTACATTCACAGCTAAGTGGTACATTGGATAGTTTTTCATTAAGCGATGGTGAAGATGAAGAAGCAGAAGAAGATACTGGCGAAAGAATGCAGTTTTCAAGCTCAAGTATAGCAAAAGACCGACTTAAAAATGTGGATACTGAAAATGACATAACAGAAAAAGCAACATCTGTCAATCATTTAGAAAAGGAAAGACTGTCAAAGATAGACGAATCAAGTAATCCATCACATAGCGCACCAGATTCACCTTCAGCCATGGATATAGACTGCTTGGAAGCCAGCACTTCTGCTGCCGCTTCTAATCTTAACCTAGATTCTAGTCAACGGAAACACAATCACAGTAGCACGAGTAGAAAACGTATTCGTAATTATAGGAAAATTCGAGTATCCGATTCTCGGATTGGTGATGGCCCCTATTTTATTGGCAATCTTATACGTAAAATAGCACAACGTGATGAGTTGTGCGCCCAAAGCATTGACGAGATACGTTCAACACTTTGGCCGAATCAACGTGAAAAACAAGCCGAGCAAAAAGCTCGCGAGACGAGGGAGAAAGAAGAGCGTCGTAAGCGCGCACGGGAGCGGCAAATGAAAATGATGCAAGATTTCGCAAATAAGCAAAAGGAATTCATGCAAACGGCTGCTCATACCATGGAGGGCAATATGGACGACGAAGATGATGACATTTTCGAAGAGCAGCCGCGTGAAAAGGAGTATGATTGTATTATTTGCAATTGCACAACACCCAGTACTGAATCCAATCCCATTGGACTTGTTGTATTGGTTGAATCTAGCGGCATTGTTGGACATCGACGTCGAACCGCTGAACGGTTGCCGTTGCCACTTTGTCTCGAAGACGAAGAGCGGTTAAAACAAACCACCAGGTTAGCAATTGAGTTTAACCGACGGACTGATCTATTGAGTTTAAAATTTGGGGAAGAGTCCTGGTATCTCTCCAACAATATGGCCTACGAAAATGGTGTACATGTGCAATCGTGTGGCCATCATGTTCACCTTAGTTGCCTTGATGCTTATCTGAAAACATTGTATGCCACACAACGGCAACATCAGCATGAACGAGGGGAGTTTTATTGTCCAGTCTGCAGGCAGCTGTCTAATTCGGTACTACCACTGAGTCCCCAACTGGATAGACCAACGCCGATGGTACGATCAGGTACCCAACCTTTTGAGCAGCTTGTAGCTGAATTGACCAATTTGATCAAAGAAAATGTTCGACCAACGGTAAATACATTTGAAGAGTATAATGTTCTTTATTCTTATATGTTTATATATTCTTTTGTCGTGACACGCTTTAGCAGACGTCAACAAAACTATCGGAGGCCATGGGTCGCGCAATGGAAGATATGACGAATATTACTCATCGTAAAATGAAGCGTGTACCGCCAACATTACGCAGTCTATTCGTCTTCGTGACATCAATTGCTCGTACGAATTTAGAGTCGGAAATTATACAGCGCGGGGGTTCTCTATGCACAACAAATTCAACACGCTACAAACCGAAGCGCGACTGCATAGTTCCTTTACTGCATGTGTTATCTGTACATGTTCGTGTGTTGGTGGAATGGCCACTTTGGCGATCTTGGGCATCACTTGCTGGTTTACCGGTAAGCGATTCGGCTCCAGTACCTTCGCATTGCCTCGAACTGATACCTAGCCTTTTGGCCGACCCCATAGCGTTGCTGTTGAAATTTATTTTGTTAGCTCCTCTACATTTAGACCAAGGTAAAATATGTAATAAACCGCAAAGATAACATTTAATAATTGTAAGGATAATTATTAATGAAAGTTTAATAAATTTGTTTGATTATTTACAGATTTCTTCACTTGCATGGTTAAGGTTATGTACAATTTATTGTACTACCAAATAGTAGTTCAACTGTGCGTTACACTCACAGATTTAGAATGCGAATATATAATATCGAAATTTAACAAATCTCCTTCCATGGACGATGATGATACCATCGGCCGACGAAATTCTTCCCGTACAAGTGGTACTACCTCATCGAATATACCGTATTTAGGACGTGCTATGGCGTTGGTATTGAATAACACAAATCGTATGTCACATTTGCGTCGAGAAAGCATACCAAGTACGTCAACGGCTGCTGCTGCTGCGGCAAAGGCGAATTGTGCGGGATTTTATGCATTTTCTGGTCTTGGATATTCGTCGAATAATAGAGGTGGTAACAATGATGCGAACATTTCGAAATCTGATGTCGAAGTAAATCTCAAGTCCATGGAAGCTCAATTACAAACACTATGCTTGCCATTTTTACGAATAGCAGCATTGTTACGGCAACATTTATATAGACATGATATGCCCGAAATAACCGCACCTGGATTGGAGTTCGTGCGTCTTGTTTATTACTTGGAACTAGTTACAGATTCAATGGACTGGGACTGCTTTAATGCTTCGAAAGGTTTATGCTTCATATCTGGCACTGAGCAAACGTTGCCTAAATTTTGGTGTGAGCAATTAATGGATATTCGGCCACCAACAGATACAGTGCGAGAGCTGGTTATCTTAAATCAACATGGATCTTGGCAACAACCAAAACTTCTCGAATTACCTCGCGAGTATGAGCGATTATTCACGGTATGATTTGAAATGAATACACTTACATAACACTCATATATACATATATATTTGCTAATTTTGCGTTTAGTATTACCATGAACGTCCATGTCTGAACTGTTATAAAGTGCCGAAAGAGAGCTCGATCTGTTTATTATGTGGCACAATTGTGTGTCTTAAACAAACATGCTGTGCTGAAAATGACTGTTGTGAAGCGGTTCGTGTAAGTAAAAGAGATTACTTTGATATTGTACAACAAATTGTATGTATGCCTATATTATTCATTGTGGTTCAAATTTTAGCACACAATTACTTGTGGGGGAGGAATCGGAATATTTCTTGTCGTTACGTCGACATACATAATAGTGATTCGTGGTAGACGTGCTTGCCTTTGGGGTTCGTTATATTTGGACGATTTCGATGAAGAAGATCGAGATCTCAAGTAAGTAATTTTGTTTATACGGATTATAAATATATTGTATATTGCGGACGTTACTAATAAATTTAATTGATATAGGCGTGGAAAGCCCCTTTATCTAAGTCAGGACCGCTTCAATTTATTGGAATCGCAATGGCTGTCACATAAATTTGCGCATACAAAACATACATGGGTATTCCATCGAGATTTATTGTGAAATATGGAAGAGTTATTAAGAAGTATACAAGAATTGGTAGGGCAAATATAATTAATTGTTTGGTCGGTATAAAAATGTAACAAAATACGTATATTATGAACAATGTTCAAGTCTAATTTAAAATATATAAAATATCTCGAAGAATTTGCGAAGCAAAGAAGAATAACCCACGCGTTTCTAAAATGCGTTACATACAGTTAAAAAAGGCAAAAGATCTTTGCTATTACATTATTAATAAGCTATAGATATTTCAGTTATAACTCGCAGCTTGCTTATGTTTAAATAACGTAGCTAAAATAATATAATAAATAGAAAATGTAAAAAGGCTTAATGACGATATCTCATAACGTGTGTAAATTGTTTGAGTGAAATTTGACAGAGTTAGCTTAGATCCCATTTGGAAAATGATATTCAAATATTGCTGAAATGTTCTTTTTATCGATATTATTAAAGCTTACAACATGTCCGAAAATTCAAAAACTATTATAGATTACATAAAACGGCCGGAAAACATCCTAAAATACGTTACACTTTACGTATTCATGGATATTACATATTGTTGCTGACATCCATCTCTCGCAATGAAAACATGACATTAGCAATACCATCTTTGTTATTGTGTGTTCAGTGTATGTATTTATTACACATACACAAATGTTATGAAAAATAACATTATTAAAATTAAATGAAAATTGACATTGAAAATATAATTAAAAGCTAAAAAATAACGTATTCAATATTCATTTATGTGATATAAATTAATAGCTATTAGATCAAGATAATGTGGCGGAACATAACGTATTTGAATATCCGGAAGGAAACTTTATTTCCATTTCATTATATTTTTCAATTTGTGTTCGGTAAGAAACTAAAGTATCGAATTGAATAAAAGGGTAACATTTACATAACAATTATGTTTAATAATATCATTAGCTAGATGAAGAAATAAATTTCTTTGGAGACATGCAAATGTATAATTAATAAAAATATGAAAAAATAATAATTATTTAAAAACTTATTCCATACATCTTTGACACATAGTTTTACTCAATGCGTTTGAATTAAAATCTCATCATTTCTATCGGAATTATTTCCACTTTCTTTACGAAGTATGTATCTATGCAGCCACTCATCTTCTTTACTGGCCGAGTTAACAACAGTCAGTCCAGGCAAGTCCTTCTTCACCTAGTCTTTCCAACGGAGTGGAGGTCTTTCGCTTTGCCCTAACAGCCGTATTAGATTTGCGGGAACTCCAAATTCAGACATTGCGGCATAATGGCAGTTCATTTTCGTACTGTCAAAAAGTAGGTTTGAAATCGACAAAGAGGTGGTGCGTACCGATTCTCTTTCACAGTTATTTTTCGAGATTTTGCGCATGGTGAATGGCGCTTGGTCAGTCTTTGATTTTGCAGGCCGAAAGCCACATTGATAAGGTCCAATCACTTTGTTGACGCAGGGTTTAATCTTTCACTCAATACGTTCGATAGAATCTTATATGCGATGTTGAGGAGGCTTAACCCACGGTAGTTGGCGCAGATTGTGGATTGAACAGAGCACACTTAAATTCCAATCGTCGGGCATGCTTTCGTCCGACTATATTCTACAAAGAAGCTGATGCATGCTCCTATCAGTTCTTCGCCGACCATTACCTCTGTTGGCCAGCTTTTCAAGCTCTTCATACTCACGCATTTCGGTCTCTCTATTTTTTTGTTTGCAAGTGCCTCTCGCTTCCTTTTTCAACTCTCGGTATCTGTCCATCCCACACGCGTTGTGGTCGATTACGAGTTAGGCAGTCTGTTTTCTCTCCTCTGCGACACGACTCTCCTCATCGTATCACCTGTTCTTTTGCCTTTTCCGGAAACCGATTGATGAATTTTCCAAGCTGGAGTCTAGTACTACAAATAACTATATTTCGAGCACCGGCGAAGTCGATCAGCCCCAACTCATTTGGGGATTTTCATCATGGAGGATGAATTTACCGACCGTTGTTCCAAAGATACCTTGTTTGCCCACCCTGGCGTTAAAGTCGTCAAGCACGATTTTGACATTTTATTCACGCCGTCCTCCTCCTCCTTCACAGAGGTGAATGCCAGGACTTAGTCTCTTCCTACCACAAACCCTTCATCGAATTTGCATATAGCCACTGTAGTAAATGTCACAAGTACCTGCTCGTTTCAGTCCTTGTCCCGTCCATCGTACTTCTTCGACGGCGGTGATGGCATCCTTTATTTTTACGAGGACATCAACTAGCTTTGCAGTGGCACCTTCCCAATCAAGGGACCGAACATTCCAGGTGCATTCTCATAATCATAGACCTTGTTGTGTTTGCTGTGGTCGTCATCAATAGTGGGATTTCTCTTCTGAGACTGTTTGTTCCTTTTCATTGGGGGCGCTTTTTACGCGACGGGTCCCAAACCCAGCGCACAACCCTAAAGAGGGATGGTTCGCCTTCTAACGGAAGTGCTTTGGCTACCCAGGGGATACTTGGTCTGAGACCGGAAGTCGTGAGCTTTTTCCAAGTGAATGGCAATCAGAGAACTTTACTTGCGGGAACTTCTACACATGACTCAATCCTCCGTCGAGGTTAGATAGTCCTATAGTTGAGATAGTTGAGCTATGTTATCGTTTTGCTCTTCACCAGATATTCGATCACCTATCAAGTTGAGTCAGTGAATTCATGTTTCGTCGATGGTGCCTTTCATCAAAAGCAGGTTTGAGATTACATTGAATCTTGTGAAACCTCGTGTTTATATGTTATTGGACCCAATTTCCAAATTATCCACTTTTCTATTATTCCAATTTGTTCCAATATTATTAAAATATTTAAAACAAGTAAAGAAGCATAAGTTCAAAATTTTTTAATATATTTGGAGGAGTGCTGATGTTTATCGCTGGATGCATCACTACTTATATCCGGTACGCGTTTTGTGGACAGCCATTCAAGGTTTGGTGCCTAATGTGTCGTAAATATTTTGTGTCCGTTTTGTGTTAGAGCAAGGCACTCACAGAGAAAGTGGAAAAAGGTTACCTCAAGCCCTTCTAGCTTGCGGCTGCGGCGAACTGTGTTATAGGGCAGACCCATTTTTAGCGCATGTTCTCTAAAAGACCAGTGTCGCGTTATAGTAGCTGTAAGTCTGAAAATACTATTCCTGGACCTATGCAATAAATTCTTAATTTTAGTCTTATCGTACTTGGGGCATATCTGTTTCGTTATCTTGTAATTGGTTATTAATTTCCATCTGATCTGAGTTATTTGTTTAAAGTGAGTATAAAGCTATATATTGTTCGTTCCCAGTGGTATTAACTCCGCCTCGAATTCATCTAAAGTAGCTTCTATAGTATATAGTAGCGAACTTATCCACTTTTTCGTTGCTAAAAATGCTCTTATGACTGGAAACCCAAATTATGGGCAAGTAGAGTTAACCTGTCAGTAAGCTTAAAGCCATTCTGTAATTGCGGCGGTAATGCTGCCTATCCATGTACATAGTTGCCTCTTACAGTTCTTCAGTACAACATCACACGCCTTCTCTACACCTAAGGAATTAAGCAGATATTTCGTATTATCTCATTCTATAGTAAAACACTTTGGTGATTATACCTTTTTGCAGCACTAATAGGCAGTGGCGGATTAACGTATAAGCACTACAAGCACGTGCTTGAGGCCTCTCTTCTCCAGGGGCCTCCATCCTCGGCTGGCGTTTCATTTTATACATACATCGAGATTCATACTAAATAAATACATATGTATGTCCGAAATCACAAGGCGCGATCAGTCCGAGAGTGACCCTTAATACACCCCCACAGGGGGTATTCTCGTCTAATGGTATGCCCGTGGAATGATTTCTGACGTTTTTAAATTTAAGAAGTCGTGCCGGAGATGAGATGGCAAATATAGTACTCAGTTATCTAGTGGGTTGCAAAATAGATTTTGCAAAGTGCAGAGGACAATCATATGACAATGCTGCTAATATGTACATATGTCAGGACGATACAAAGGGATGCAGCAAAAAATTTTAGAGCACAATAAATATGCTGTATTTATACCATGCGCTGCAGATACTCTAAAATTGATTGGTCGTAGTGCTGTTGATTGTTGTACGATCGCAGTGAATTTTTTTTTTCAATTATGTAGTTGTTATACAATTTTTTTTGGTTTCTACTCATCGTTGGGTAGTTTTAAAATAATTAATAGGCAACGATAGCGTTCTGAAGTCGATGTCGGACACTCGTTGGAAAGCTCACACTGTAGTTACGAATGCAATATTACAATCCTTTCCGAAAATTTTGGATGCTTTAGATAAAATTGCTAAAGACACAAACCAAAAAGGTGAGACCAAGTTAGAATCAGAAAATATTTCAAACAAAATGCAAGATTTTGAGTTTATATTCATGCCCACTTTGTGGAATTATATTCTACAAGTTTTTCATCGCACCAGTAAAGGACTCCAAGAAGAAGGATTAGATCTTAAAACGTGTTCCAATTTGTATCATTCTTTATCTGGTCATCTCGGTTAAATGAGAAATCAATTTGAAAAATTTGAAGGCGAGGCAAGAAAATGTTTTCCTAATGGGGAATATAAGGAAACTCGAAGACGAATTAGGAAGAAACAAGTAAATGATGGAAATGCAAAGGACTTGATTTGAATCCTAGAGACAAATTCCGCATTGAGACTTTCAATGTAATAATTGGCACACTTAATGCTCAAATGCAAAGAAGAGGTGATGTATACCACGAAGTTTCACAAAAGTTTTCATTTTTTGCGGATCTAAATAAGTCATGTTCAGAATATGGAAAATATATCCAATTGCTCTTAGAATCTTACCCAGAAGACTTCAATGAAAACTTCCTCGGCGAATTTAATCATTTTCACAAATATATTCGAATAATTCCGATCTTTATGAAATGATTATTAAAGATAAAGTAAAGTGCGTTTTCCCAAATATAGAAATGGCGTTTAGAATCTTTCACAGCTTAATGATTACTAACTGCTCTGCTGAACGATCCTTCTCACAACTAAAAAGATTAAAAACCCGCAAAGAACAAAAATCCCTCCAGACAAGCTTAATTCTTTAGCATTAATGTGTGTTGAGGCAGACATACAGGATGAATAAAATTAAATAAATTGATTTTAATAATGAAATCTAATCTATTTTAAATGATAGTATCATATGAATTTGCAATGTCTGCATCAATGGGTATACTTAAACCAGTAAACTTAGTAAATAGCTTCCAAATACTTTAAAAGTGTCAATATTATTCAATTTGGGAAACTGAGGCATTTAAGGCAGATAATTTAATTACACACGACTAAACTAAGCGATTATAAAAGTTCACCAACAATAATTCTGACAAAATTAATAATAATGTCGCTTATAAATATCTAGGTGGGGTTGTTTTCTATTTGTCTTGGCTGTATTAATTTTTGTGGTTTGCTGCCAAATAAAGCTATTCCACCGGAAACTAGCAGTTATGGCAGATCGATACAGGGCGATGTGTGAATTCCCTTTGTTAGCAGCTTTTTATAACCACAGTCATAAACCGTTGTGAAAAAAACGCTTTAAAGAAATATAAAGTCGTGATTCCACTTTTAATTTTTGTGGTTTTGGCTTATGTGGTTCGATCTCCGCAAGACGTTTAGTTTAATTTAACGTATTTAATTAATTGAGGTACAGTGAAACAATGTGCAGTGGAAAATATGGACCGGACACCCACGGTTGTAATGTTTTTGTCCATATGTATATCTACATATACATATTTCGACTGAAGCAGTGAATAAATGACAACTATATCTTTTATATTTATATTCCTTGGACCACCGCGAGACAGACGGCCTCAGCACAAGTCAATTTTGCGTACTGTTCTTAAAAATCTGCAAAACTCCACAAATTAATATGAATTAAAAAAAAAACGGAAACTACAGTTTTTACTTAATTTTCTATCCACATTTTATGAACTCTTGTCCATTTATCAGAGATAATTGAACGAAATATTAGTAAAATAGTGTCCTTGGATGCTTTTGGAGCATCCGGTTATAGGAATTGGTTTTGTATGAAAACGTTAATGAAAACGTAGTGTTTATGAAATTTGTTTGGTCGTTACAGGAGTTATCGGGTTATCACGACAGTCCATGTTGGCGAATTTCACTGTATAGTATATATTGGGTAGTTTTCATATTTATAATAATAAATAAATAAACAAATATGTACCATTTTGGTCGATCAATTTTTGCCGTTTTACCGTTAGAGACATTATTCCATCAGAATAGGAAGCGAGCATACCATTGTTGTGCTACACCAACTGATATAGCATCATCTCCGTAAAGCGAGAATTCTTCCCTTTTTTTATACAAAAATTCCTTCATTATTTTAACTCCTTTTTGAACAGCTAAAACTTATTTTAAACTTCCCTGAACTTAATTTTTTTGTTAAATGAAGCTGAAAATCTCACCTTTCCAACACTATATGATGATGTCACAATGTAATTGGTGGTACTGAAGATGTACGACTCCAATGACGTCTGTTGACAAAATACGAAAAGACTTTTTCGACTACCCAATGTATTATGTAAATATATGTATGTTTGTACATATATTAAGTAAAATGATATATGTTTTAAACACATCCGTGAATCCTGCAGATAATAATTAAATGTTTATTGAATTGATGATATTTGATCCAAGCACAAATTTTAAGTGCACTGATAGTTTTTTATAAAAATGTTTACTGCATTTAGAATATTGAACTGACTTAAGATAAACTGACCACTAATATTAGACATGTGTTTACTGCGGCAGCTGGTTTGCCAGGGACTTCAATAGCTCTAAAAAGAATGTACTTAAAACTAATTAAGTTCGATGTATGTAGGATCAGGATTTTGAGACGAGTCGAAGCCGAATTTCTTTCAGTCCGACCGCAGAAGCGAAATCGAACCATTGACACGACCGAATAATGTTGTTACATATAAAGCTATAATTTGATATAACTAAGCCACAAATTAAGCTAGAATAGTGAAATTTTATATAGAGAATTATAGTAGGGATAGCCATCCGCGGCTTTAAATATTTTTGGAAAGTGACCGTGGCTGTTTAATGAATTTAAGTGAACATGTTTTCCTAACCATATTGTGGTTTACCGATGAAAATAAACTATACTTATATCTATTGGTCTACTTCAGTTATATCCGAACCTGTTTATTATAAGGTTTTAGTTAAAACCCTTTCTTGCGAGAACAAAAAATGTGCAGTTATACCCTTCCTAACTTATCTTAATTTTGAGGTATACAACCCCCCTATAAGAATTAAAACCATGTTTTGATGGGAGTAATAAACATGTATGTATGTTTGCATTGTACGTACGAGTATAGTATTGAATGTGTGGAAGTATTTATAAAATATATTCAATGTTGTTTATTCATACATGCATATATACAAGTAAGCACATTTGTAAAGGTTGGCCAGCGTTGGAGGCGCCATGAACACTTGTACATTATTTGCGCTCTTTGGAACACTGTGGACAAAATAGTAAAGAAACCGGCAAATTGTATTTACTCGATTGTTGGGAGCGGAACCCGATCGTACGCTCTGACTCGATCGCTTGTTCTCCCCTTTGTATGCGTCTTGATGTTTGTTTTGAGTAACCATACATACATACATAACTTTTTGAACGCTTTAAATTAGGCACTTCTGCCTATTTTAACTCAGTACGATATTGGATCCCGATGGAAATTATCGAGTTTGGACGCACGCGTTGTCGCGACGATATTAATGAGAGTGACAGTGACAGTGACCGTCGATTGTTAAAGCAATACAGAAGTCAATCATAAATTACAAACTTTACACCGAATTATTTATTTTTCCTATCATATGTGTATTAAATCGAAACTGAAATTTCCTGAGGCAATGTTGAATGTAAACTATTCCGGGAAGTAGAAGGCAAGAGCGTTGCTAGCGAAAATCCAAAATGAATCAGTATAAACGCGTCATTTAAAAAATGTTGAGAAAGCCAACTACATACATACATATGTATATGAACACATTTTATATATTATTAAGTATGTGTGCATGTAAGTATGCATGTGCGTACGAGTACTTTCTGAACGTATTTTTTGTGTCAGTGTATGACTGGGGTCAATCCCTTCTAATTAAAAAATACTATATATTTACACAAATATTTCTAGACAAATTACAAAAAATCATAATATACATATAGTATCTACATACTTATGAGTATTCACATAAATTCCAGAAAGCAAGAAAAATAAGATGAACCAATTTTCGTAAAAAAGTCCGGGAAATTCCTGAAGCTTAAAAACTATTTCCAATTACCCCACATTAAGTACAAAAGTGGGACAAGTTACAGAAGTAGAATTACGTCTGAAGGGGTTTTATTAACTTTTCCTTTCACTGAGGAAATGAAAGATATTTTGCATTAGGCCTGTTACACCGAAATTTGTTTAATTATTAGTGTCACAACTCAAAACAGCACTGCTTGTTGGATAAGTTCAGAAAGAGATAGTTGTGACATGAAGAATACTCGGAAAATGAAGATGATTTCTACTTCGACATGTTTTATTTCTCAGATCTCAATTTCTCAATTTTATTATAGAATGATGAAGCAGAAAACAGTCGGAAGAGCTTATGGTATTTATAATGATTTCAATTTCATAAGTAAATCTTTGCCCGCTTCGTAGTAGTTCTGATTTAGAAAATATATGCAAACTTTCATTGTAAGGACATTATAATGTTAAATTCGCCAGTTGATTGTAAGAGAAAAAGCATGTACACGAACAAATTAGCAGCAAGATTAAATCATTTTGTACTAATGCATTTCCACATGGGTGTATCTGAAGCGTACAGACGCATACGGTCCATCCATATTGCTACATTACTATAGTATTGTACATTTTTGTATGCTTCATTCACAAAATCTATTGAGCGTATGAATGAACATATCAGTATATAGTATTTACTTATACATATATGTATGTATGTATGTAGATAGTATGCACAATAGCTGCCTGAAGAATAACGAAAACGTAACGAAAGAGTGAATAAAAGTTAAAAAGTTGTTTTTCGTCCGCAGTTAAACAATATTGTGTGGCATTACCTGCTTACACACATACGTACACACATATGTATGTATGTAGATAAACAATGATATGAGTAGCAAAGTTTGTCAATGAATTTAAAATTAATAAAAAAATTAATTTCTATGAATTTAAAACAATTCATAAATTTAGCGCCAATTAACCATTTTTGAATGAAGTCTTAAAGGGCTATTGAAGATAATTCTACTGCGATCACCTAAAAAAGATGATTTTAGGGTATTTTTTAAAAATAATGAAATGGTGCTTGCTGAAGAGAGTGCAGCGTTCACCATGGTCACAATCAAAAAAATTGCCTTTAAAAATGATAAAAAATAAGTATTATATGATGTTAAACAAAAAGCAGGCTTTGACAAAATGTCGAATTTTGCTCAAAAATGACATTTTAATGCCATCAAAAGATTGAAGGATCAGTGCACATATACAAAATAAGCAGAAAAACTCAGCGGTCGGATGATTTGTTTCCAAGTCACAACTGTCAATTTAAAAAAGTAGTTATGATAAAAACGAGTTCAAAAATAAAGTGATTGATTTCAATATACCATTTTATGGTATAAGGCGGTAACTCCAAAAATTTGGTGTGTTATTTTTATAGGTGTCTACTTTGAAAATATGCAAAAAAATATACATATATTGTTTCTAACTACTTACAAAAATAGAGCTAAACAGACAAGAATTTATGCTTGGAAAGCACCTTCGACATTAGTCGAAAAAAACGTCGCTTCCAATCGAACTTGTGGCTGGCTTCTGCTTTAAAAATCAAAATGGACAAAGATGATTGCAACGCTTGTTCGAATTTGCGGGACCAAAAGAACTTAGCGTTGGCGTCAAACTAAGTGTATGTATGTAAGCGACTGCTGCCAAATGCAAATGTGCGAGTATTTACTATGAAGCATTGCATGTCATAACATAAGGATTATTCGCTAAAGGTGATGTGCTTATTTAATGTATTGCCAACTTTTACTGACGTTTGTTGGCAATTAATTTTTCATTATTTTATTGTATGATTTATGATATTGCCAACAAACACTGATATTATTCTCAAACTTGACGTCTGCTAAAGCAAGATCGAAAGCTATTGATTCAAATGCAATCTCGTAAAACAAATATGAGAATGAGCAAGTTGAGCCCGTTTTCACTCGTTTGCTAAGTGTGCTGTGGCCAACAATAAGCCCATGACGCGCTTGATATGTAGCTAACTATAAAAATTGTATGGAATCTGATAGTAGTATCCTAACTCATATCCATCTGTCATATAACGAGTTTAAACACAATAACAATGGGTATAATAGGGATAATATATTTAAACACACTGTGCCGTAGTTGTAACGCTTAAAAATGTTTTGTCAGTTAGGTTCGTATGTATCGTCTAGTCTAGGAGAATAAAACTGAAGCATTATTTTTTTGGTCCAGGAATACATATGTATGTATGTACATACATACGATTATTGAAATAATTCTCAATCATGGCGATACACTTAAACGATAATGGAACGTTTTTTTTAGAAATTTTTACATTAATGTATTAATTACACTTTCGCAACATGTTGCGGCAGGAAGTATAACAGTCTGTCTGTCGGTCTGTGCAAGCGAAAACTTTAGTAAAAACTAAGATATCTTAATGAAACTTCGTAAACATGTTCCTTGGCACCCAAGGAGGGTTGGTATGGCAAACGAACGAAATCGGTCCTTTGTCAGGCCCACAAACTGCTATTAAGCGAAAACATATTGATCTTATTTTGATTTATTTCAGTTGTATCCTCATTGCCATTCAGAATTCTTAGAACATGTTGCAGTTGACAAAGTTTTAAGTGATGCACACATTGCCATGTTTAAGTTAATTAGCAAAGTTCAAGATTTTATTGATAACGGTTAAAGTGGTTAAAATAAATATCCATTTGTCTTAATAATAAGGACCCTAACGTAAAAAACACTTTTGTCCAATTGTCGCTATGAAATCGATGAACCGATGATAAAATTTTTCCACAATTAGAATGGAGTTGTTCATCTATATTGTACCTTCAATTCTACAATTGTTGTGTATTTACGGAGCCGCGGAAACCGATCTTTTATACGGTAGGTACCATACATCTGAATGTATCTTCATACTTAGACACATGTTTGTTTTTGTTTACATTCTAGTTATATTAATTTAATGCCCTTCTTAGTTTCTTCTTGCGGAATGTCACTAATATCTTCTAAACATTAACGTATTTTTTATTGCGATTAGGACTGCATTCGGACAAAATAAAATCGGGCGCAATTGTTATTCCAAAACGAGTGAATGCAAACGGCGATTTTCTAACTTTCGATTTAGCGTATCGACATGATCAGAACTATCGTCATGAACATAACCGACGCCGCCGAAATATTGCTAAGAGTCTCAGTAAAATTCATTACCGGCTGGACATGGATAATGGAACCATGCATCTTGATTTAGAGTGAGAGTTCAAATAATTAATTTATTTAATATTTAACTGATTTTACATATAATGCATTTACTGATATAATATACCTACATATCATTGCATATTGATGATTATCATTATAAATACAGACCTCATACTTATTTCCTCGCACCGAGTTTGATAATCGAGAGGCATCGGCGAGATATTCGTACGCGTAAGGCGGCTGTTCCAAGCACAGACTGTCATTTTCATGGAAAAGTGCGTGGACACCAGGACTCTAATGTGGCGATATCCACGTGTGAAGGTTTGGTGAGTACAGAGGTAAAGTTCATGCTTAATGTGCCTTTAAAATTAGCTGCTTTTGGTTAAAGAACTTGTTTTAGTTTTATTTGAGACTAAATTTAAATACTACTGTGTGACGAATATGTATATGAAAAAGTGACTATTTCAAAATATTGAAATTAAAACCTTAATTTGGTCAAAGTTTTTATTCCAATAATGTTTGCTGAAGTTTCTTCTCATACATTATTATGGGAATTTTCAATCCGTAAATTTAAATTTGGAAAATAGAAGTGACTTTTAATTTCAAGTTATTATTAAAATTTTCTGATTACTGCATGAGTTCTGACGGAATTTTAGTTTCTCAGAAGAAACTATAATGTGCATATAATATTTCAATAGTTAAGAGATAAAAATGCAATAAGCAATATTCCGTTAGTTGGAGTATTGGTAATTTTTGAACAACCTCTTAATCACAAAAACTAAATTTTATTTATGATATTATACTTTAAATAGAATAATTTAAACTGTTTAAATATATATTATTTAAAATTCTAGGTTGGTCATATAAAGACGAAACGTCATGAATACTATATTGAGCCTTCGAAGAACGACCCAGCTGACAATTCAAGCGGGCATCCTCATGTTTTATTTCAGAGATCATCTTTGAAACCAAAGGTAGTTAAACCGGAAAAATGAGTGTATAAAATATAATTATACTCATAAGCACTACTTCATTATGAAGTAAACCGCATCTTCTTAAAAATCTGTTTAATGCAAAAAATATTGTTGAGTAACTAATTGAACTTTGCAGAAGCACTATGTAAAATACAAACAGCGAGAAGAATTGATTAGCAATTGTGGTACTAAGGAACCGAAAAGATATAGTGGGACACGTCTAGAATGGCAACCGCATGGAAAAGTATGAAAAATCCAATTCGAAACAAATATGCATATGTTTATATTTAAATTTAAAAAACATTTTGATATTAAGACTGAATTTTTATGCTTAAAACAATATTACTCCGATATAAAATTATTTCTAAATTTCTACCTAACAAAAAAACATAAAAATGAAACATTTAATGAAAGAACGTGTGTACATTTTCCTAGGTTAAAATTCAAGGCGGTAGAAAGTTAAGGCACAAATACTCATTCCGCTCATACCGTCGCCATCAACAACATTCAATACAGTGCATACAAGGAAGATATCCTAGGAAATTCAATCAGACGCCACAAATTAAATTCAAATATGAGACAGCTTCAGATCACATTAATACAATCAATCAATCGGATTCCACGATCCAAAGTCAAACCACAGACTATGAGAAAATCAATATTGACAAAAACATTATAAATACGAAGAAAATGAAGCGCACAAAACGTTCAATTAGCAGTCCACGCCATGTGGAAGCGCTGATAGTGGCAGATGCAACCATGGTCGCATTTCATAGCAAACTGGAGACATATATACTCACTATAATGAATATGGTATCGGCGCTTTATAAAGACCCGAGCATAGGCAATTCAATTGAAATTGTTGTCGTCAAAATTATTTTGTTTGAGGAGCATGAAGCTCATCCCGATTTAAATCTTACGCAAAATGCGCAAAAGAATTTGGATAAATTTTGTAGGTGAGTTATTGGAAAACGAATGTTTGAGTCGCACACTACTTTAAAATCGTTTTATTACTTTAAAATCGTTAATTTTGTGACACCACACCAGATGGCAGCACAAACTGAATACGGCCAACGAAAATGATCCATATCATCATGATGTTGCGATACTTATAACTCGGACCAATATTTGCGGCAACAACTGCATGTGAGTAAAATATTAAAGTTGATTGAGTAAATTTCGCTTTTGACTTGCTGCAAACATATGTATGTACATGTGTGTATGTGGTGGTAGATTTCGTTTATATTTTTCTAAATTTCTAGGACCCTCGGTTTAGCCAATGTGGGTGGCATGTGTAAGCCGAAGCAATCGTGTAGCGTTAACGAAGACAATGGTATCATGCTTTCGCATACGATTGCACATGAATTGGGACACAAGTACGTTAAAATTAATTTCGATACAACTATTAATATTTAGTTTATACTTTCGCAACATGTTGCTATAGACAATTATAATTTTATTCAATTAACATGTATTTGTTTCCCCTAAAACTAATCGAGATGTTACGTACATAAATAATCAGGATAATGAGACGAATTGAATTTCGGGCGACTGTCTGTCCGCCGGTCCGTGTAAGCGATAAGTTAAGTAAAAATTGTTGCAGACGGATCATTTCTACGCCCATAAAATGCCGTAAATCGAAAGCATATAAAATGCTGAAACTAAGCTCCTCTTAGGACACAACTTTGTAATATAGTACAAAGAATCGTATTATTCTGTGGGCTGAAACTTTTCAAAAAGTGGACATGACCTCGACTTCCAATAGTTTCAAAAACCGAACGAGCAATAAGTACCAAACTGTCTAAGGTGGAATTCTTTTTGCATTGCCTAATATGGTGTGAAAATGGGTGAAATCGGAACGGAATCTCCATATAACGATTAAAACGCATATCTTATTATTATTCGGACAGGACCAGTATGGTGTAATTTCACTTTTATGCATTTTATGCATACCTAAGCGGATTAAAGACAGGTGGGAAGCAGGTAATCATGTGTATAGGGTATATTAGGGGTAGTAAATAGTAGTATTTAGCATAGGTTGTTTATGGGGGTGTGGGTAATTCTTAGTCCAATATCACACAATATCACATACTTTCTAGTTTTAGGTGATACAAATAACCGTGAGGTGAACAAAACTATAATACTCTGTAGCAACATGTTGTAATAATATAAAAATATTATTTGTACATATGTACAAATTTTAATATGTCTTTATGCTTTACTGTTTACCATCCATCGTAGTTTCGGCATGTTTCATGATACAGCGAAAACTGGATGCCATCCTCGAGTAGGCTCAATAGTTCACATAATGACACCGACTTTTGGAGCAGATACTTTACAGGTTTCCTGGTCGAATTGTAGCCGGAAGTATATTACACAATTTCTCGAGTACGTGTGTGGCTCAAGTATTTTTCCACAGTTCGTTTATACGTTTTAATACCACTATATTTGAATTTACAGTCAAGGTTTCGGCGACTGTCTAGATGATGCACCCACTCCCAAAAGAAAATATGTCTATCCAGCTTTACCCCCAGGAGTACTATTCGATGTCGAGACACAATGTCGTCTGCAGTTCAATCTAACGGAAGCCGACGTCAACGCATCGTCATGTACATCTATGGATGAAATTTGCTCTACATTGTGGTGTAGAGTTAATGGCGAATGCATAACAAACTTGCGTCCTACAGCGCCGGGAACAAGTTGTGGTGATGGAAAGGTTAATCAATATTTTATGAATTCGGTTTTTTGTAAGCATTGCTATTTTTTGAGTCTGTGATATTTTGATTTGATAGGGATGTCATAATGGAAAGTGTATACCAAATGAACAAGCTCACCCAATTAATGGGAGTTGGGGGGCTTGGTCCAAGTGGAGCGATTGTTCGAGAACTTGTGGCGGAGGTGTGTCGACTCAAAAACGAGAATGCAACAATCCGGTGCCGGCGAATGGCGGTCTCTTTTGCATTGGTGAAAGAAAAAGGTTTGTTGCTCCTTGGACTTTTATACACATATTGGGTGTTCTACATAAACAGTATTTTCAGATATAAGATATGTAATCATCAGCCATGTCCGGTGGGTGAAGTCAGTTTTCGGGCACACCAATGTTCCAAGTATGATAATGTGTATTATCAAGGTTCAATTTACAAATGGTTACCATTCTTCGATAATAGTAAGTAGCCGGAATTTACAAAAGCTCCTTTTTCTGTTTGTTGAGACGCCTACAAGTATTTTGGTGTTTGCAGAAAATCCTTGTAAGCTGCTGTGCACTGATGTTGACGATACCATCATTGCAAATTGGGGAGATACAGTGAAGGATGGCACGCCTTGTGGTGTTGGCACCAACGATATGTGCATCGATGGAATATGTAAGGTGAGGCAACATAATGGAACATATATTTTCAAAGGTCAATGAACACAAACATATGGATTGATTTAGAAAGTCGGATGTGATTGGGTTTTGGATTCCAACATGCGAGAGGATCAATGTGGAGTGTGTGGTGGAAAGAGCGATCGATGTAAATTGATAAAAGTGAGTAAGTAAAGAAATGGAAAGTTCAAAATCTAAAAAAAATCCATTTGTAAAAATTAAAATATTTCAGGAGGTATTTGAAGAGAACGTCAATGTAACTGATGGATACGTAGAGATTGTAACCATTCCCTCGAAAGCCCGACATATTATAATAAGAGAAATAAGTAATTCGAAAATATTTCTCGGACTTTCAATGGCGAATAGTAGTAATTTTTACCTAAATGGTGACGGACTTATATCTATGCCTGGAGAATTCAGAATAGCAGGAACGGAGAGTTTATATGATCGTGTGGATGAGCAAGAGATCATAAAAATACCTCAACCGATTGAAAATGCTATAACAGTACATGTAAGTTCCCAGAAATGCTTTAAACATTCGAAATTAATGCGAATCACTACCAATTGGATATATGTTAAGTTTACAATTTCAAAAATGTTTAAGTTAAAGAGATGAATTTATTCAAGATATAGCTTGAGTAAAATTTTAATCTGATAATTATTATTTATTATTCAAAAATACAGTGCTTTAGCGCTATACATAACTCAATCGGCAATTAAAACTGAAAATTATATAGAAACTTCTTTAGAATAACTATTTTACAAGAAATCGGCGCTAACATTTTTGATTATCCAATTATCTAAAGTAGATTCAAATGAAATGATAAAGTTTAAAGCGGCGTTATATGGTTCGATATCTCAAATTTGGGATGTTCCTAAGCAGGCATCAGGCTAATGTTTTGTACCAAATTTGTCTAATTATTTGGGAGGTATAGAATTTTCCCTATGTAGACAGTGCTACGCAATTTTCCTAATTAATTAATTTTGCTTGGTTTTCTAAAGGGTGAGGATGCTTAGCTTAATAAATTGTGATATAGTACCAAGCTTCTAATTATCGAATTATTCGAATCGACAGGTTTATCTGGCTTTTTAAAAACTTCTGAGGCTCTTTGTTTTTCTAAACAATTACTAATTAAAAGATTATAAATTGTCAGGCAATAATTCGTGGGGACGGATTAAATACCAGTATTCGTTATGAATTTGCCCTGCCCGCACTAAATAACTCGCACGGAGTACGGTATTCGTGGAAGTTGGGTGATTGGACCGATTGTACCAGCAGCTGTGGAGGCGGTGTGCAATATAGAATAGCACAATGCTATGCGGATGGAGAATGTAAGGAAAGTGTTGTTTTATAAATACGTATTTGAACTCAGTGTAGCGCCTTATTTCATTTAGGGACACCTAGTTCGGAATATTGTTGGACTTTTGCAGAAAACAAGAAACCAACGCGGCGTATACGTGTTTGCAATAGGCATCAGTGCCCGGCCCATTGGTGGATGGGTCCGTGGCAATACTGTCCAGTTACCTGCAAATGGTCAGAGGACTTGTCGCCTGTACGACATCGCACTGTCATGTGTTTAGATCAAAATGAAGTTGTTGTCGAGGATGACCGCTGCAATATTGCATTAAAACCTCCGAGCACAGAACCCTGCAGCCATAATTTACCCAAGTGTAAAGTAAGCAATAATATGGAAAATGTTGTTTTGCAAATGCAAAACATATAAAGTATTAGTAAATTAGTATTCACAACTTCCGCCGAACAAGTTAAATACATGCAATTATATAGATATAGTAAATAGATTTATAATATATTGTTTATAGAATTATTGATGTTTATTTTTAACAAAGGTGTGTATGTAGGCTTTAAAAATCGTTTTAATAATTCGTGATAAGTTTAATGTACTTATATAATATTTTTCACAACAATAAAATTGTATAGTATTTTATTTAACTCTATCTTTTATACTTAAAATTTAAATTAAATACTGTATGTTTACATCCAATTTGTTGATGGGCCAAATATGGAATTATATACGGAAGCTCAAGTTTCTAATGGAATTAACAAGGAATCTATTTGACTTTGTTATTAATTCTTATGAAAGTGGAAGATGGTATTTCCTTATTTTAAAGAACATTCTAAGAGTGCAATGTGCTTGAGCGAAAGTGTCTCCTCGTACATGGTCGACAGGTTTTATAAGGCACGTTCGAAATACGGAAGTGTTTACAGCTATTTCAGCTAAGACTTAGGAATGTATTCGTATTGATGCATTTCTGCATTAAAATCTAGTGTTGTCTGGCATTTTAACGAAATGGGCTATTTTATCTTTAGGCACTTTGTAATTATGCATCCAGCGACTGCCTTTCCGTAATGAGCCATCAATTCCATCCTTCCAAACTCCTTGTGGCAGGTAAACTACAAACAGAAGTAAAGAAATCATCAAATATGAACACACACATATGTATGTATGTATGTATAAGAGAGAGCGTAAATGACAGGAATGTTACCTTCTCTTTCATCCGAATTTTTTTCCAAAATTGGAGCCACGATCAATTCCTCCCCTACTGAAAATTCGTCATTTACAAGTAAGCAAGCTGGGTCATGGGGATCTAGCATCCAAAGTGGTCGCACTAATGGTAATCCTTCGTTCATTGACTCGCTTAGATATTTCTTCAATAACGGTATAACAATTTTCTGTCGTATGGACATCAATTCCTTGGCTTGATCAGTAATGTAATCACTTTTATATTCAGATGGTAAATGGCTAAATTGCATTGACGGCATAAAAGTCATTAATTGCATCCAACGAATGAAAAGATCTTGTTCGACGAGTTCTGGTTGACCCAGAGAGTAAAAGGACGCCATTTTTTTTAAAGTGCGATTAACATAATAGTCGCCACCAATAGCACCCGGTAAAACAAAGGGATAGCCGTTTATACCATTGTTTAAAACAACGGTTAACAATTCACGCAAACCCTCCCACGAAGAATTTATGGGTGGCGTGCTGAGGAAGGTTGGTGGCTTTGGGACAGCACTTGCACTGGATACACCAATAAAGCCAACACTTTCCATACTACTTGTAAAGATTTTGGCATACATATCGGGGTTGTCCAGAGTCGTTCGACACTGATAATAATGCGGTAGATTATAGCTCGTACCGAGATCTAAGTAAAAACTGTCCACTTGGTAGTCTTCCTTTAGTTTTTCCAATTTATTCCGTAACCATGGTATTGAAGCATTATTCGTAATATCCAATACTCCTGCACTGGATGAACTCTTGTATCGTGTAAGCGCGGGAATACTTCTATCCGAGTGCCGTTCATAGATAAGCAATTTGTTTTTAACGGCGTCTTTGAAATTTGGACTATCTGTACTGATAAAGGGTTGAATCGTAAAAACAACTTTAAAACCTCGTCGATGGAGTACCTCAATAGTGTCCTTGAGTGTGGGAAAACGTTCTTGATCTACAACGAAATCTCCAATGTTTCTTTGCCAGAATTCATTTACTAAAATATGACCCAAACGCATAAAGCCCATCGCAATAACATCCTCCGAATAATTGTATATAGTTGTTTCATTAATCGATGTCACTTCACTTTGAAACGGTATCTTCCATACGGGTTCTTCAATCAGTGAATGCAGAGAATAGATATCAGATTCCTTTAGACCATCCCACAGACTCTGTTGTGTCATCAGCATATGTAGACTACGCATGTCTTCGGTAGTGCAAATTTTATATGTAAGCTCTGGATATTCCGTTAAATGATTGACGAAGGTGAAATTATCATTTCGCGCACGAAAGCATAATTTATTTTCTGTTTGATTGACAGATATGTGCAGAGGTGTGCGATCATCAACCTGCATTGCCACACCAATCGAATTTATGAAATAACGCTTTATTCCGTTACCGAACTGATGAACCTTACCGTCACCACTACCGAAAGGTGCATAGTCAAAATTTGCCGAGCTTAAGCTCCATTCCATGCCCTTTGTAAAGCTCCCACCAAACCATAGTCCGTTATCCCTTTTCAACTCGTAACAATCGGTTGGATAAATTCCCGAACCCAGTGCTTGCCACTGTATGTTATAGCAACGGAATACATTCATATTTTGGAAACTCATATACAGCCGAGCTATACCATTCCATTCCAAACAAACGCTGCCATCATTTTTACGTTGGTCTTCCAGACAATAAAACGGGATACTATCGGAACTTATAGAGAGACCTAACTTTCCTGTTATCACTTCCTTGTCTTCGTGACTTAAAATACTGAAAGTACGATCCAACGAGCTGAATTTGATCTTTTCGAAATAGGAACGAGTTAAAATCTCCTTATGGTATGTTATATAAGAGTATCCAATCTGTTTCGATAAGAAATAAACATGGTAGTACAAATTAATTGACGAAGTCATTAATTAAAACTGCATTTCTTGAAAAGGATAAACAAATCCTTCCATACAGTGAATCAAAACCTCTTACCAAGAAGACTATGATGAAGAATAATATTGTAACGAAAATCTTAATTTTATAATCCTTGGTTTCACGTTTCTTTTTGCGAATCATTTGGGGGAATGCCTTAAATGATATACATACATATGTACGTAAATAAATAAGTACGGAAATATATGTATATGTACATATGTATGTATTACAACTTACATTCATTTTTTCCCGGAGTAAACTGGCCAATGAATTAACGCTAGTGATGGACGCTTGGTTGCTAGCCACACTGTGGGTGTCAAAGTCACTGGCAAGCATCTCCTTACTATTCAGGCGCAAGGCGGGTAGAGGGGCTATCGACGCTCGGCGGCGACTCCGAAATGGATCACTGCAATGAAAATATGCTCATTTCATACGTGTCGCACTTATGTACATATGTAACAAATGTATGTATGTTTGTAATGGTCGTGGCTTTGTGAGCTAAAGTGCACTTTGGGTTTAATTTATTAATAAGAAATATTACACAAAAGTGCATATTTACATATAATATATACATAGATACGTACTTATGTATGTATGCATGAGTACTGCAACAAACCGGTTATTAAATAATCAATTTCGAATGTTAATTAAATTAATTTTATAATCTCTACAGCCATATGTACTTACATACACTTAAATGTACATATGTTTGTATGCTTGTAAGTGAAAATGTATTCTTAATTGAAATTCCGCTTATACATATGTACATTCATACATATATCACATACTCAAACAAATACATAAAAATGTGTTTATTATTTTATTTTCTCATCTCTCCCACACTATCTCCAGATTAAGTAGTGCGTTGCAAATATTTACTTCTATGTGCTACAGTACTTTGTGCTTTTTTGCATAGCATGTAAATATGTATGTATTCAAATTTCTAAATACATATACATATATGTATGTATATATATAATGCTGCAATCTGTATTGTCTAAACTATCGACTTGGTCTATTTTAAGTATGTTTACACGAAAAATCAATTTCTAACTAGAAAGGTTAGGAAGAACTTACATATGTATGCTTTACGTTGGTCTAGCCTTTTATCAGACAATCTGGCGAAGATTTGCGTTCTTATCGCTAGTAAATTCAATCGAGTACTGAGTTGTTATATCTCTTCTAACTAAGATAAACGCACCGTTTGTGCCGAGACGAATCATTTCTTAAAGCATACACTCTGGACATACACATACCTACACACATATGTATGTACATATGTATATGCTCATATGTAGGTATATTCATTATCCACTTGTGGATGAAAACACTCCCAAAGTCAAAATTAGCCTGAAATTCTCAAGATTTACAAGTATAAAAATATATGTACAAAGGCATAACGTTGAGTGACAATAGAAAGCCAATAACTCAAGATGCTATACAAACTTTATCTGGCAAATTTGTTAAAAAAAAAAACAAGAAAAAACTTTAACTTCGGTTGCACCGAAGCTAAATACCCTTCACAAGTGCATTTCTGTTAGTAGCTATATGTTCAGTTTGTATGGAAGCTATATGCTATAGTAATTCGTTCTGAACAATTTTTTTGGAGATTACATTGTTGCTTTAGAAAATAACCTGTGGCAACTTTTGTGAAAATACGTTGTGAAATGTGAAAGTTTCCATACAAAAACTTGATGGACTGTATGGCAGCTATATGATATAGTGGTCCGATATCGGCAGTTCCGACAAATGAGCAGCTTCTTGAAGAGAAAATGATGTTTGCAAAATTTCAAAACGATATCTTAAAAACTGAGGGACAAGTTCGTATATATACAGACTCAGCTCGACATACTGATCATTTATATATATTCCTTTTAGGGTCCTAAAATACTCTGTTCAGGGTAAAAAACAATTCCGTGAACAAGTTCATTGGGAGTTCCAATTCGAAATATTTACTGTTATAATAATTGAATTTAAATTTTATTTTTCAAGAATTATTTGCTCTATTCAATTCTCCCATTCTTCAAAACCACAAATATTTGTTTTTTTTTAACTTAGACGATTTTCCTTCTCAAGCCATAATAAGTAAATTCTCCCAAGTGCAAATAAATACGAATCAAGAATAGTAATAGATTCAAAATAGCATACAAATCCTCTAACATTAATCCGATTATACTTTTACGTTCAGATAATAGTTTAAGGGCTGTTTTCTCTATTAGCTGGAATCTGCCGTTAAAGTTCTGGTAATTTTAAACAAGACGCCTTCTCTCTTAACTGAAAGAAGGCTATTTAAACAAAATTCCTTCGTTCGAGAAAGCACTCGTTTTTTGCTTTTAAACCAGAACTTTACTGACAGATGGCTGCTAACCAGACATTAAGAAGACGGCACTATGTGTCGTGATTCTTACAGTATGTATGTACATATGTATAACAACATATTGACATGTCGCCAGCATTCGTTTGTACAGGAAAAGAGGCACTGTGAAGATGTTCAGTTTAAGGTGTTACATGGATTTACGGGTTTGTTTATTGTCTTATTAAATTCTACAACACCTCTCCTCAAGTTGATCCAAGTAATAGTTTCAGAGATACAGCCTTGAGAACTTGTGCGCTCGATGCTAGCTAGGCTGAGTGCGCCGTCTTCAAACGCGTTTTTCTTGAAACTGTGTTTTTGAAGTCGGTTGACAAGATTTCGAGAACTACTCAACTAATCTTCATGAAATGAATGACTTGATGGATTTTTTCCGATTACAACTATTAAAAAAAAAATGTAGCGCAATTTTCACTGAAATTTTAATTTTTTGGAAAAATATCTGCTAAAAATCCAATTTTCAGTTTTTTTCTTCGCACCAGTTCATAGTTAAGGTTTTTATTAAAACACGTATTTTTTCACTTTAGATGATCCTATAAGAAGTTATCCTACCAACGCGGGCGCATGTTTCTTCCGAGGGGTCACCGGAAATGGCGTCGCAATAGCCGAGTTTAAAATATTTTTTTCCAAAAATTTTGGAATTTCTTTGTTAATATTGTACGTATGTATCAATAAAAAATTCGAATTAAATATGTCATTTTTTATATGCGAAAAAAATTGTTGAAAAGAGGCCGTTTTTTACCCGAGGAAACCCATTTTAACATCGAGGGTTACAACCGTCTAGTATTTAATTGTACCATCCTTCTATCATTTTCCACTAATTGCTCTTTCAGAGAGTTTCTTTACTAGGATCACTGAATCTGTAGCTTTTTAGACTAATGATTTTAACAATCGGATTACAATGGGTTTAACCGTTCACATGTTTACGAACATTTTCCAAAAAAACAGTCGGTAATCTCGGGGTGATGCTGAGACCGTAAGCTGGTGATGTGTGAATAAGTAAGTAAACATGTAAACAACTCGGTAACTTGACTATAATCACATGTTTTGATGTTTCCTATTTCAGTTCTCTCCCTTAGTCTATATGCTGATTCTTTTTTTGCAATTTTAAGTATATTAATTCCTAAACATGAACGACTAATAAATAATTAAATACATATGTATGTATATCTCTGTGTATATATGAAATATAATATTTGTAATACGAACCGATACTTTCGACGTCCGCCACCATACTCCTCATCGTCACTCTCTTCGTCATTCTGGTTTATTGATGATATACTCGTTTCCGGTACATTCGGGGTGACTGAACCGCAGCTGTCATCGTTTATCTATCAAAGAGATTTCATTAATGCATAGAAAACTAAAATCTTTAATTAGGTTCACTTAGAAATCATTGTAAGGTTTCGCGTATTCGTACACCTGCCTTATCAAAATTAATGTACAAAGTTGTTAAATTAGTCACAGGTTGACTCGGATAGTAGGAGTCGTAATCGGCTGTATTAATAATCGTGTTTGCAGAATAATTCGCCATTTTTGAAATTCATTAGAAGGAATTAACCGTTGTCAATAAGAGACTCTATGTAAAAGTTGTTATATTCTAATATTCACATGTTTGTTGGTATGTACATACATATGTACGTATGCATAGATTTTGGTTTTGAACTCATCAATTTGAAAAAAATAAAGAATATAAGTTAATTAAATAAAGTTCTAGCTAAAAGCACAATATTCTCTATCAATTACTGTTAATAAACTAATGTCGAAATTCAAAATGAATTTCAATACACCGCAGGCCGTGTTCACCGTTGTACATTAGGCCAAGTAAATGGTCCAATCAATTGGAGCGCGAATGTGAGCGCAGAGTGTGAGAGCAAATTTAATTAATATGAAAATTTACAAATGAGTGCTATAAGTATACATAAATCTACTAACAGTAACCGCGTATTTAAGATAAGCTATTGATGAGCTACAGAATTTAGATTGACATGATTATTACAAACCTACATATTTACCTATAACCACCTGTAGGCGATGAGAAGTATGCATTAGATCGGATTATTGCTATACGAGTAAGTACAACTAATTTGTTGTTAAAAAATTGTGCAATTTAATTTCGATAACAATTACATTCATCTGTTAAATCTTAAAAAAGTTGTCGATTATTTCTTAAGCCTGGAAAGTCATCCTGTTATATACTTGTACATATACAAGGAGCGTTCCAAAGTAAACAGGACCCCCTGGTGGCGCCATCTATCGACTACCGCGTTAGAATCTGCTATCTTTATCGACTGTCCAGTGAGAATTTCATGACACGTCATTGATTGGAAATGAAGTTATTGCGTTTTAAGTGTCAGTATGTTTGTGTTATCGGTGCTAAAATGAGCTCGAACAAAGAGCCAACATTAAATTTGGTTTTAAAATTGGTAAAAATTGTTGAAAGTGTGCTTGAATTCATCAAAAATCATTCTACCTTGGAGTTTTGAAGCGTTTGGTGCGCCGTATTCGACGTGTTCGGCCCGTATGTCGCGAAGATGAAAGTTGGCGTTTGTTGCACGATAATGCGCCGTCTCATAGATCGACGCTTGTGACCGATTATTTGACCAAAAATCACATTTTAATCAATAACCACTCCCCGTATTCACCTGATATGGCACTATGCGACTTTTTCCTTTTCGGAAAAATGCATTTGCCCATGAAAGGAAAGTGTTATGCAGACGTAGAGGCCATTCCAAAGGCTTGCACCGGCATACTGGCGGCCATACCGGCCTACGAGCTAAAACACTCCTTCGACATGCTTTTGGACAGTGCAAAAAGCTGTATTGAAGAAGAAGGAGATTATTTTGAATAAAACAAATTGATTTTGCCAAAAAACCATTTGTTCTTTTTTTTTGTTTAAGTCCTGTTTATTTTGGAACGCACCTTGTATATAAAAGATCAGTTGAAATCCGCTTGACTGTCCGTCTGTCTGTGCGTTTGTCCGTGCAAGCTGTAAATTGAGTAAAAATTGAGATATCTTGATGAAACTTGGCATGTGGGTTCCTTAGTACAAAAAAATAGATAGTAAAAGAGAGCTTTATGTGAGCTGGATTGAAAATTGCACGATGGGCGCGACCCGACCAACCGATCTCGACAAAATTTGGTACGTGCCATCATTTTTATATGCCTATGTCACGTTATGAAAATGATCGAAATCGGACCATAACCACACCTACTTCCCACATAGCAGAATTTTAAATTCCATTTGATTCGTTCAGTTTCCAGTACACATAATCACGATGCAATTAAGGGATCGTCTCAGTGTGACAGTTCCGAAAAATCACTGATTTTCGCGATTTTTTTGCGATGGTGAAATTAACTAATCGTTCGGGTTTTTCCTTTATGTTTTTTATGTTTATTAATTGGGTGTATAATAGTTAAATAAATTGTTGAAATGACCCGTAAAAAAGGTCCTGTACGATGTCCACCATTGGGGACGCAATTTAGGTCTAAAACAAAAATTTCAAGAGGATTATTAATTTGTAGGAAAGTCGCTATCGCGATATAGAAGCTTTGTTTTTTTTACGTTTGACAAAATCGTGGCGGTTTGAACAAAAAGTATCGAATTTGGCTCTTTTTTCGACAGTTTTTCGTAGAAGATTTCAAAAAATATATAAGCTTCCATAGCGCGATAGCGAATGACTTTAAAAATGTTCTCTCCAAATTGGAACTAGATATTTTCAAAATTCTATTTTTGAGAGTGAAAACCATTCTGAGAAAAACGCGTTTAAAGATTGGAGTCACTATGTTCAGTACTCTGTTCCTTTTCTACCAGAAACGCTGTTGAGGCCGTAATAATTTGAATTTCGAATTTGGGAGAATGTTTATTACAATGTATGCTATCAGATAATGCAAATTTCAGATTGAAATAATGGATTTTATTATTGTCTTTTGTATAAATTTAAATCAAAATGTAACTAATTTCATATAGCCAGTTGAACTTGACTAACTCGAATCACCATAATCCACAAAAAACTTCTATTTAGAGAGACTTGAAATTTGACTTCTATTGCCAATGCGAGTTCGAGTTATGGAGTTCAACTATACTTTTAAAATCAGAACAAAACAAATAAGAAAAACCTTTTTTCAAACGAATTGAAAATCGCGCGTCGTCGTTTTAACGAAGAGTAGCTGAGCTGGATTTTCCTCATAGCAAAGCGAATTGATATAATTTATCTACCTTACATTCCATTGGAATTTGGTATTGCTTAATAGTTATGGCATATTTTTAGGCATGACTCAGAAAATCTGCGCAGTAAGCTTACAAAGAAGTAATAAATTATGCCTCTTATGCAGTTTAACATCAGTTGTATGCGTTTTTTGAAATCTTACTTTTTGTATTTTTCAATTAAGCTAATATTATACAATAATAGTTATAAACAACGGTTTTTTTTTAAATTTTTGCGGGTTTTAGAAAGGCGAACGCATACTCATTGGGTCGCAGGTCACATGATTATTTCACAAATATAATACATACATATGTAAGTACATACGTATACTAGGAGAAACCTGCAACATCGCAAATGGTCGGGAGGAGATTTTAAAAATTGAAGAAATTAACGGTTATTGACAGTAACTCAGACAATTCAGCTGTGTTGAGTAAATAAGTACATTTGTAATTCACACATGTACGAGTACCATACGTACATATTTACGTTTGTTCCCAATGCTATTCAACTACTTATTACTTGTATTGGTTTTGGACAGCTCGACATGGTTTCTAAATAGCGAATCGGCGATCTGGGTATACTTTGTGAGAAACCGTATGCACACTCAATGCGAAATAATAATTATTTGTATGCAAGCTCTGTAATCAAATGATTATAACGCTACAATTCTCATATGAATGTGCAAACAAACGATGAATTACCTGTCGCTGGGGTCGTGAACACATGTTAGTGAGTAGGATACCAAACAAATAATTAGTATTTGAAATTCCAATGCACTTCGAAATGTTAAAGTTATGTGATTATAAAACATGCTGATGTCAAACCCATTTTACTTGCAAGTTAATACCTCTAAACACAATCGATTAGGCTAAGAACAACACTGTTTTAATGATGATGATTTATGGTCATGCTTTTGTTTATCTTCAAATTAAACAATTTGATTGACAATGTGATCAAAACTTAAATTTTTATTATTATTAAGTGTATTTCTTAATGGATATCATACAGGAACATATTTCCATTAACCTTAATGGGCGCAGTTTGTATAAATTAATTCTTATTTACTTCACCTTTTTATCTCCCATGAGTACTTCAACCCATTTCAGACAGTAATGTCAATATTTATGGACGGAAATAATGAGAAACATCACAAAATGTCGCGTGTTAATGCACATACTTAAATATCATCTATAAATATGCATGCGTACATACATATTTATTTAGATGGTGCAGCTGACCCAATGGAAAAATGTACGTTTGGAGATGAAAATAGTAATGGCTAGCTCCTTTGTCAATAGCGATGACTTACGAAAATAAAGTGTTTATTCAAAAAGCTTTATTTACATTCTGTTTTATGCGTCGCCTTGACCTCAATATACCTAGCGATAGCCTAGAATTTTAAGCAATTATATCGTGAATTAATCTCTGTACTATGTTCATATTAACACTTTTAAAATATAAATAAACTAGTTTAATATTAATGTTTAATAAGATCGCTTACGCCACTGTATTGGCTTTGTTCCGGGTGATTCATATTAATACGTTAGTAAAAGAGTCACTTGTCCCTGAATATCAACTTTATCCTCATACATTATATTGATTTGCTTTCTTTTTACAATATTAGGCGATCCAATATCATTGGATATACAGAGACTCTTAGCAAAAGACTAAAAAACCTCCAAATAAGAGTGAATGAAAATGCAATGAAAGATGCGGAGTAAAAGTCAATCAAAGCTACTTTCACAAATTTCTGTGACTGTGAGAAACATACTACATCGTATTCTTCCCACTGGGTTGTCCGATCTAAGAAATTAAACTAAAATATTGTGCCTCTAGAAGAAATCCAGGATTTCCCATATGTTTATGCATTAGCATAATTTGCGCCCCTTATAGTTTCTTATATATCTATAGATCTAAAGCTTTGATGTTATATATACTACATACATTTAAGTAAATTTGTATTTATATATAAATGAATACTTACACTATCGCTCTTTTCCTCTTCGCTGAGGGCATCCTGTTCCTGCATTTGATACTTCAGCCGCAGACCTTCGAGATCAATGGCATCGATCCCCATTGGTAAGGATATGGAATTTCGACGTAAATTCCTACCTACCGGTTCGACATCGGGAATTTGGTTGGCTGAGAGTGGTGTAAGTTCATCGCCTTCGGCCCGCAATGTACTGTCTTTTTCATCCACCTGTATGACGATCGGCATATTGACATTTCGCCTTGCAGCGATTCCACGCTTCATGTTACCTTCGCTTGACCGACTTTCATCAACATTACCGCTATTGCTGGAAGTTGCACTGCAAATGTCGCTTGTGCTGGAATCGTTGAGTCTATCCATATAGGGAATACTGCTTTCACTTTCCGTGCTCGGTGGCCGTGCGTTTTGTCCATTTGGCAGCAGGGGTTTGCGTTTTTCTCTGTTTTCATATTGTTCTTTATTGTATTCTCTATCGCTCATTTTGAGAGCTTTACGTTGTGCTTAGTAAATTGCTATGCTAATTATTTCGAATACATGTTTTACACCTTTATTTGTATTTGTTAGTATGGTTGCGTGTATATCGATGATAGATATAGTGACAACTTAATTCAAACCCGTTTAATCAAAATTCAAAAAAATTCATTTGCTTTTAAGTTTAAAGGCGTAACTGAAACAAGGGTTGAGGGCTAGTTTGATTTCTTGAAAGAACCTCAGTATATCTACTGTGGCAACACAAACTTAATTTGATGTCTTCGGTCCAAAATTATAGTCCAAAATAAAACACAAGTGTATAATTGTCTCCATTAATTATAAATAACTTAAGCAACTTAGCACACTGCTACAGAATTGTTACAAGTCTTAATTCCCTAAAACTAAGCAACATACTTTTAAAACCGCTTTAAGAATGTCGAAATTCTATATTCGGATTAGCATAATCTGGATGTCATTTCTAACTATACGAATTTATAAAAATAAACACGTCTAGTATGTATGCACATTTCCAAATGTACTATATGCATGTGCTCTCAGATATGGAACATTTCGAAGTAAAAGGAGTTTTTTAGACACTCCTTTTAAAAACACGTTTTGTTCCTAACACGCTAAACACCTTTCACAGAGTACATATACATAGTATCTTGATTATTTATGGCTTTATTTGCTAAACACTTAAAGAGTAGTTAATGATATTTCATAATTGGTTATTTTTGTGCGGTTACGGTTACCTACATACATCTTATCAGACGCATGTTAGTATATACACAGTATGATGTATATATATTACTAAGTGTCAATCAACATAATAATTTAGTAAAAGCAAATTTAAAAAGATATTCGCATGTATATAATTTGTAGTTTCTAAATTGTATGTCTCGAAATGGAAACTCAAATTTATGTCATATGTTATAACCACTTTTAAGAATAATTTTAAACTGTAACTAAGGCTAAGGTCCTTATGTTGCTCCTCAGGTATGTAAGAATATTGTGGTAGGATTAAGGCAATCTGATCTGCTCAAAAAATTATTAAAAATCAAAATTCTGAATCATTCATAATCAAACAAAGTGGAGAAAATCGTTATAACAGGTACATGGGAGTTGAGCAGGATCTGGACCGACTTCATCTACTTTTAGAAATGAACTAAGTTATGCTGGAATTTTATCACCTAATTTCATTAAGATTTTATATAATGAATTTCTCCTAAATATAAAAGTTTTGATGCCAATTATTATCATTTGACCAAATTCGTTTTGTAACTTCTAACTTTTAAAATTTTTTAGACGTGGAAAATATCCGATTCCACCCATCAGCCTTATATAACACACCTCAGAGTGTTAAGGAAAATATTCACCAAATTTAACGAAAACGGCATAATTTTTACTCAAGTTTCTGTTTGTCCCTTTGGCCATTTATTCGTCTAATCATCCCGATCCCGAACCAGATCAATGGCTTAAATCATCACTTGATAATTGTAGACACGCACTGTGAATCGAAACAGATATAATTATCTCACAATAGGCCGGTTAATATTTCATTGACATTGTGAGTGATGTGTTTATGGTTCGCGAAAAGTCTTGACTGCACATTTACGAAATTCGCTCTAAAGGGGTCAGTAGCATAATATTTAATTTTTATTTTTTTTATTTTGCATTTTCTGTTTCCTTATACCCTTAGAATTAATGTAGAAACCCACTTTACCATTGGAAGGCCCAAAAATAATAATACCGCTCGACGTTCGGAGCCCTCGTAGTGCACGCCTCAAACTTTAAACGCCTTTTTCTCAAAATACACTTTTTTAAACTGGCGGACATGATTGCGGTCGAATTACTCAACCGATTTGCCTCATTTTTGTTCATAAAACTCCTGGCTATCGTCCCTATATCTTTTATAATTTATTGACAATGTTATGACAAAATTTATGTAAAATACATGAGGAAAAATTAAAAAAAAAAACGTTAACTACTTTTTTATTTATCATAATTTTTTCATGATTCTAATAGGGACGATAACCATTCACGTTCTTTTTAAGAATAAATTGGGTTTTTGTGTTTCAGATGATCCAAACATGAGGAATCGTGTCCGCCAGTGAAAAATCGCTTCTCTTTCACCCAGCCATTTCTCCGACCGATGTCATCAAAAAATTCCGAAAAAATTTGTTTATACACTCCACGATATACCTCATGATATGTGAAGCAGCAGAGAAGCAATGATGTCAATTGGTGTAATATCATCGATGACACCATTCGTTTGTTTTAATTCCAAGAGTACCTTTCATCTTAATATAGGTAAGGTGTTTATTTATTGTCATGGAAACGCCGATTTAAGGCTTTTAAAGTGTGTTATTCAAAATTTACCTTGTTCATTAATTTATGGATCTACATAAATTAGTATATGTATATGAATGTGTACATATACTTGTATAAAGATTTTAAATGCCTATGTGAGCCTCTTTTTGCGTCATAAATAATTGATATTTCAAATGAATGCAGATACCAAGTACCAATCTGCAAAATGTGTTTACATCTATACAATATAGACATGTTTGTTTGTATGTCACAATGAAACAACCATTAAATGGCTTTTGGTCATCTTGGATTCTTAAGCATTACAATATTTTCAGAGCTTCAAATAAGAGAGAAGAGAAAGACTTGTCAAATCGTTACCGTGTAGTTCACTTTTTTTAATTTTATAAAATCTGGATAGTTCAACATAAACCCTGCTTTATTTTTGTCGGTCTTTAGTGCCTCAGTTTGAAATCTACAAACGAAAAAATTTTACTACTTAAAAAATTGTCATAAGGTATTTAAAAATAATAGATTCATAGACTATTTTTCTAGATTTCTGCGTAACTTCGAAATCGTATGAATTTGGACTTGTTTTGCTACAAATCATTCTCAACACACGACAAATGTTGCTAAATCCATATGTAATCGAATTTATTTGAACTTTTAAACAAAATAAGTCAAAAAGGGTAGCAAATCATTTAGACTCTATGGATCAATAGTTGTAACTACCAGATATGACGATTAAAGGGTATGAATCAAATTATACGTTATTCTTATAGAAACAGCCACTATTTAATTGCACTCATGCACTCAACACGAAATCAGTCCTTTTATTCTTGACATAATTCTAGTTACTTTCTTTATTTCAATTATTAATAAAAATCATAGAGAACTACAAATGTTTCACATAGTACATATATGTATAAATATATTTATTTAACAACTCTTCTAACCGCTGCAAAGCAAACTTTTTAGAACCGAAACTGTTCCCACGAGCTTTGTGATCGTTTCCGAGCAATTCTATTTGCGTGTGCGCACGGTGTAGAATTCGAAACCACTGTGAGTCGTTAACGTTGTTTGGATCTATACAAAGATTACAAAGCCGACAAGCGTAGCGATTCTGAGCGCATTCTCAATGGCACCGGCACACCAACACATTCGCAGCATTTGATACGGGTGATAAAATCGCCCAACACCCGCGCATTTGTAGCTGCACAGCAAAAGTATTCAATCTACTGTGACGGACATTCCAATTATAGGTGGGTAAACATTGGTAACTGAAGAAGTTATCCGCCTCTCGGATTCACAGCTTACTTGCGTATATGTACCTTGTGTATATGTGTGTGTATGTCCCAAAAGTTTGCCAATAGCTTCGCATTTCGCTAATTGTAAGCATAAGTGTGTATATGTTAACTAACACGCACACACTATTCACGAGTCGCTGATAATTGGCACTGTAAAGATTTGGTTGAGATAATATTTGTTGTCCCTTTACGTGCCCCTCTTATCTGTAGGATGAAGCCGCTCGATAACGTTTTATAAAGACACATGGCTACATTCATAGTCGTGATTTACGATTCGTACTCAATACATACATACACTCATATGTACTCAGCGATATTTTAAGAGCGATTTATGACACCAAGAGCTTGGGTATGGCAGGTGTATGCCATATACGCTACGAAGCCTTATGAAGTTTGGGAATTTGGTAATATTACTAATACGATCGGTAAACCTCGTCAGCATTGGGTCCCAAAGTAAATAACTCAATTATTTAATCCCATCTAAATGTGTGAGCGTGTAGCATTTTCTATACTATTTTAACTATCAGCTTTGCTCTTTATATCCATGCACATACTTACATGTTTACGCATGTATGTACAAAGGTTGTAGCAATGCTACAAAGCGGCAGTCACTTTGAGTTATTATTGATTCTACTAATTAACCGCGTTAAGAGCAGCTTAATTGACAAAAGCAATTTGTATTTACTTCGTTAACAATTAGCTAAGCGTCTCTTAGCCTCTTAACACTTTAATTATCCATATCTCTAGCCAATATTTGTATAGGTTTAGCTATAAACTGATAGCGTTAATTAAAAAATTGAAAAACGCTCAATTTGTAGTATATTACAAACACAAATAAATATATTATATACCACGTACACGGTGTACGCAAACGATTGCCACCCAATGTTTGCACGTCGTTCAGTTCTCCCAGCGTCTACCGTCTAAATCCGTCTAAAATTTAAAAGATCCTAAAAATTTTGTTTAAATATACATACATATATATACATATACATATGTATGTATGTAGATGTTTGAGGTATGTGTTCTGTATTATCGGAGCATATTCGGTTCAATCCAATGCTCCATATAAGTAGCCCATTTAAGGTAATGCTAGTATAGAGACTAGACCAAGGATTCGTATGATGGCTTTTGAGTTTTATTGAACATACTATTGGTCAAGACGCATCCAACCCATAACCTATGCATTTTAAACGTAATTCATTTAGACGCAGTTTATTTTATTGGCAATAATAATAAAATATAATAATAATTTAAATAATCACAATATATGTTCATAACGTAAATCTAAAAAAATGTTACAGTGAAATTTTAAATTTAAGACAGCAACTGTCAGTAAAATAAAATAAATGTCTGCATATTCATTCATGCAAGAGATCTAAACATTTTAATTTCGAATTTTAAGTTTTTGAAGTTGTATAACATATTTTCATAACTAACTCTTTATCGAGTTGATTATAATAAGCTGTGGATATTTAGATACTTTCAATTAATGGATACATAATTTTGAAAGGTCTAAATATTGAAACAAAAACCTTCTATCGCTCTATGATTTATAGTTTCTTACTAGTTGTTATACATGAATTTATGAATGATGTATGGACAAGCTGTAAATGTTTATAATAAAAACAATATAATTAAATTCATAATAAAATGAGAGTTGTAACAATCTATTTTATACTTAAGTTAAATAATTATATTTGCTCGTATATTTCATTAGATTCTTGATCCATCAGCAGAGCTTAGAGAAGATAGGAATATGCTGGATTTAAGCATGTTGTTGACAGGATTAATTTTTCTGTACATTTCTACTTCTATTTAGTAAATGCATTCAGACACCTGACCGTTACCGTTAGACTCATATACACTCGTCTGATGCTTGCATACTCATTTTACCTTCATAAGGAATGTCAGAGCCAGAACTAGTTTGCTATTATATCGTAATTATGTTATTGTAATGTAATGGCCACATTTATGCTTTTTAAAGAACGATTTGTAAATATCATGAACCTAAAGAATATCACTATATTTTGAAATATAAATAATTTGTAAGTGTATTTTAAAATAATATGCTAGTTTTTTCGTATATTTATGCAAACGAATTACTGAAACATATTGTTATATGAGCCAACAACAATTTTTACATATGTATGCATGCGCTTAAAAAGTGTACAATGCGAGTTCATATTTGAAAATCTCTAAAGCGTAGAGTTAGGTTTATTTAAAATGAGATAGTGTGAATATAATTATATGTTTTACAATTAATCATTTTTCTACATTCCCAATCTCTTAGGCTCACAATATGTTTTAAGTTAGAAATACATTGAATGAAAAAATATGTTGCTTCAGAAAGCTTCTACTGAAAATATGGAAAGTGACCAGACGAATATATTCAATAGTTTTTATCCATTACTCGCATTCAATTATTGAAACCTTTTCGAGGAACAATAAAGAGTTAAAAGAATATAACTATATAAAAAATATGTATATTAACAAATTATTCTCATTTTAGATGTTCTCTGATGTTGCTGAATACGCTTTGTTTGTACTGATAATATAGAATTATTATATACATACAAATAGATTTTTCTATTTTCATATACTTGCAAAAAAATACAACTTTTCGTATTTACGTTTGTTCGTTTTACGGCTTTTGTTAAATTTACATCAGATATTGTGGAAGAATGTTCCTAGCTCCCCCAAATATATTTCATATTGTAACTATCATTTACTTTGGGCCAATGCGCATGATTTTTATTTTATAGCTATATTCAACGCTTTTGAGAGTTTTAATTCATAAACAATTTGTTTTTATTTGATTTTCACTCATAATTAGTTATTTAGACTTTCGTTATTTACTTGTCCATTAAATTTTCTACATATTTCTGTTCCACTATGGAGTACGTAAGCGTTCATCCTTAGAAATTGACAACAATTTTAATATTAATTTTTTTAAACATCTTAGATTAATTTCAATGCATTTACGTTAAAAGCAATTTGATCTTAGTGCGAAAATACCAATTTGTTCACATTTGAAAGTGTTATGGTGCATTTAAATACATGTATGCATATGTATTTACAGTTGACTTAATTTTAAAAACTGTCATTTCTGAGTTATGTGAAGTTAAGTTTGTATGATATAATGCATTCAAAGCTCGTTAACTTATTGTTGTTATATATTTAATAATTTTGGTTGATTTGATCAGCATAATTAATACCTCAATTACATTTGCATTTCTCTATATTCGGGATATTATGGCCATTGATTTAATAAAAATAAATTTAATTATAACAATTTATCAGACCCACTTGCTACTAAGTACACGAAATAATTCACTTGGCGGAGTAGACGAGTAGTGTGTGTCGAAATGACAAAAGTAGAAAATGTCGTAGCTTTGAGATGTTGATTATCAACTGGGTAAATAGCGAAATGCTAAGAGATAATGAATTGATTCTGCGAAATGCTTAAATAGTCGTAAAACTAGAATAAATTGAAGCCCACGCTCAAGCGTTGTGAACTCGTTTCTGTTAATCACCAGTGTCTTCCCACTTTCGTTCCTCCACTATTCGATCGAAACAATCAGCTAAAAATGAATGCTGCAGTTTTGGAAAAACAATAAAATATTTGATTCTTTAATTGAAATAACAAAGAGTACTTACATATGGCGTATATACTTTTACCCAACGCGCCGGTTTATCCGGACGATTGTATTGAAAGCAGAAAGACATGGACTCTTCGTCGCTCTCCCACCGTGTTATACTTTCCCAAGTTAGCTCGACCATTTGCGCCTCCATTGAACCATCCTCCCGACAAGCATGCAAACGGAAACTTTTTATACCTGATAAAAAAAGATTGACAACGTGATAAAGTAGAAAATAAATTTACGAAAAAGCTACTTGAAAAACTTCTCTAAATTATATTACATATTAACATTATTCGACGTGCTTAAGGGTTTTTATTTTTTTTATTACCTCTATATTTGTAATCATAACGATCGAGCATATATTATAGAATTTTTGCCAATTTAGTTAATACTTTAAAATAAAGATTTGTTATTATATTCAGGATGTTTCAGGAGTTGAAAAAATAACAAAATGGTTAATAATACAAGCAAATAAAATATCGAATTCCAAAAACAAAACCAATACAACTAAAACAAGTCCCATGAACTCAATTATGCAATAATAAAAGAAGACAATCTGCATATTTTGCAGAATCATATACCCATTGTCTTAAAGATGAAGTCATATTTCAACAGGATAACGACCAAAATTTCTTACTGATATAGTGACCAGTCCAAAGTTTTGATCCAATCCGATTGAGGATTTATGGTCAGTAGTCAAAAGAAGGTTGGGATAATACCGAGCAACCTCATAGAATATGGACGAGTTTTGGCAACGGGTACAGCGGGAATGGCATAGCTTTCCAAATTAATTTATACTTGATGGAAAATCTCGATCAATGTATTGGGATATACAATTGAAATTTTCAGAAAATATTTTCCTGATAATAATATCTCTGTATATCAAAAATGGATTGAATGGAGACAATACTTTTCTGAACCCCCATGTACCTAATATAGAGATTTTCGAATTTTCAGGTGACTTATCTTAATGATATTGAGACAGCGGTGCATATTTGTGTTTAGAATGAATAAAATCGGATGAAAACTCGCCCTAAACCTCAAATAACTAACAAGCCTTATATAGCTAAAACATTACACCGGCTTTAATCTTTGCATGTTACAAGATTATGAAATGTTCGGTTAAACCCAAACTTAGCCCTTCCTTTACTTGTTTTCTAGAATTTGTTATTTTAATTTTTGTATTATTAATTATTGTTGTTAACTTGGCTATAATCGCGTAAACGTTGTCTACGCCAATTAAGAAGAAGAAGACTATTCAATTAAAAGATTTAAAAATTTTCTTGACTACATTTATTGTTATGCAGATATAAATACACGAAACACAAACTTGTACTCATTTGTGTTCCCCACTGTATATGCCCAATATTTAACTTTAGATTTGTGAAATGAAAGCATCTATTCATGCTTATTGAGATATATAAAATATACTGTTCTAAACGAAGCATTATTAATTTATTTACGAATTAAAAGCTATATTTACTTACCAACAGCTGGTATAACATGCCCTTCCTTGCGGCTATCACAGGCACAATGCGGAAATACAACATCACCATAGCCAGGTAGTGTGCGCGCCAATGCCAAATACTCCGATGCTTTCTTAGCATCTTGCAAGGCTTTTAACTCGTAAAGGCGACCTTCGGCACGTATATACCCACGATTAACTTCATCGATTGCCTACGATATAACAAATGACTACCACTAATTTGGAATATTTTAAAGCTTGTTTACCTGGTAGAAAATAAATTTTGCTGCTTGTTCACCATCCGGTAGGCCAAGTTCTCGATTCACTGAAAACAACCACCGGCGTACGCAAAGACAAGTGCTTGATGCAGTGCTGTAATTTTGCACGTACAGCTGATGTGGAATTTCATGTGGCTGCAGTTTTCTTTCAAAATTATATTCAACAATCTCAAAAAGGTAAAAATATTGCTGTGTATATGATGTAAGATTGGCACGTTGGACCAGAAGCTCCCATACAGCCTGCGCGTTAGCAGATTTTCGGACAGAGACAGTCGATACTTCATGATCAGGCAGCATTACTTTGATATCCACTGGAGAGGCGGATATATCATCTTCAGAGTCAGTGAGAAAATCTTGAACAGCATCACTTTCAGCGATAACACGCACTGCGCACACCTTTTCCAAATACTGCTCAAGACCTCTCCGACGTGTATCCAATTGCTGCTCACTTAATTGGAATGGCCATTTTCCTGGAAGCTTAGGAAAATTAAAACCGGCGAATTCTTTCCGTAGTATTGAGTGAAGATTCGCAAACTCCCGATAACGACGGGAGCACAGTTGACGCCCGGCCATGTGAATATTGAATACAATGTAGCGTTCTCCATTGCGATTCACAATACTATAATCTGGAATACTAAAAACGGGAATAATTCTAAAAGTTTGAGTTATTAATATATACTCTTAAATTACCTAATGGGTAACGAACGTTTATCAGAATAATCAATATAGGAGTAACCACTTTGATCCTCTTGAGGTTCAAGTCTCTCCGCTTCCTTTAAGATAAATTATATATCAAATCAAAACTGCATGATATGTATAATTTTGTGTATTACTCACTTGCTGTGTCACCGAAATTACCGTTAAAGTTAAGCAATCTCCTCCCGACTTAATCAAATCAACGACTTGTTTGTGAGTAGCTCCTTCTACGCTAACACCATTCCTGAAAAATAATAATGATTTCATTAATATAGTACTAGGAATCCTCTATATTTACAAATTTCATCAAATCTCTTATTTCACACATCGAACATTCCATATAAACTATATTCATATAAGCGCTGCATTGTAAATAACTTTTCAACATATGTATGTACGAGCTTTTATTCGCATCTCAGGTGTTTTCCTGAAAATTGCTAACACAGCAAGGGCTCAAGGGCTTTTTAAGGATATATTGATGGATTTAATCGGCAACAAATGGTTGGTGGTGATTTATGTGAATAGTGTACTTAAGTATATTGTTATTTTTATAGACTATTTTATGTAATATGGATATCATTTCAGTTGCGACACGCTTTTTAAACATTTTTTTGATAGTAAGTTAAATTTCCATTATTCAATGTCTGATTTAATATAAACTACTGTTGGGTTGAAAATTTATATTGTTCCGTTTTCGTATTATCTCACAAATGCTTAAATAATTGGGATGCATGCCTAAGAATAAGTACTTGCAATTAAAAATAAATACAACATTTAATACATTTGCACGTCTTATCTGTAGCGACTATTATAAATATATTATGTTTTTGTTTATAAATAACTGATAAGCTTTTCCTTATATTCATCCCAAATTATGAACAATTTCGTTGTAAGAGGCAATAAATCATACTATCACAATGTGCACATATATTTATGCATATATGTAAATTTTTTAGTGGGTGTTGACTTGATCGGTTTTCAAATTGAAATCAATACAATTTAAATTGTTTTGTGCTAGAGGTTGAACAGAACGGTAAAAATTAATTGTTCGCTAGAGTATGAGAAGTTATCCAATTACTTTGGGTGTTATGGTTATCTCACTGTCCATTAATTTATTTCACTATGTAAAATCGAAACTAGATATAATTATAAATTATTGCATTTGTCTAGTCTGTTAAAGTTTAAGTAGTTGAATAGTTTATCATTTGCGAATACATCAAGTGGGTGTAATAAAGCAAATCATAGTATTGTAAATTATTTATCCCCAATTACGCTATTAACAGTCCAAAAAAGTTATTTGTTACAGTTAAAGAAAATCGTATACAAATAGAGTCGAATAAAAATTAATTTATGCATAGGTTCATGTAAATTGTAATTAAGCTTCTATTAATCGTCATGAATACTTACACCTCGAGAATACGATCTCCTTTCTTTATTCCAGCCTTCTCTGCCGCCCCATTTTCCAGAACAGCACTTACATGTTGCAAGGGAGCATACAATTCCCCATTTATCGAACGAAGTTGCCCACCTTCAGAAACTTGTCCACGTACATTGAAACCAAAACCTAATATTAAAAAATCAATACATTAGGTTTCTTTTACATTTAGGTGTGTGTGTGTGTTTAAGATTATCTGTATAGTATTGCACTTAAAATCGTAAGGCAACTGCTAACTTTGATGCAGAATAAAATAAAGTCAAAGTAATTTAATTTTTTTGCCGTAATTACCAGTTTCCGTCTTGTAAATATGTACCACTCGCGGACCACTTGGCGCAGCAGAGTCACTCCCAACTCCACCGCCGCTCATATTAAATACTTAAACCTGCGCTATTCTTGTAGCTTTAATAAAAGAAAACGTTCGATATCTTGATAGAGGATTTCTAGGGCTTGAACATAAAATATTAGCATAAGTTCCTACTTCTTAGACCACAGCCCAATTGGTTCTCTGCTTGTTATGATAACAAAAACAAATAATGGATTTCCTCAATTTTTTACTATATGAACTACTTTATTCCTAAAATTCAAATGTATATATACTTTTCATAAATTTTAATTACTGAAAAGTGTTTTTAATTTTCACTTAGATACGAACGACACTATAATAAAAAATAAAGTACGAGGAAACAGATTGCCACCTGACACGATAAAGACGCCCTGCCGGATTTTCGTAACGGAAAAGATATTTTATAGTGTATACAAGATCTAACTCCTAACAAAACTAACTCATAACAAAAACCAACATTACCGCGACTTTCGCGATAACTAAATTCAGGTATTAATAGTAATTGTGTGTGATAAAAGCTCTTTCAAGAAAAATGGTAAAGGGCAAAACTGTCTTATTCCCTATTCAATATTTTCTCATTATTCATAAGAATTTGAACTAAGTGGCAATATTAGCCACAATGGTGATTCATTAAAGATTAATCTTTCACTAGAAATGCTTGGCAGACTAGCAAATTGTAATAGATTTAGGCATTGATTGTTTTTGTTGATGTTTGCTTTCAATTGAAGTTCTTATTGTGCGTTTTCAGAGAAAGTTACACATTTGTCAACAGACAATCGGTTTTGTATTAAAAATAAATAAGATAACCATAAAGTACACCATTAACAAAGAAATATATGTAAAACAGATACGAAATATGTTAAGTGAACACATAATTTACGAATTTGTTAGTAAAATATTTAAAATAAAATTATTAAACATTTGTGGGAGCAACCCTGTTTGGGCTACAAAGCGAGATTAGAAGAATCGGAGTCATGTCAGAATTACACTCACTCAAAATGGCGTCGGAAGATGTAAATTTTGTAAGTAAAATTCCTGTTCCAATTACATTTTTTACGTTTCAAAATGTATGAACTAAAATATAATAACAAATATCTTGCTAGTGAAAGTGAAATTTAAATAAAAAATGTGACAAATCGTTATATCTCCACCAAAATTCTATAGGTGGAAATTTAAAAACGCTGTATCAGTAGATTTAAGTTCTCCGATTATCAGTTTGAAATTCCACCACATATCGTCAAAATTGAATGAAAATATGGTGATATTTAATATTATAATCAATATCGGCATTTGAATATTTCATGTAACTATGTGGATTTAAATGTAGAAATTGATCTACTTCGTGTACATATTGTTACAAATTGTTTTGGAATTAGTGTGATTGGAATAAGGATAAATTAATTGCACTTGCACGTGTGTATGTTGTATGTTTACAAGTGGTCTTACGCGTATTTGTATACACAAATGTACGGTTGCTGAATTTTGCTTTTCATTTCCTATCTTCTTTTTTGTTTTCATTATGTTTCGCCATCCCTTTTCTGATTTCTAATAGGATAACAGCTGATATTAATCTCAATTCATCAAGAAAAAAACAAAGGTGCGATTAATTCTTTCATTGTAAACGTAGCTTATGATGTGTGTTGTAAAAAGTTAAAAACAAAAATGCTTTTCGAAACCAAGATTATTAATTTTATTAGAGGGAGGTTAGTAAAACATTTATTTACTTAAAAAGAAAATAGAAGTGCGAATAACATCTTTTGCAGCTTGTCTAGAGACGGATAGTAACACATTTTCTCAATGTACCATTGGACACCTTTCGGTTTTCCTTTCGTAAATCTACGTACTCAATTCGAGTGCCATAGCTTCATTTGTATTAATTGAACTACAATCAAGAACAACCATTTCCATGGAGAGTAAATTATTGCAATTGCTCGAGCCACGCTTCTCAAACTTACATTCAATCATTGATTATATATATATTTATATATATTCCCACCATCAATAAAAGTGATACATTCATACATACATATACACATAGGCCAACAGAATGACTCAAGAGGAAACTATTCTGATTAACGCCTTAACGCCGGCAATAAAGTAATGACGATATTTTTACTTCGAAACGTCACCGAGGTCTGGTCAGCAACAAACAGTTTGTATCATGTCAGTTCTTTGGAATTGATTGCTGTTTATCTTGACAAAATTCACTGTGTGTAGGCACGCCGATTTTGCTTTTCCTGCTATCCACCGAGAGCTTACCAATACGGCTATAATATATAATAAAAACTTAGTCAAAAGTTGGCGTGAGTTTTGTAAACTCTTTAAATACGACTTCTATTTAAATGCATATACATACATACTCTATGAGGTTAGTAACGCGGTAATTTTTTTGTGTTACTAAATCGTTCTACATTATCTTCCTTTCTTGTAACAGTATATACACTCTTAAAGAATTACAGAGATTAAAGTTAAGAAAAAATTAAAATTAAAAACTAAAATACATTAACTACTGAGTACAATAGCGTATTAGAACTTAGCATTAAGTCTCTGCTGTCCAGTTGGCGGCCGTTTCGAAGAGAGCATCTTCTTAAGATGTATGGCATTTTAGAGTGACTGGGACAGCCCCCAGAGTCAATCGAGCAGTTGTTCGCTGAAATGATTTAATATAGAAATCTAAAATTATATTCATAATATAATTTAATAATATATTCATGATCTCAAATGAATAGTATAGCATTGATTACTCATTTTAATTTCTCTCAAATTTTTAAACTGTAAATATAATTTTTTGACATGTATGGCTGGTTCTTTGATTTGACTATAAAACAATTTATTTTTAATTTTTTTAGGCTGTCAAACAATTTATTGAACATTGTAATGGATCCTCATCAAGTGTTAGACGAAATATTTCATGTACAACGGCGATAAAATTTCTCTACGCACGAAAATTTGATGTACCTAGAGCTGTATCACTTTACGAACAACATGAACAAATTCGGCTACGAGAAGGCTTGTACAACATAAATCCAGATTTAGAACCGCTGTATTCAGAGTTAAAAACTGGAAAATTCACGATATTGGTTAGTGATTACTCATACATTTTTTTAATAAATTATTTTCACAAAAACGCAAATTTTCTTTTCAGCCTTCGCGTGATGCCAACGGAGCAGCGATTGCTCTTTTCACAGCAAACAAACACAGTCCTCTTAGTGTTACGCATACAATAACATTGCAAGGAATCGTATATCAACTCGATTGCGCACTGCAAGATACAGAAACTCAAAGAGCGGGTCTAATCTTCATATATGATATGAGTGGCTCGAAGTATTCAAACTTTGACTATGATTTGTCACAAAAAATTTTAACATTGCTTAAGGTAAGTTTTTTAAAACTCTCTTGTTTGTCTTGTGAATATGAAATTTTTTTCAAGATATCCATATGTATATTTGTAGTTACTAATACAACGTTTTGGTAAAAGTAACGTTGTTTTCTTACCACATAGCCAATTAATATAAAATTTTTATCGATGTGTAAGATTGACAAATATGGAGCGGTGGTTTGGGCATCGAAGGCATCGCAGACTTCGGTAGATTTTCAACTATCGAAGGGGCAAAACATACCTGCATCTGCGCCTCTGGGGTCATGCTGAAGCCCCACCGCTCCATCTAGTGATCAGGTAGACTGCTAAGCGTACCATGATGTTCATGATAGCATAGGGGAATGGTAAAGGGCAGATAATTTCGTCTCAACAACTGAAGGCTTATTCAGGAGTGTGTATTGCGGTTGGGTCCCACACCACAAACGAGCTGCACACCATCTTAGTCTGCTTTTGGGAGTTTACAAACTAGCAGGTTTAAAGATTTGATAAACCACTGCATGCTCAAGAAACTCCTACCCAATGTGGCTTCTTGGAAACTCCAGAATATCTGATTCTAGATTCCACAGAAATTTGTAGATGCAGGTTCTTGGAATTCGTTGGGAATACTTTTGATGTTGGATTCGGCGATATACACTCTAATTTCAACATTACTTACATTGTTTACTATATAGAAAAATGGTAATATCAGTTTGTCCTTATTTGTACCATAGTTTTTTTAGTTTTGGCGAACAATTTGTGAAATAAAAAATTTCGGAATGAGTAAGAAGTTTTAAGCTTTGGATAAAAGGATGGATTTTTATCAGCATGAAAAACAATTATTGTGAGAAAAGATTTTCCCTGAAAGTATAAGTACAGAATTGAATTTAAGAGCCATCTTTTTGTTATTTTCTTTGTTTCTAGTAAATATTTGTAAATAAATTATTATATATATTTGTTAGCAATTGCTTGCTGTCACTTTTATATTGTATAATAATAATAAACAAAATTTGCTGTATAACGCATTTAAAGGGTGTGAAGATCGCGGGAATCTTTATAACGAGATTTTGGTCTCTCCTCTGACTTTGTTTATATCGGGAGTCTTGGTGGATATTCGTGATGGAACAAACATTAAATACTCTATAGTACTCGAAAAATATCAAAATATCAAACGCCGAAAAACGAGTTTATGTATGTTTATTATTATTAAAGGAAGTTTTTTCCGATGAATTGAATGTAATAATTAATTCATATGTTAATGTGTTTGTATACATTAGTTGAACTTTTTTTTTCATATTCCATGGATTAGTTTCCAATTGATAATTTGGATTGGTTTCCGAAAACACCTCTGCCTTGTTTTTTTCTTGATTTCTTTTTTTATTTTTTTTTTTTTTATTTTTATTTTTATTTTTTTTTATTTTATTTTTTTTTTATTTATTTTATTTTATTTTATTTTTTTTTTTGCTGGGTTTCATACTTTTTGTACTACTGCTCGTCACTGTCTCTTTGTGATAGCAGTTCTCTTTTTTCACTCATGTCATCCTAATAGCTGGGACAGAAACAAAAACCATTATTGCTTACATTCAAGACAGAAAAGTTTTGTTGTTGATTACGGCAACTTTCAGATATTTAAGTATATTTCAGTATATCTTTTCGAGATACTTAATTTTCTTTTTATGCAATTGATTATTATCGAATTTCATTTATCTATTTCCACTGTACCAAGATTCTTGAGAGCGCGAGTGAATACTTTCCAAGTTTCATTCTACTGACAGTTAGATACTGTACAAAGAACAGTTAAGTAAACAAAACAAACTCTGCAAGATATTTCGTATTAAGGTATTTTTTTTAACTTGAACACTCAGAACGAGATTCATATTTAAAAGAAATACCTAGTTTTATAGCAGCGAAATCGTATTAAAACTAAACGCGTGTTCTTTATGCAGAAACAACTCGGTGCGTTTCTTTATCGTAGTTGCTTTATTTCCTACTTACTTCGAGACGTCGCGTTTGTACGCGCGAATTTTTGTTTCCGTTTTAAAGAAGAGACATTACCCTCTCATTATTTACACCTCTAATAGCTATAAGGCTTTGACACAAATAAAGTCTGAAATTGCGCTTATGGCCAATAGATATTGTAAATGCATGTGCACATAAATATTTAGATATAACAATTCCATTAAATGTTGTTCGCACACTTTGTTATAACATACCGAAGGGGCCATTTCTGACGATTGTCAAGAGATCGGAAGCTATTGGCGAGTCGCGAGCAAAGATGTGCTCACCAAACAGCCGGTTACACTCTTATTATACATAGGTACAGATATAGATATAGTCGCCATAAACGTGTAAAAGTAAACTCTCACAAGCTTTTTTTGGCGATCGCAAATATTTACATATGTAAGTATGTACATATGTATGTAGATATTTATGATCAGGTAACCATTAACATCACAATTATAATGATATGCAAAATACATGTACATATACTATATGTTGTTTGTATATGTATATGTTTTCTAAATTCATTTCTGGTTGACTGTTTAAATGGTAAAGTTCTAAGTGGTGGGAGAGTAATTACATACATATTTACAAGTATACGAGGGCAGTATCAAAAGTATCCGAAGCGACCTTACAGAGAAAATAATAAACAATAATATTAACTACAAAATATAACAAAAGGAACGTAGATTTCATACGTATAATAAGTATATGAAGAAGATAAGCAGTATTGTTTTTTTTTTTGTTTTCATTTTTCTCATATACATATGTATGTACATACATACATATGTATGTATTTTGTCAGCGGACACGAAGTTGTGAAAAATTTGCTATTATAAAAATTTAATTGGACATCAACTTGCTTGAGCCGTCCCTAAATAAAAGCGGCAGCTGCAAATTACGGTAAAAAATTCATCATGCCTATTGGTTTTCTATGACGCATATTTAAATAAGGGCGGCGGCAACGCTCAGCGATTTTGGCAGCGCGTTAATAAATAATGTTGGCTGGAAAACTAAGAAATTGTAATTTTTCTAAAAAATATCTTGTCAGGTAAAGTTTAACGGTTGAAAAATTGGATATGAGTATTATTAATAACATAATTCGTTTTGCATTTCATTTGTACCAACTTTAGAATTAAAGTGAAGATTTGACGTAAAGTTGCCGCTTTATTTAGGGATGTCGCGTGGGTGTTAACGCTGAGCGGTGAAAACACGCCGCTCATCGCTTTTGTTTAGTTAAGCCAGGTAAGGTATGCCAAGTGAGGTTAATGTAAATAAATTAAGTAGTCGATTCTAATACTTCTGGGACTGCCCTCGCGTGTATAAATTTATATATTATATATGCATACATAAATATCCACGTATGTACATATATATATTTAAATACCTAATACAAATAAAAACATTCGTGTGTGGAGGGAGATTTCAATGATAATAACAACAACGTCAATACGAGATTACGTGTGCGCGTGCGTCATATTAAACTCACTTTTCATTTGTTGCTTCTACCGCCAAAGTTATATTATACGTACATATGTACGTACACGCATACTTGATACTTTCGGGCTATCTCTTATTTTATTAAGTAATTCGCTATTTAGTGTACTTGTTCTAGTCGTTCGCTTAGCTTGGCTTAATAATAACATATTACACGAGTGCAAAGCAACTCTTCACATAGAAATAAATAAATAACTAATTTTTCTGGTGTGTTTTGGTGAAAGTACACACTTGGTTTAAAATTATATTTTACATAATTTCACGAAACTCAGTCGAGCTGCACTGAGAAAGCAGCTGTCAATGAAAGAGTAAAAAAAAAAATATATTTAAAATATTGAAAAAATAAGAAATAATATACACATGTTCCTATATACCTGTATGTATTTATGTACATATGTATTTACGTGTAGAAAATTTCTTTTGTGTTGTCATTTGTTAAGGCGTAGAAAATGTCGTTTGTGCAATTGGATTTTTAACTTTCATCTTAAATCCTACGTTATCGGTTTTAAAATTGTCTGTGCGTTCCTTGGTGTAGTTAAATTAAAGTTCATAAATCAAATTTTTGTGGTATACAAGTAATATTTTTGGCGAAAACTAAAGTCGATTCGGCAGTAAACGCATTGAAATATTATATATAAACAATTCTGAATCACCCAAGTTAGCAAAAATAATTACTGAGGAGTTAAAAAGTTATTGGGTTACGTGAGAAAATTAGCTACATACGAACGTACCTAGTAAGTTCACATTGTTTTCATTGTGCCACTAAGAATCAGCCCAATTTCAAACGATTAAATTCCCTGCATTGGATGGTAAGTCTTCTAATAAGACTTTTAGCATTCGGTAATAAACAAAGTAGTAAATAGGCGGATATGACGCTTTCTTGTTGACGGTACATATAAACAAATGTCGTCATACAGCAGTCAGTTCAAGACACATATGTATGTGCATACCCACAAGAATGGTAACAACAGTTAGCCAAGCACGGAAAAAAGGTATTTTCATAAGCAAGTTAAAAGCTTAAATAAGAAACCGGAAGTAAGGAACTCCATATCTGCTTGAGATTCTCTATTAAAATACAATGACAATGCGTACACAGACATCAGTTTATATAAATCTACTGAATATAATAGTACATGTAGTTACATTCAAAGGTAAATAGCTTTTTTCATAATAATATACTTTCGCTCTGTTCCCTCAATTATTTTCTTTTCGCTATGTCAAAAACGGACATAAGTAAATGTTGAAGTGAGTTATCCTGGTAATCAACTGACCGAATGCATATTTTTGCTCACTTTCATTTCTCATGAAAAAGCGAAAACTGAGTAGACCAATTTGTCGTATGGCTTTGCGACAAGGCAATATTTCAATCGTTGCAACGGGGGCAACTGTATCTGCAGCGAGAAGAGTTCGAGAATGTGAAAAGAGGAAAGCTAAAGGACCTATCAACCCCCGAACTGCAACAACGCTCTAACCCTCAAATATCGTAAGCGAATTGTACGAATGTACGAGTCTCTTTTAGGCGCTGGCGCATTGTGTTGTCGATATTGAGAGGAATATGCCAATTTTTGGGGTTGCCGTTGTCCAATACAAGAGGATGGGCTGAAAAAATCAGACTGAACTAAAGTAAAGGCGAATATAGCGAAATTTCGAAACAGACGAGCATACTTTTTCTTGGGCAACTGTTTCTCCTCAAGTTTTTTCTATTTAGCCATTGCAATTAGGTGCGAATTTCTACGAATTAAATGTTTATAACAAATTAACAAAACAATTCTTGTGAAGAATTCATATGTATATACATACCTACATATTATTTGTGTTTATACAATCGTGAAAATTAAATTGTGCAAAGTGGAATAGTTTTGGCGATAGCCTTATGCAAATTTAACCCCTTCTCTGTATTTGCCATCGAGAAAAGTGTATTCGCATGAAAAATTCTTAAATATACTCGTAGATGAAGAAAAGACAATTAAATTTTAAACAGAACTCAGTGGAAATATGTACATTTCAATAATGATCAAATGTAACGCGTCCAGTGATTGATGGTAGTTCGTCAATGTCGACATAAACAGTTGTGGTGGGAAGCTACATTCGTATTAATTCGACCATTGAAAGGGCTTCTGAGGTGCTCTAAGCGGAAATAGAGTTAACAAAACAAACAAAAAGGCTATGCTCGACATATGTACAGTGGCGGACAAAAGTCTACATATCCCTATTTTCGTAGTTCCGAAAGTACAACAAGTTTTTAGAAAAATGTGTTGATACACTTTTATTCTAATTTTCTTTCTAATCACAATTCAAATCAAAATTCAATAATTGAAATGAAACAACAAACAAAGTTATGGACGAAAAACTAAAAAAATGCGTTAAAAAGTCTATATACTGTACAAAAATAACATATTTTAGCACGAAAACTTTACCTAATTGTAGGTATTATTATATTTAGGGATTTAATTGCGCCTCCAGTGGCATCTATAACCACTTAAAGCCGCATTGTCCTTGATTCTACTAAATTTGACAAATCTGCACATGTAATTCTATTGTTTTTTGACTATAACAACGGTAAAAAACTGTTTTTTTTCTAATGATTTCCTTCAAAATTTCCTGGGCATGTTCAAAATTTTCAAAACTGGGCTTTAAGATGGTATGTTTAATTGTCGGGGAGCATAATAAAGAAGCCCATCCTTAATAATTTGCATCCTATACTTTAAATCCTTATCTTGTTGGAATATTCAACTCGAAACGAGATCCAAATTACCCACTAGGGATTTATTCCATATTTCATATTACCCTCAATAAAGACTAAAATCCCAACTCCATAAGCCTCAACAGCTCTCCAAAGCACTACGCTGCTGCGGTCCCGGGGTCTTAGGGTCGGTACTGAATTCTTCGGTGCGAGCTCAGCCTGTTTAAACTGTTTTTCTTCCATCGCTACGAAAAATGTTGAGCTTGGACTCATCTGGAAATAAATCTTTTTTACGAAACTTTCGTTTTATTCTGAAATAAGAGGCTACTTGTGTATTATTCTACTGTGTTAACGTTTAAAATTATTTGTATTGGTAATAGATGGATACTGTTTTGTTTGTGACCTATTTCATATTTGTTTGGCTAATTTTGGATGATTAACTTTTGAATATTTCTTGGAGTTTCAAGTTGACGTTTCTACAAGATAGCTTTCTCGAATGACCACTGAGCATTTCACCGAGGAGCTTCCCACTATTTTTTAAGTTTTTTACAATGGTCTATACCGTCGCTTGACCCTTATTTACTGCAATAACACTTCCAATAGTAACCAAATAATAAACACGATAAAAGGAAAGAAAGAAACACTTTCAACGCAATTTTTGAGTTTTTTGTTATAGTCGTTTGTTGTTTTATGCTGAATTATGATTTTTTTAGCTTATTATGATTAGAATAAACTGTATCAGCACATTTCTCTAAAATGTTTTTGTACATTTAGAACCTCGAAAACTGTGGGTGTTTGTAGACTATTGTCTGCCACTGTATGTATGAATATGTACATACATACATACATACATATATAAATACAGATCAATATTTTCGTAATTGGTATATTCTAGCGAAATCAATTTTTGTAAGATATTAAATATTTATTACCTATGCTGTTTTTAATAATTTAGTAATTTTTTTTTTTAAATATGCAATTATGTCACTGATTGACGAAGTTAATCGTGAGTTCGAAAACCCAAATTCTAATAAGAGTACAAGAAAATTTCAATCACAAAACCTTCAATGTGCCGCAGTGTATTTACATATGTACATACATACATATGTGTGTCTACATACATACATATATTATATATAATTTATAGGCACATGTGCTTGGCCGTCTCAACTCTTTACCTTTTCAAGTCATACTTTAGTTATTCTTATTTCAAATCGTTTCTTATTGCTCTTCAAGTCAAATAATTCGCTTTTGATTATTTCAAATATTGTTGAAGAATGGCTGCGTATGTATGAACATACAAACATACTTACATATGTAGGCGGTGAAGGAAAACTAAATCAATTGTTGTTTTCGGAACAAGTGGTTTTATTGCGCCGCAGCTACGAATGTGTGTACTTATGTATGGATATGTATTCGTGAAGAGAACAAACAAAATGTATGTAGCTTGTTGCGTTTAGTGTACGCCGTGGAGACTATAGTATACAATGTGGCTGGCCTTAATTCTAAGAAGATAGAAGAAAGTTATTAACAGAATGTCACATTGATAATGTTTACTTTCGCAGAATTACTAATCAACATTGCATTTGCAATGTGGAAACCTTGTTGCGACAGATCTGCCGATATGTCACGAACCTATTTCATGAGAAGCAAACTCAGCGTTTTTCATATGTAAATACTAACTTGACCACATTAAAATTTTTGTTAATTGGAAAATCTCTAATTGTATTGCCACAAGGTCGCACATACATACATACATACATTCACGTTTACTATTAATTTTTTGCACTTAAACACGTACGAAATGCAGTTACGTACACCATTTTACTACTCAATCTGATGGTGAACATTTTTGTCGCACTTGTTTCGAAAACAATCAGGTGCAGGTATTTTCTTAAAATACGTCGATATGTATGTAAATCAGCATATACATGTACATACTCGTATGTAATTCTTATATGTATAATTCGATTTGAATTTTTGCCATTCATTATAAAGTTGGCACAGACTGAATCTGGACTATAAATTTACCATGTATAATACACCCAATATGTCTGTAATCACAACAGGGCTTATGGATTAATTCATTGTAAATCGCCTCTGATTATATCCATTTCGACATATAGTATTTATTTCATTTATTTTGTTTTTGCAGGGTGGCTATCCAGCTCGTTTAAAAAAAGTCTTAATTGTGACGGCACCGCTGTGGTTTAAAGCACCGTTCAAAATTCTGCGATTATTTGTACGGGAGAAATTGCGTGAACGCGTCTTTACTGTATCTGTGCCAACGTTGGGCCTTCACGTGCCTCTGAAAGCATTGCCCCTGCATCTTGGCGGAGGATTGGAAATCGATCACGCCACATGGTTGCTACAGTGCCGCAAATCGATGACGAATCGTGAAGACGAACTGCTCGCCAATATTGAGCAAGTGGCTTTAAATCGAAGCAACACAATCAACGCTACAACTAATAGCAACGTTGTGAATAGTTCAGTTACCATTGTTGGGGATATAGACAGCAACGTTAACAGCAACATAAATACGACGACAGCCGCATTAACGAACGAAGACTACAGTCGACGTTTACTGGGCGGCGAGGAGCCCAACGAAAATATCACAATAAGCAGTCTGCGTGCTGTCATAGCTACATCGGCAACCGCTTTAAATCAAGGTAACAGTAATAGTACGGCATTATTATCTGTGTGCAACCAAATTGACACCGAGTCGGGGGTGGTTGCGGCGACGACGACGGCTTCAGGGGAAACATCAGTAGGTGTACCAGTGCTGAACGGATTAGAGGCCAGTGGAGTTCAAGGCTCCGTGGTTTTGGCGAATGGTGTAGCTGTTCCATCGGCAGTTACCAGCAACGCCAGTTCTAACGGCTCATCCGCCTTAAGTGAATTGTGGTCGGAAAATCCGCCAAGTAGTGCGTCGTCGGGGTTTAGTGATGACGACAGCCTGGCTGGGCAAGAGGGAGACCCAAAAACAATTGAACAAATTGTTCAAATGGTGAAAGAGCAGGGACGAAAAGGTCTGGTGAAAGAATATGCCGAAATACGTAATCGGGCGCCTGAGGGCACATTTGTCTATGCAAGGTTTGTAGATCTGTGCTACAAATATAAAATGAATTAATAATAAAAATGCATAATATTTACTTTTGCAGAATGCGGAATAACTTGACAAAAAATCGCTACACGGATGTTCTTTGCTACGATCATAGTAGGGTGGTGTTGTCTAGGGAGGATGGTGAGGACTATATAAACGCCAATTTCGTGGATGGCTACAAACAAAAGAATGCATATATTTCCACACAAGGTAAACGACAGGGCAAGATACTTCGTTGTCAATAATAAATACAATATTTTAATGACGATTGTTTGAATAGATAAAATTACTAAAAGCCGTATTCTTACGAGACATAAAATCATGTTTATACTCTTGCAACAGTGAAGATATCATGATGAAATGTTTCTTGGCAAAAAAGTAAGGCGGAATTCGTTGATGGGCATAATCGGACCACTGTCACGACTACAAAACGCAATTAACGGAATACATATAAATTCTCATATCACTAAAGCTAAAATAGCCAAATTCACTCAGGATAAATCTCTTCAGCACCCCTAAAAACACTGTAAAAATGGTTGTAATTGTAGGATAACTCCATCCACTCCACATATAACGGTACTGTTAAAAATTACTAAAAGCGCGATAATTCAATAACTGAATACGACAGAGATATAAAATTGTATGTCCAAGATGATATGAGAAGGCTAATTCTGTCTTGATAATAATATCTTTGTGTATTAAAAATGGATTGAGTCGGGTCAATGTTTCCCTGAGTAGTATACATCGATTATACAAATTTTCGAACTTCTGGGTGACTTTACACCGCATATATCGGCCAATATGTGAGTTATCTCAATGAAAATGAGAGAGCATGTTTAACTCATAACAGTTTATTTGGGCTTAAAATAGATAAAATTGGCCGATAACTTGACCTAACTAAAATCAGAATTTTCCAACTTCTGTCTGACTTTACACCATATGATTGGTGATTATGTGTGAGGTACCTTAATGAAACCCAGGAACATTTATTAGTATGCGGCGAGTTAATAGCATTTGTTACTTCCAAAAATAGTTAATACTACCCCCAAATACCATATTTTCCTGAAGGAATTTCTCGAACTTTGATTCTAGCATGTTGCAAGAGCATAAAATGTTTGGTTACAAACGAACTTAGCTCTTCCTTACTTGTTCATATATGATATGTGCTGAGGTCAATGCAAATTTGAATATGATAATACATTAATAATAATAGGCACTTTTTTTAAATCTGATTTTAGGTCCATTACCGAAAACATCACAAGATTTTTGGCGTATGATATGGGAACAACATTGTTTGGTTGTTGTAATGACAACACGGGTCATGGAGCGTGGTCGAGTTAAATGTGGCCAATACTGGGAACCGACTGAGAATAGTTCCTTAGAATTCGGAAACTTCCACGTGCGAACACTTAGTATAGAAATAAATGAAGATTATACAGTAGCATCATTAGAATTGAAAAATCTTAAGGTAAACATACATGTTGCTAATTACAATATTTTTTCTTAAAAACATTTTCAAACCTTCCGTTTACTGATTTTTCCGGCAAAAAATCAGGTCAAAATGCAGCGCATAATTGGTTTGACTTAAGAGGTATCTTCTATTTTAGACTGACGAAATTAGAAACGTTTCACATTGGCAATTCACAAGTTGGCCCGATTATGGTGTGCCGAGCTCTGCGATGGCCATGTTAAATTTTCTTCAGAAAGTACGAGAAAAACAAGCATCTATGGTAAAAGCATTGGGCGATACCTGGGCTGGACATCCGCGGGGACCGCCTATCGTTGTACACTGTAGTGCGGGCATTGGTCGAACAGGTGAAAACAAATCACCACAATTAATTAAATTAAATTGCTTTATTAAATGATTTCTTTACTACCAAATTTCACAGGCACTTTTATAACATTGGATATATGCATATCGCGTTTAGAAGATGTGGGAACGGCTGACATTCGTGGGACTGTGGAAAAAATTCGTTCACAGCGTGCCTACTCCATACAAATGCCCGATCAATATGTATTTTGCCATCTGGCCCTGATTGAATACGCAGTTTCAAGGGGCATGCTGAAATCTGTAGATTTAACGGGGTTCGATGATCGTGGCGAAGATTCAGACTAAGAAGTATTCTGCTCGAAGCTCATAGGAAATAAATTCCCAACCGAAATCTTCGTATTCGGTTCTTAGGTTCTCAAAATGGCTAAGGCGTTTTGTAGAAAAAATAATGATGTAGCTGACATAATTAAAAAGAGAATCGAAATAGAAAATGATGCCGAAACTTTCTTAAGAACATAGCTCGTATTTACTTGATTAAATTTTTGTTCTTTCATTTCGTTTCATCTTAGAGAAGTGAAATCTTTAAAACACCCCGATAAAAAGTAAATATACATTTTAGTTTTGCAGAATCATAATCAATAATTAACGTTTAAATTAAATATTAGTAAAATATGTCAAGATCATAAGGAAATAAATAGAATTGGCCTAGATGTATAAATAATTTTAAACAATAAATTTAAAAATCCTTAAACCGAATCATTTACATAGTTTTTTCGGGGCTTTTGCATAGTGAATGGTCTATAAATAAGAATGTATCGAATAATAATTACTCTACGATATGCAAACACATCTTTAAACAACTACTGAAAAGTATTGGAAAACTGATGTAACAATAATATTGATCAATTCTCAATAGTACGTCAATAGATTCTTTAAAACTCACATAAATATAGAGCTCTGGAACACCTGGCAAAGCGTTTGCTTTAGAAATTTGTATATTTATCACCGGTCTGAATAAGAGACTTAAAGTAATCAATTTGGTGATGTTGCTAAGTACAACGAAATGGGGAAACTATATAACTACTAATGGGATGGAGACAATTGATAAAAGTGAATGAGGTCGCCAACGGTAAACCGTCCTCCAAATATCTTCAAAGAGCCTAATAAATATAAAACAATAAAAAAATTTATATTGATATAATATCCTATAATCATATTTGAATGTCAGTAAACAGAACGTACAATTAGAAAAATATAAAGTTTATACTAAAATATTCACTTAACTCACCCATCAAAACGTATGTATGTATTATCTTTGGTTACTGATTTATTAATTTTTGCTTCCATGTCTGAAATATGTACATAAAGTACGCTTGAAGTTGAAGTTGAAAATGTGTTTCCATTACGCTTTAAAATGTGTCACTGATAAATATTAGTAAATTCCAAGATTTATTAAATATGTATGTATATTATAAAATTTGTGTTTAGTTCAATTGCTGTAGGGATTATGGTAAAGTCCTATTTTCATGTATGTGTATTGGCTCATCAATATGTAATATATTGTTCTACGAAGTGCAAATCGACGGAGAAGTTCATATTGCGACGAAGGACATTCATTCTTCAGTCTCACTGTTAAATAGAACGGAAAGTGAAAGCAAGTTTCTTACTTCGGTCGATTTAATCGTCAAATTTATTTTAAAGTTTTTAATAGAGTAATGATTAAGCTGTAGCAACTTGTTTATCGAGCTTCTACATTCGTGATGTACATTTTTACGGATTGCGTGCCGTTCCTTCAAGAATAATATTGTATAATAAAATGGTAGCAGTTCTGAAAGCTGATTTGTACAAAAAAATATATGAATATAATTAATTAATATAATTTATTTATTGACAAAATTAAGTATACAAAAGTGGTGTCGACTAATAATTAAAAAAAAGTGTAGACATAATTGTCTTATCTACTTAATTATAACAATGATTATTATGATTATACATACCGATATGGTGGAAAATATATACTTATCCGATTTTGTCTTTTCTTTATTTAGATAGTGCAATAAAATCTATTATCCTTCGATATATTCAAAATATGAAAATTAACTAAATAGATTTTTTTGAACCAAATAGAGAAAAAAAAAATAATCGGAAGTGTGCATTTTCTGTCGTATCGATTATTTTCATATATTGAAAGAATAGATTTTGTTGAACTAAATAAAGGGAAAGAAAAAAACTTAGAAGTATACATTTTCTACCGTATCGGTATGTAAATGCCTTATGGCAGTCTAAAGTAAAAGGACCATCTTTAAATGAAGGAAACTTTTCATTTTAATGAATAAAAGCTATGCAAAACAAGTGATAACTATAAGAATTTATCAGGCGTTTCCGCTTAAGATGACCGCCCTAGAAAGCTTGGAGTCCATTTTTTCACAATTGGTTTCGATTTGGTTTGCTCCTCTCGTTCTTTCTCTTGCATTTGCTCTAGTAAAAGGCGTTGGTTCTCTCTGAATTGAGCTATGGGATCATCGAACTGCCGATAGTAATGTAACACATCGCGAACGTCCTCAACTTCAGCAGATGCCAAAGCTAAAAATCACATGCCATTGTTAGAATTAATAAAGTTGTAATATAATACATTTTACATACTTTTTAAAAATGATATCAAATCAAGTAGTTGCGAGTCGTCATCATTACCTAGCCATCTGGCAATGTTAAAAGTATTATCAGGGTGCAATTTAGTTGCGTTTTGATCCCAATCCACGACTATGACCTAAAAAATACAATATCAATCAATAAATATCAATCAGTATGATTCCATCGAAATTTATTCAAAAATTATTTGTAATTTTATGTACATCTTTTAAGTTACCTTCCTTAGATCACGGTTTAAATTGTCTAAATTTTTAACGTGGTGTCCATCGACAAAATGAGTTGCATCGCGTACCAAGCGATACATAATATAGCCATTTGGGTCCAGAGCATCTAAAATCGGAAATACCGTCATTCCTTGTTCAGCAGTAAATACGACAATTTCGAAATTTTTTGCACATTCTTGTAAGAAATGATCAACACCGGGTCGTTTTTTAAATCGCCACCCAGTTTGGTATGTCCAATCAGGATGTACAAGAACATCTTTCATTTCTAGTACTAATGTGTAAGGCGGCTGTATGTATGGGTGTTTTAAAGGATCTGGCAAAAGCTTATCGCGTGATGGCTCCTGAATCATTTTTTGGTAGTAATTCATAGATTTCCACATACGCTGTATATATTGTTGAATTACTGGGCTTTTACTAAATTCATCTTCGATTACTTGTCCTTCGGCATCTACCTCAGGTTTTCCGAACTCATATACAGCCCATATGGCTAGTGCAATCCCACTACCTCCAAATACTGCAAACCTATAAAATGAATGGTTTTGTAAAACAGATATTTTACAGTTACTACCACTTGTAAATGTCATGCGTTATATTATGCAAGGCAAAATAGCACCTACCCAATTTTCATACGTTTCCAAGCCTTTTCATTTTCCTTTGCCTCTTCCTCTTCTTTGCGTTTTCTTTCGCGTTCAGTCTCTTCATCAACATTGGCTGCAGTTTGGGGGAACAACTTTGACAAAATTTCTGGACTCGATGCCTTTTCTAAACCATACCATATAAATCAATTAAGTTAATAAAATACGATATAGGTAAACAAACTTGTACTTTCTGTTGTATATAATCTTCCAAATTGTTGGCAGTCCGGCTTTCTTCCAAAAATTTGGATAGCAGTGGAAACATGTAATCCTCGGTGATGGTTACTTAATGCGCGACATTTTTGGTCTCCAAATCGATGCCATCCTAATTTGGTGGCGGATCCTAATTTTTGTATCACGCTAAGGACTCCTTTTCGTGCCATTACCATATTTTGCCCCTACACTTAAATATTTTATTAATAAATCCCACTTTAAGTGATCTTCTAATTCATCCCACCGGCTGTATTAACCTTCAATCTCATGCAGCTAAAAGGAATTTTCCGACATCTGTCATAAGTCAATTCGGACAATGCTGCCAGACTACCATATAGCCGGAAATAATTGATAAGCATTGACGTTATGTGTTTATAAAATTAAACATACGCAAGAGAATTGAGACACAGATAAGAGTATTGAACATACCTTAGATGTCAAAGCGTGGATGGAGCGATTTCATACTATTCGAGGGAATTAGTCTTGATTTGTTTACATTAATTTATAATCTCTTTATTAAAAATAAATCAGTTTACAAATACGTTAAATAAAGAATGGTTTCTGAGAGCAATGATGAGAAAGTGGTGGTTTGTCGTGCCTGCATAAGCGAGTGCGTAGAATACAAGTCGTTGCACAAGCAAGGTATTTGCATGGGTGAGGTGCAAACTTTGGCGTCCATGCTGAGTTTTATTACAAATTTGGATTTTTCAAATGATATCGAAAGTTTTCCTTCAAATATCTGTTTACGTTGTGTCCAAAATGTTGCTAAGACATATGCTTTTAAGAAAATGGTAATGGAAACAGATGAAGTATTGCGAAGACAGGTAGCAGAACTGGACTGTGGGATAGGAATGACAGATGCAGGAGCTGGTGACAGTGTTATTGAAGATCTTGACACAGAATCTGCGGAGTCAGTTGTAGAAGAGCACCATCTCGAAGTAGAAGAGGGGACCGATTTGGATGAATCTGATCAACTGCATGATTTGGCGACAGCAGCTCAATTCAAAAGATCTGTAGAAAGTATGGAGTATGTGTCTTTAACGGTATTAGACAGCGTTGTAGATGGATGTGATGGAACAATATCCATGGAACAAATGCAATGTGATATAGAGCATAATGTGCAAAATTGTGAGGAAGATGAAGTGGTCGTTCATGAAGTAGCAGAGTCGGAAGAAGTCTACCAGACGGATGCTGAAGAAGACGGTGGGCACAAGGAATATGAAGAGATATACGAAGTGAAATTAGATGAAATGTCTCAAAGTGACTGTTCTTTGTTGGAAATTACGGAAGGTCACCAAATACATAAACATTTTAAAAGAGAAATTAAATCTGCCGATCCGGACGGAGAATGGGATATTAGCTTAGAACAGAAAATTAAACCGCCAACCAAAATCCGCAAAAAAAGCAACCAACCTAAACCGCCGAACCCTGATTTGCAATGCAAGGTAAGAAGGAAATAATGTAACATACTTCTACGCAGTCGCAATCCAATCGTTTATTTCATATATATTTTAGGAGTGTGGAAAACAACTGAGTAATCAAAATTCTTTTAAGTACCATATGCAACTGCATTCCGATGCTACACCTTATTTATGCAGTCTTTGTGGCGAAGGTTTTAAAACTCGTAATGCTTATGAAGGACATATAATTATCCATGATCCAAATAACCCGAATACATGTGAGCTATGTGGTAAAGCATATCGTCAGTCATCCTCTTTAAGAACTCACATGTTATCCCATACCGGCGAGAGACCTTTCCAGTGTGATATTTGTGGAAAGTCCATGACACAAAAGTCTGGATATAAGAAGCACATGCTTGTACATACAGGTGAAAAACCGCATACGTGTGATGTCTGTGGTCGTGAATTTCGGTATTCAAGCAACTTGATTGCTCATAAACGTTGCCACTCTGGGGAGAGACCGTATGAATGCCCCCATTGCAAACGAGGTTTTCCAACGGCCGAGCAGATGAAGAGGCATTCCCTAATACACAGTGGAGAAAGGCCTTTTCAATGTGAGATCTGCAATAAACGTTTCAAGCGACGTTCATCATTGATGTCACACCGACATACACATGACTCTGAGCCTGAGCTGATTGTTGATCATAAAGTGTGTAAATCAAATGTCGTCGAACTATACTAAATAGTTATTAGAATAAACTAAAACCAATGAGAAATATAATATCTATGTAATTTTTTTTTCATTATAGTATACAAATATGTAAATGAATGGTCAGTGTACTGATATTCATCACAATTCTAATTGGCTTCTCTTACGAAATTCAAAAATTTCAATGTTGCTCATACAGATCCAACCTTCATAGAATATTCTAATTTATATTTCATAAAAGAGAAAATAAATTCAACTACGTTTTTACGAATAAATATTTTATTTTTATACAAGGATTTTTTAAATAATTACATTAAGGTTACAAGACATTTTTGGATATACTATGTACATATATATAAACATTTTTATGCAAAACACACGAACGAAACGCGAAAATGTTCCCTTTATTCTCTATAATTATATATTTTATTAATCGTGCTTAGGGTAAAAACAATATATCGTATATAGGTGTAGCGGTACATTACTACATGGTAAAATTAACGTAATACAATTTATCACAAAATTATTGTAAGAGCCTTAGAGATTCCTTCAATGCTCTAAATAGGAAATAGACAATAGATTTGAATCAATAGAAAATCGTAAATTAAGAATCAAATGGTTATTATTCTAAATGGCTTAACCTATTAACTGTGGCGCATTTTCTCTCGTTCGTTACCGCGTTCGATGTACCAGTTCTTTCTGCGTTGACGCACTTCATTTTCATTCCTTGCGGCTTCTCGCTGTTTCATTAATTTTCCATGCCATTCGCCGCTTGTAGGCGTTCGCTCAGCCGAATTCTTATCAAAATTGCGATCATTGTAAAAACGGCCTTTGGACATAGTATGTTCTTCAGAATGTTCTTTATAGCGCTTGCCAAATTTTTCTTTTGAATTAAGTTTCTTCCGTCCGGACCCTTCCCCGTAAGCATCGATATCTTCATCTTCTTCACTATATAAACGTCGGCGCTGCTTCCACTGTTTTTTTGTATCGTATTTATTTTCAGTAATGTACTGCTCTCTTTTATTTGAGTTGCGACCTTGTTTATACATATAATTTTCATTTGGGTTGACCTTAGAACTTGGTTCATCGAGTTTAACGGTTTCATCTGTTCCTGAGTCTTCTTTTAATAATTCTATGCTCTCAAGAATTTGCTCTACCACAACATCGTCGACCTTTTTGAAAATATCGTCCATATTTTTGATATTCGACTCCGTTCTTTCTATACACATTCCAGCAATTTCTCTAAAATTTCCATCAGCACATTTATATGTTTTTTTTAGATCGTTTTTCGTTATCTGTACAGGATCGAGATTATCTCCGTTTCCCGACCAAGCGTTAAAAGTTTTACTCTTTTGTTTCAATGGCAATTCGTCAGCTTGTTTGTGGTGTCGGTGCTGAGATTTCTGTACATTTTCGAAATCATTTCTTATATTTTTGCCTTTTTCCCACAAAGAACTCAAATAGTTAACTTGCTTAGATAAAATGTCAATTTCCGCTCGCATTAAATTATTTTTTAATTCCAAGTTTGTCAATCTTTCTTCCAATACAGACAAATTTTTACTAACAATCCATGGTTGCCAATCAGGATTGTATAATTTTCCAATAAAAGCCAATATTGCAAGACAAACACAAATGAAGAATGCGCCCTTCAAACCATGCCGCACAAGTGGATGAACTGATCTTTCTACAAAGCTACTGATGAAATTTGGATTCAATTCTTTTCGTTCTTGAATTTCACTTGAACTTGAATGACGTTTATGTCGCTGTCTTAGCGAATTTTTATCTTCGTTGTTCCCAGTGGAGGATAGTAAATAAGACGATTGTGGGATATGTATAGGCAACCGAAGCCTTGAGTTAGGGGAAATATTTTCCTGATAGTCATTCAAATTTACGCTGCTTAAGTTAGCTTCAATCGCAAGTGGTGAAGCTCTCCCAGCGCTCTCGCTTTCACTGATGATTGAGATACCTTCGGAAATGTCATCAACATTGGAATCGTCATCAGATCGATAGCTGAAATTAAATTTTATTTAAAAAAATACACAAATTTTCGCAAATTTATAAATACGAACTCATTATTTCCTTGGATTTCCTTGTTTTCAGGCGTTGGAGAATCATTAAAGTTTGTTAGTATATCAATTTTATTATTTGTATCTGCAAGAATTTCAGAGGAAGAATTTCTTTCTTTCCTTTTGTTTTTGTCATTCACTAATGTCCAAGTCTCTACGGAATCGGACTCAGTACTAGTTGTTATTGATTCATCATCAGTGGAAGAATTTAACGAGGCCTTTTTTGAATGGTCCATGGTGTATCTTTTTAAGTTTTTATGTTTTTAATCTAGAAAAATATAAATAAAATAAAATAAATGTTATTTATAAACGGAAATTTTGCTTATTTTATTTGACATATAGAGATATAAATTTATTTGAAGCTTCCAAGAGAGATACTGATTTCCACCAATATCTTATCCCTATAAAAACTAAACATAAAACTATTTATAGAAAAATTTACAATAATATGAAATAAAACGCGACAAAATTCTTCTTTGTCTCTTTGTGCAGGAAAAATTGCGAGAAATGTTCAACACAGTTGCGTATGCAGACAAATGAAACCCATACAAATAGTAAATTGCAGTAAATAACAATGTGTACAAGTGGGACTTGCTATTTTCGAATTCATTTTTGCAGGGAACATGTACACATCTACATACATACATCCATATTCTTTGAAGCAATTTTCAAGGGCCTAGATACTGGGCGTTTATTTTATTTATGAATTACTTGAACGCGACTTATGTATTTTGATAAAGAAACGCACTCATTACCAAAAATTATTAAAGTATAGAAAATTGAAGTGCTGAATACATACCGATATGATATTAATTACTTCCTTTAACGACTACGGGATATCTTAGGGTTTGTATGGTTTCATAATTTTACCCAATATTATAAAACATCGTTTTATGATTAATAATTTAATAAGATTCATTTAAGGACTGCGTATGTATATATAAAGCTAGTATAAGTATGACAAGAAATGAAGAAACGCCGTAGTTTCTGGTTGCGGCAAAGAGTTTTAAACATAAAAAAGCGATAAACCTCAATTTAATAATAAATAATAATACAAATTTGACACTATGTTTACTCAATCACTTTTATACTCAGTGCACCTGCTTAGAAGTGGAATAAGAGACATATTTGAGCTCAATTCCTAGTACCACAACTGCCATCCAAAAATCTAACAGACTTTTTTTGTATATAAAAATCCGTTATTACGTACAGGTAATATGCAAAAATATGTACTTCCAGAATGACCGAGCAATGTCCATTATTATTGTAAGTACTTTCTAAAGTATGCACACTTTGTTCATTAGTGGGAACTAAATATTGGAATTAATAACTTTACCTCGAAATATTCTCAAAATATTGACTTTAAACACTTTTCACAGAATTAAGAACTGTCCATACTAACAATGTAATCATTTAGATTGAAATCCTAGGATACTAATTTTGAAGGCAAGAAGAAATTCTTACGCATAATAATCATATTTTGCGCACTATTTTTACCAGGGATAAAACTTTTACAATAGGCAAACAAATAGTAATAAAGACAAATGTGTCAAAATATTTAACTAAGAAGTTGCCACAGTGTTTTACGTGATTTACTTGATATTACCTTATATTGTTGGCAATTGCGGCGAAATCTTTGAATCGAGCCACCTAAACAAATTATAATTTGTAAAAATTTTGTGAACAGCTGTTTGGCTTCGCTTCAAGTTGCCACATATTAATAAAAAAAATTGATAGAAAGTCGCCGAAAGAGATTACGTTACGGAGTATCTCGAGAGGAAATTAATATTGCCAACCCACCGTCACATTTATTGCTCTTGCCATTGGCAATCTGTGTGAGCTTGTGTTATCCCAATAAAATCATTTGGGAAAATCATTCTAGAATGCATGTACAAATTTTTGAACAATAGTTATGAGGAGAATGAAAAAGATAGAAAATGACTTTATATAAAGTGTGCTATAGTTGCAATAAGTATATTAATTTGAACATATATTAATAATAATCACTAAAAATGTATCTAAAACTCACTTATTCAAACAGTGTTAGATCGCCGAAATAACAATTCTTGGGAATTACTAATTTAGTATTCAACTCATAAGCTAATGAGTTTGTATTAGATTTATGTTAAAGTTAAGATTAAAAAATGTTAAGCTGTTACGATGGTTGTCTTTTATATTTCGCGATTAAAGAACAGAAGCAAAATTTAATAATGGAAAATCGCTTTACTGTTATACCAAATACTCGCCAATTGTCGAAGTACTTTTGCCATTCTAAATGAGGTATCTCAAAAACATGCCTTTTGAACGCATCAACCGCCTCTTAATGTGTCGAAAAATGTAGAAACGTTGACCTATTTGTTTATCTTTTACGTACAGTAATAACAAAAAGTCATTCGGTGCCATGTCAAGACCAGATCAAAACTGATGATGTAGTTGTTCCAAAAGCAAATGGTTGCCGCTTGGAAAGTTTTGCGAGCAACTTTTGCTCTGATGATTGCTCTTTACTTTAAGAAGCATACGAGTAATTACGTACGTTTCATCATCTGTTACGATTTTATAGTCGTGTTTCGAAGCACTGCTATGGATTTTTTTTTTTACATTTCTCATTTCCGATCGACACGAGGGAAATTGTGTGGGCTTCAAAGTGGAAAAATATGTCAAATGTCCATGCAATATTGAATGCACATACATACATACATATGTACATATGTATGTTGGTTTCCCTAATGCTTATAGTTGTCTCTAATTCATGATAGGTCACAAGACGAACTGGCAATGTTAGTTTGCCACATAGTTTCCGGATGAATAACTGAATTTGGACAGCCTTCAAGAAATCCGTCCTGAAGTGATCTATAACCTCGATTGAATTTTCCTTACCATCGATAAACACAGGTCCTTGATGAAGTTTCATCGCTAATAATTGAATTACGTACATCGATGAACTGTCACTAAGTTAATTCGCGATGAAAATTGTAAAATGTTCACCGGTTAATTCCATTTTTTGGCTATGATGAATATTTCAAGTTACTGTAAACAATGCAAATAGCGGGCGTGTGTTATAACGTTCTGAGTATGTAGATATGTATGTATGTATATTATTAAACTAAACGATAAAGCTGTCAAGCCCCGAAATTTAAAACGTTTCGTATGTCGCAAATTATTGTATTTTGAACAAAGTGGATTAAATAGAATATAAAGTGTTACCAAAATCGTTATCTTTACAGCTCTTGCTAGGTATACTTTTTATGAAATTATATGTATTTAGAATTATCACATCGATTATTTACATAAATACTGATGTTGACACAAACATTGATATTAATATAATAATAATTTACAGTGATAGACGTTTTAAAGCACAAATGTATGTACATATGTTTACATTTATCGTAGTAAGTAGTTTGACATAATAATACAAATGCAACAGTTGCACCAATCAGTGATTTTGAATATGAGTGAAGGATGGTTTTTTTACTGACGTTAAGAAAATAACTTATTTGCCATCCACCAAAATTTAAGTTTTACATCCGATAAAGTCGTCTGGTCCTAAACTACAAGTACATATATGCTTCTTCTGTTAGTCTTAAGTTATTGTTGTCTAATATTTCCTAGAAAAGCCTGAAAAATATGTATACATACATACTTATGTAGATGAGTTTAATACAAGAGAAATGTGGATACCTTTCTACATACATACATATACTGCTTGCAATTCGTTGTAACTTTATTTGAGTTAGGCAGGTTATTTATTCGATTTACTACTCCTAAAGTTTTTGCGGAGCAAAGTCATTTCTTGTAATTTTCAGGCACATTTTTTCGAAGCGTAGGTCAATAAATACTATTACGAAATTAACTAAATACTTCGGTAATTATACATATTATATTTGCGGTAATCTTCTTTTGACGGAGTTTTCATTAAGTTAGCTAACACTAAATGTAAAAGTATGTATTGATGAATATTTGAAGTTTTTACGCATATTATTTTTGTTTGTTTATTACATATATGTACATATGTACTTGCAGATATTATTTTATGAAAATATTCGAGATAACTTATTTTTGAGATTTCTTATTAAATGACTTCCTGTGAACTCACCGTTGTTTCCCGTATTCTCAAAAATACGTCGAACTTCGCCAGCTTCGGAGCCACTTTCCCAATCATAGGAATGTTGGTTATTTAAATCTTCTAATTGTCTAGATGATGGTTTGGCTTGGGTTTGTCGATTGTTGGGTGTTCTACTTTCAATTGTTGCTGCATGTTGAATTTGGAGGTCAGCAGTGTTCGGAATTGTTTTTATATTAGTTTTATTCGGGAGCTCAATTCTAGTTGAGGACGGTGAATGTAGTTGCTTGAGCATATAACAGGGACTACTAATGTTCACCGGCTGTAGTCCAGAATGCTGTTGTAACCGCTGATTACGTGGCGTCCAATATATTTGACTCGCCTGTTGACTTGACTGATCAAGTATCAATGGAGTACTTCGTCCATTATACAACCTATGCTGTAATTGCTGATTTGAAAGAGGTTCCCGAACACTTATGTAACCATAAGCGCCCGGAACAGGTTGCAAATTGTATGGGCGGACGTATTGTGGCTGGGCGTAAATTTCATTCTGTCCAGGATAATAGCTGAATACTTGTTTCGCGGGTACGATTTTATCACTCTCAACAAGTACGTATTGCGGAGCAGGAAAATTTCCATGCTCTACATATATTGCAGGAGTTTCCAGATCCTGTCGCATCAAGTTAATTTTTTGAGGACTATCGTAAATTTCCGAATTGTTTGATAGTAAGCTACTTCTTTTTACCACATGTGCATAAATTGGTGATACTGTATTTGGACTTATTTCGCTTATCATATGCGCCGTATTTATTGGTATGAATTGTTGAGGCAAGCTCTGCATACGTTGAGGAACTTGAGGAGCCGCATACATTCTTGAAGCAGGCCTCTGGTTCGTTTCGACGGACGCATATGATACTGGGGACAAATCAGATGGACCAGTTTGCTTACTATGAATTACTCTAGTTTGTGATGGTTGAATAATTGGTGTTTTATTTAGAGATTTTCTGCAAAAATCTTTGACTTTTTGCAAAATTTCATCTCTAGTTAGTAGACCACCGATGCGACGCTGTTCTGGATTACACACCGGTTCGGATATTTTGTTATCTTTTCGTCGTAGAACAACTGGTGTACCCATGTCAATTTCGTAGCCTTTTCTGTTAATATTACCGTTCCCAGAGGTATAAGTCATATTGCCCAAGACGCTTTGACTACGAGGAGTAGATTCGAAAATACTTTCTTTAGCATTACTAATATATCGCATATTTACAGGAAATGATGACGGAATTAATGCTCTTCCATCAATAATCTTAGCTTGTCTATTTTTAGTCAAGCCTGCGAATGTATTCCTTTGTGGAGATCCCCGAATAAAGTTGGGTTCTAATGTTATGGGCTGTCTGGATATACTATCAGGTTGCGCTACTGATATTTTTTGTGGCTGAAGACGTTCATATATATTTTCTGCATCCTGCTGTCTTTTTTGTTCTTGTAACATTTTCTGGTATAGCTCATTGTCCATACGATCTTTAATTGCTTTTAATCGTTCCCACTCTTGTTGGTCGACGTAAACTTTATTTGCCAGGCTTACCCTATGTGTTAAACTGTGGCTTTCCGCATCATTATTTGCATTTCGGATTGGAGTTGAAGTTGTTTTGGGTCCATTTATGGTAGAAAATTGTTCTCCTATGTTTTCTTTAGAGGTGAAAGGAGTAGAAACCTTAGAAGCCTCATTGTCACTTTTTGATTTGTTTTGCAGCTCTCGTAGAAGTCTCTTTTTCAATATTTCATTACGATCCATTGAACTAGAACGATTAAAAATTTGTTTGCGGTTTAAAGTTTGATTAGATCGTTTGGGTATGAGGCTTTGGCGCTCAACGCTTCGCTTTAGTGTGCCAATTGACGAATTTTCAAGTCCTTCCGTCGTTACATTCGTTGTGTTATTTACAGCGTAAAGTCGATGTGCTCTTGGTTTTAGTATCGTATTATTTTGAAGGGGTCTAGTTTGCTGAGAGCTTACCAATCTCTCTTTGGAATGTGGTCGTCTTGAGGGTTTTATGAATGGAGTGTGCGCATCTTCTTCTGCTGTTGAGTTGTGGAGCAGCTCGTCATTTGGTAAGACACTAGATAATGAATTAGATAAGTTTTCACCACTTGCAAAGCTCTTGCGGGACTGTTGCTGTTGATGTTTTAAGAACTCCGTTTCGGCAGGACTTAATAAATTATTATTTGCATGAGGACGTCCGTGAAAACTTTGTCTTTCTAAAACCACTCGTTTAAGCGAAGCTTGCGGGTTATCTAAATTTTCTTTCAAATGCGTTTTATAATTGTTCAGTGATTTCGGAGTAGGAACGATATCTTTGGGAGTCGTTTTACGTCTGGTAGCAAAAATACTATTTGAAAGGAGACGTTGAAATACTGACGGCTTTTTAGAGTTACGCACAGAGTCCGTTGTATCTAATGAGATCTGTACGCTCTCGGGGCTTTTAAAAGAGATACGAGTATCAGGTTTAGTTATCTGTCTGCCGGTTGTATACACAGATTGTGCGCCATTCGGAATTTTTTTGGGTATCAAAGTAAGACCCTTTTTTTCAAGATAATCATGAAACTCTTTAGATTTTATTGTATTGGTAAATGTGCCTTCAGGCGCCTCTCCCAATATTTCTTTGACATCCATATTTTCAAGGTTAACGTTTTTGGGTTTTTCGGATTCTGAGTTTATTTTCTTTATATTAACTAAGTTCGGGGTCACTTCATCACTCGATTCACTTTTTGTTAAGGGGCCATCTATTTCATCTAAATCATCTTCTGAACTTATTTGAAGTGTTTTTACCCTATCGTCAAACTTTTTGGCATTCTTTGACACTTCGGCTGGATTAAAAAAATTTCCAACCAAATCGGTACCAACTTTGATCTTGATGTCAGAGAGATCAGGATAATTTGGTTTTGAACATTTCTTAAAGGGAATCTTTGAGTGTGAAAGCGATGCTTCTATTGAAGGTTTACTTTTTAAATCCTTAATACGATCTTTAGTTTGATTTGTTAAACGAAGTTTTTTTGAAGAGTTTTTGTCACCAACATCACGTGTTTCTTCACATTTAAGTCGTGCTAGTATGGAGGGGTCGTAAACAAAATATGGATCTGGATTTTTCACATATGTTTTAACATATTTGGATTGTTTTAGAACTTCTTCAGTAGTAACGAAATCGTCAGGTGATGGTAAGGACACAATATTACCAGAATTTGACTTTCGGTTATTTGTTTCGTTTTTAATTCGTTCTTTTTCCTTTTCTTTTTCACGCTCCCTTTCTCGTAGCTGTTGTGTGACAGTTTTCCGGACACTCAACGTCGATCGTTTAGCTGGAACAGGTGGCGGTATTTTCTTCTTCTTAGCCGAGTTTCCCCAAGTGGAATATTGTTGTTTAAAAGGATTTTTTTGATCTACAATTGGTTCGCCTTCTATAAATTTGCGGACCTTCTCGTCTTGGGGATCAAAAGAAACCGATTTTTTTAGCTTAGTGCTCGACTTAACAGAAGCTGATACTGATGAAGTCGACTCGTCTTGTGAGATATCACAGTTATCATATAAGGACTCGCATTCGTCATTGTCGTTTTTGTAAGGCTTTTTTGGTTCGGAATTGTCGATATTATGTCTGTGAATAACATCGTCAGCTATGTTGTTTTCACAATTTGAACTTTTCTTGTCATTACTACTCAAGTTGTGATTGGAACTAGTGTTACAATTTTCTTTAAAATTTTCTATTACGGTGCAAAGTGACTCGGTACTGGCATCATTTCTAGCAATTTCTGACATTTTTCCAGAGGGAGTCTCCAAAATCAATTAGATTTTCGAAGCTTAAGGAGTTTAATTTAGAGGATATTGGAATACGGTTTTCGGCTTTTGAGTTATTACGCGGCATTGGATTTCCTTAACTAAGTCAATATTTGAAGCCAGTTTTGTAACAATAAATCTGTGGATAAAAAACACACTAAAATTATTTTTTATTAACATAAGTACATACATATGTAAGTCAAAGAAGTTCAAAGGGGAAGAAAGGATTTACCTTTTTAATTGGCTCCGATTCTTTTGCCGCTGTCGAAATTCCGTTTCCGTCGCTACCAGGACATTACAATTCTGAACTGATCGTTAATATTGACTAGAAAGAAAACGTATGTGAGTTTGGTTTAACATTGTGGTATTACTTAAGACGGTACCACTGTAGAGTGGCTGGAGGCGGGTACTACCACTACTCACCGCCTGATATATGTACATATGTACATACATATATGTATTAACACCCCCAAATTTAAACAATGATCAAATATTCACCTTTAGTGATTTATAATTTCTTTTTCACATTCAGAACAAATTATACATTTATAGGTAAACTTAATTCTGGTAGAAGAAAATATCGGATTAAAAATTAAAAAAAAAAAAAAACAAATAGGAGTTGTGAAATTAAGTAGTTTCGAGTGTTCGAGCAGGCAAAGTTATTAAGTTATAGATATAGAAATACGAAAAGAATTTTTCGACTACCATGTATGTAATTTCTTAAAGAAAAAATTTGAAAACTAAAGAATTGTTAGTTTATTTCTGATTATTTATATGGCCCGGTTACGACCTGATTACTGCCGAGGTCCTAAAACAGCTTCCTCCAATAAGTATAGTAAAAACTACCAGCATTATTAACGCGGCTTTTTATCTTAAATACGTGCCAACTTATTGGAAAACTGCTGAAGTTATCATGATTCCAAAGTCAGGGAAACCAGAATATGATGTATCTTCTTACAGGCCCATATCACTTCTACCGATAATATCGAAGCTTTTTGAGAAAATTCTCATAAAACGTCTCAATAAAATCATTGAACGAAAAACCATAATTCCAGCGCATCAGTTTGGATTTCGAGCCAACCATTCTACGAGCTACACGTAAGGAGTTGGACATCCGACACAAAAATTATAATTGTTTAATCGATAACAAATCAGTGTTATCCATCGAAAACAAGTTACTTATCTATAAGCAAATACTCCGCCAGATACGGAGCTATGGTGCCCAACTCTAGGGATGTACTAACGCAAACAATAAAAAAGTCATTCAACAATTTCAAAACAAAGTACTAAGACTAATTGTCAAAGCGCCTTGGTATTGTAGATGTGCTGACAAGATTGCTACAGCATTGTAACGAAGAAGTAGTCATGTTAACTTCTAGAGATGGACCACCAAGACGACTCAAACGCCTCAAACCTCGCGATTTATAGTTTTGTAATTATACGTTTAAGTAATATTCAAGTTGCTTGTTAGTTATTTATTTTATTTGAACAAAAAAAAAAAAATTAAAAAAAAAATTTATATGGTTATAGCAATTGGCCGGTTCCTTTAATGGAGGGTGTACTGTAGCATTCAGCGAATACACGATCTGTTACCCTCCTTAAACTATAAACCTCCTTAGTTGCGGTTTCATAAAGTGTGCATCGAGGGTAAATGCCTTGTGGATGCCCAAGCCATAAAAGAAATACATATGTACATTAGTGTGCTCGGATGAATTTGAGGTTTTTGTGGTCTGCTTTTCTTCAGTCAAACATATATACACATGCTAACTATGTAAAGGTGGCCGAATTAAAAACACTCATTTCGTATTTACGATCGCCGAAAGTGGGAAAGCCGTAACAAAACCCAAAGAAGTTCGACATCGATGGAATAGCAGCAGATCCATGAGTGAAAGGTCTTATGTTTTTAGTTATATACACATGTACATGCTTGGATGACTCCAAGTTTTTAATTTTGTTGTAGTTCACTATGTATGTATGTACATATGTAAGCCAAACGAAAGCATAACACCTATTATTACATATTAGCTTGTACTATACATATGTATATTCGGGCCTATCTAAACACGTACTATAGACGAGACAGTTTCAATAGTATTGGTGTAACTCATGATTCTATCTTTGAATTATTTTACAGTAAATAGGAATATGTTCGCGGGCATTAAATGTATTTCAGATCACTAGACATGATGTTAGTTGTTGGAGTAATGTCATGCCATGTCTGTGCCCAAAAAGGTGACATTTGAATTTCAGCTGCGCGCGTCGAAGGATTTGGAAATCTATTTTTTTTTAGGTTGGTAGTACTGTCAGTCACATTTATGTCAAATTTCATGTCAAAATATTTATTAGTGTTGGAGATGTGAGCTGCTAAAAGTGAGTTTTTCGCTTTTTGCGATGTCGAAATTTGTTGAGCACAGAATTTCCATTAAATTTTGCTTACGGAATCAATTTTCTGCTGCGGATACGTTGAGGATGGTGCAAAAAGCCTTCGGTGATGAGGCTATGTCTAAAAAAAATGTTTACAAGTGATATAGTGAGTACCAAGCCGGCCGTGAACGTGTCGAAGACGAAGAGCGTCCAGGGCGACCATCAACCTCAACCGACGAAACTCACATTCAACAAATCAAAGATTTGGTGTTGAAAACCCGTCCATTAACAATAAGAGACCTTGCTGATGAAGTTGGCATATCGAAATGCTCAGCCAATACCATTTTGAATGATGGTTTGGGCCTCAAGCGCGTCAAATCTCGACTGGTACCGAAAACATTGAATTTTTTGGAAAAAAGGTGTCGCGTTGAAGTGTGTGAAACGCTGCTTTCCGACTACCAGGGTATCATGAAAGGCATTATAACTGGCGATGAGACTAGGATCTATGCTTACGACTCCGAAACAACCGATCAATAGAGCGAATATCGTGCCAAAAGAGAGCCGAACCAAAAAAAAATCGCGCCAAAGTCGCTCAAAAGTCAAGGTCATGTTGACTGTTTTCTTCGATTATCGTGGTGTTGTGTATTATGAATTCCTTCCAACCGGTCAAACAGTCAACAAGGAATATTATTTGAACGTTATGCGTCGTTTGCGTAACGCTATCCGCCTAAAAAGGCCGGAATTGTGGAAAGACAATTCTTGGTTTTTACCCCACGACAATGCACCATCCCATACTGCCCTCGTAATTCGTGATCATTTCGCCAAAAACTCAACCCATATCGTTCCGCAACCACCGTATTCACCTGATCTGGCGCCGTGCGACTTCTGGCTGTTCACCAAGCTCAAAAGACCTCTCCGGGGACACCGTTTTTATACGATAGAGGAGATTCAAGCCGCAGCGAAGACGGAACTGAAGGCCATCCCGGAAAGTGACTACAACCATTGTTTCGAAGATTGGAAAATCCGTTGGCATAAGTGCATTGCATCAGGAGGGGATTACTTTAAAGGGGATGAAATTGATTTGAAAGAATAAATAAAGAATTTTCAAAATAAATACAATGTCACCTTATTTTTTGGGCACAGTAGTATGTATGTACATATCTCGTTGTGGAGAGCTTCGACAAAGCTCCTAACTAATTGGCAAAGAATCGTGTCATATTATTGCTTTCTCACTCGTTTTCTATTAAATTTCGATGTCTTTTAAAAAATACAAGAAACTAACCGAAATTACACGAAACCAGAAAAACTTCATTTGCGATCCCACACAATCAATGAGTTGCCGTCTTAATTGCTTCTGTACGGAAACAATTCCCAAGTGGTTTCCTTACTATTTTTGCTATTGTTCTTTATGGGTACGTCTATTCTAGATGATTGGTCGAACTTAATCCACGGTGTGTGCATTAACGTCATCCGACAAATAGGACTATGGTATGTTTAGGCTATCCAAAACCAAACTGCTGTCTTATATTAAGTAGAAACACTTACTTCTTGCATTGCTTTTCACATGGAAGTGTTAATGGGAGTACGTACATATATACATATGTAAGTATATTTCTGCGCGGAATAGGTGTTTCAAATTGAATCGAAATATTTCATCTTCTGACTCGAAACATCGTAACATTGTACGGAGCTCCGTGTTTCTTTTGTTTTAGATATTCTTGTAGACGCAGACCTGCTAAGCACTCTACCCAAAATGTTGCGTATAAATATAACCAAAAAGTACATAAAATGTACCATAGAATTTATATTGACACTGCGTCCTGACATAAATTACAATTACATATTCGATGTAAGCGGTGAATGCAAAAACAATCAAAAGGAAATTGCCATTGGGTTGGAGCCCCCATTGGAATGTAAGCATTTAAGGGTAAATGGCAGATTGGGTGGACGCTATATTTTGGTCATTTGCCAGTGGTGGCAACTAAATTGCCTTGGTGAATGGATTTCAAAGGGGACACCTTGTGTGAATCTACAGAGATAAGCATGAAATAAGGGAGGGTTAGTCCGGGAAGGAGCGAAAATCATATACTATCACTGTACAGACTGTTCGAAACTTCATGTGTCTGTCTGTCTAATTCTAAACGAATGCTAAGACTTTTACAGTTTTCTTCTTCGTCAGGAGCATTTTTATTGTCAAGATTGCTGTTTAACAGTTCTCAGCTTTTGAGTTTTTTCTCTATCACGGCAAAGTTTCACAATTGGTTCATTTTACTAAAACCGTTACTAGAAATTATTGTAAATAATTATTGACGGTCTTGAATATTTTTTTTCGGGTGATTATAACACAATGTAACTATTTCCCAAGAATTAGCTTTGCAATGAAACTAAAAAAGGCTAAAATACTGTCAAGACAGTTCAAAGTTATCTTTCGGAAAAACTACTACATTTGTTCGAAATTACTGTATCCCCGGTGGGTGGCATAATGTACTAGTTAAATTTAGAAATGGTGGAGAAAGCGAAAGTATGTTTTCATTTCTTAATAAGAAAACACTATTTTAACCACCTTTAACTTTGATTTTTGAAATACATATGGGTGCCGTAGCATTACTAAGTCACAAAAGAAGAAACTAAGAAAGACACGCTTTTAATATACTTATGTATGTATACTAAGCATTATGAGCAGCGCTCAAAATGTAAATTTCGGTTTGAGGGGTATTGGTTCAATCTTCTTACTTCCTCCCCCACAATAAGTATTGTTCAGTTTGATCTTTGTAGTTTTGTGTAGACAACAACCAAGTTTTTCTGATTTCTTTGCAGAAGTGTGGTTAGTCTAATAAATTACAACGAACATGCACACATTCATACATACATATGTACATATACATATATTCAGTTCTTTCGGACGACGCGTGTCTAAACCGAAATGTGTTCATTGTTGAGAGGGTGCCTGTCGGCAATAAAGAGTATGCACAAGAGACAATTCGTATTAAGAATGAAATATATGTATGTACATATGTACATACATTGTATGTATGTACCTAAGCCCTTGTACATATATTATCATGGTGCGTAAGCGCCCATTATCGCTTAATGTAAGCGCTGTATGAAACGAAATTGCGTTCTATAAAATGTTGAGTAAATGCTCTTACCGGAAGATATTTTAGGAACTTCATAAAAGAACCGGTGCTTTATTAACTCTTTTATCACTGTAAAACGTACCAGTTGTGTGTTCTTTGTTCAAAATGCTATTCTTTCATAAAAAAACGCAGTGTGACGTGAGTGAACCTTTTAACTAATTTCAGTAGTAGTGTATTTGTAACTAGTGCAGCTGGGGATATCTGTTCCAAATCTAAACAGTAGAAAGCACTTGTTGTAACCAAGCGGTGACGTTGTGACCCTTTGACTAAACACAGGATGCAGTGTTGCATTGTGTGCATATCTGTGCCTTAACCTACGTATTATTGCAAGTTTTGGATTAAACGCCTTATGGTAGAATGGGGGAGATAGTATGTATTTATGAAAGGTACGTTGCTGTTCAAATCCGATCTACGACCATTTTTCGACAATATTTTAAGGGTAGATTTGACGCTTTTGTTCCTATCGATTATTTTGTAATTTTTCCACCAAAATAATACAGTATAGCCTAAAAATGTGGAACTAAAATATACTAAGCTCATAGATTCAAGTTTGTGAAAAATATTATTTTTTAAAGAAATTGATCGTGAAAAAATATCTATAATGTGACAAGAAGATTTTACTTTGACTTCACAAAATTTCATCGATTTATCTTCAGTAGTTCATGAGAAAACAATTTTACAATTTTATCCTGCTCTAAATTTCAACCTTCAATAACTTTAACAAAAAGTAGAAATTTGACGAAATATTTATATGACGTGGTATGCGTGTGATCCCGTTCCTAATGAAATGCTAATTTTCAAAATCGGTGATTTAGCGAAATTTTCATGGACCACTTGACGTGGTTTGACCGATATATAAAATATCCTAAAATGACTTTCGATCTTTAACATAATTTGTTTTAATAGCTCTACTCTCCCAGTTACTCCCACAGCAAGTCACGACTACCCGAAACTCAAATCCGTTAAAACAACTAGCAAGGAAACTAACACATAGTATGTACGTACATAGCTTTCAGCCCATTAGTTAGATCCACATACTTATGTATGTATGTGTGTATAAAAGCTTTGTACTTTTTGTCCAGTGGTGTTAAGGCACTCAAAGAATATTAGTAGAAATCTCTGGTAGCTGGTCGAACAGAACTAGTCGATTTCACAGCAGAGTAGGCACGTACGAGTACTGGCATCATTACAATCAATTTAGTTAACGATCGCAATATTTCGGTAAAATATTTACAAATCATGTTTTTACAATGGTGCATACATATGAACTGATGTGTGTATATTTTGTATATACATACATATACATATGTAGTATATTACAATCTGAAATGTAAGCTAACATAAATTAATGAAAAATTACTATTGTTTTGACCTATTAAATCAAATTTCGGAGCGATATTAAAATTAGTTTTGTTATACACAAGTATGTACATATGTATGTAGGTTAGGGTGAGTCAAAAAATCGAATAATTCTTTTCGCTTGGCATTATTATATTAGATATTTCCCAAGTAGTTGGTAGCGAGATCTAAATTTTTCTATCTGATAAAAGAAGAAAATAGAAAACTGTAAGGCGGAGGATCTTCCTGTTGAAATTAAGGGCTCATACTTGGGAGACTCTCTTATAGGTATCGGGGTACCAAGCCGCGAAAAATATTTAAATTTTTGACCCACACTAATGTATGTATGTGTGTGCATGTTTCGAAAGTTCGTTTGACAGTGAACTACTATACTGTGGTACATATGTGTGTATATGAATATACAATACATTATAGTGCTGACACCTGATTCAGCAGGGGAGTCAAGAGACTTTATGTGGCAGCCTATGCATACTCACACTAACAAATGTATACATGCACATAGATATTTACATATACGATTACATCTCAAATTGTTTCAGCTATTATTTCAAGCTTGACCTCTCCGCGTAGAGATAATAACAGTTGTCCATTAGTCTACATCAGTATGTACATACATTTGTATGCTTACATAAATACAGTTAATACTCGGTTATGTATTATAAATCATCTTTCGAAAATATTCGAATTACGTTTACTACAGAAAAACTGAATATACTATTTATTTTTTAATAAATTTTTGGACCAAACTAAAGACATCCTTTCCACTTTGAGGGTTATGATGCACCAATGATGTTAAAAACGTTCAAACCTTCATGAGCTTAAGTTTGTTCAGTTTATACGGTGCTTACTTTAATGTATGTGAACTGTGCAGATATGTGTGCATGATTGTTTTTTATGTTTGTATGTATGTATCGATGTGAACTATTTTCATTTCGGTGGAAATATGACTTGATTTTTGAAACTTAATGCTTAAGTGAAAAAGTAGCTTCACCTAAAACATTGAAATATTAGGTCAAAAAAGTCTTGCGGTATTTTCGCCAGTTGGCGCTGAAAGCGCGTAGTTCTAGTTTTATTCGTCGCATCGGGTCATGTTATATCTTTTTGGGAAAGCTCATTTCACGCGGTAACACGTGTTTGATTGATTGTCGTTTCTTTTAAGTCGTTCGTGAGTTATAGCGTCGCAAACATGGGGCAAAATAAAGAGAAAATACGGCATATTTTACAGTACCACTACGATAAAGGCAAAAATGCATCTCAAGCCGCCAATAAAATTTGTGCAGTTTATGGACCCGATACAGTTTCCATTTCCCCCGCACAACGATGGTTTCAACGTTTTCGTCCTGGTGTAGAGGTGGTCGAAGATGCGCCACGCTCCGGAAGGCCTGTCGTCGAAAATTGTGATAAAATCGCTGAATTGGTCGAAAGAGACCGGCATAGTAGTCATCAAACCGTTATAAACCATTTGAAGAAGCTTGGAGTCACTAAGAAGCTCGATGTGTGGGTGCCACACGAATTGATTCATTAAAAATACCGCAAGACTTTTTTGACAACTCATTAGTAAAATGATCTAGATCGGAATGAACAGAATGTTAAAGTCAGCTAAAATAGCCAACAAAAGGTCTGAATTGCTTTTTTTACACGAATATTCTATAAAATCTATTTTGTGAAATCTGCCTGTACTTTGAGTATTTTATAAAGTAATACAAATACTGAAGCAAAGTAGTCGTTCATTAAAGGAAGGGGGACATGTCTCGGGTTTTATCAACCATTTGTGTAAAGAAGCCTTTTTTACTAACGGAAATATACGGTGCCTGAATACTTTAACCCATAGTTCTACTATGTGCATATGACGTCAGCACATCAGCTGATATTGTCAATAACTCGCTTTACTAACGTTAAGTATACCTGTTATCTGGTGCTTCTATGTACGCTGGTTTCCACACATACATACATACATACATATGCACTTACAAACGTTGCACCTAGTATATAGGCAAGTGTTCAGCGCCGAAAGCTGCTTCTCTTCTGACTTGTCTTCACTTCATTTCTTCGAAGTTGGTCGATTTGTTTATTTTGTTTCTGCTTTTTTCAATCGTTGTTGTTTACGTTAACGAAAATAAACACCTTTAGCCTCAACGCCATTGGTCCACCGCTGTTGCTTAACGGTTCTGTTGCAATGTTGCATTTTTGTTCTGGCCATTTGGGCAATTTAGAAAACGTAAAATTTTGTGGTGATGAATGACAGAAACAGTGCACGAATTTGCATACATACATACAAATTAACTTCCCTGGTGTGGGAAGTATTAAAAAAATATGTTCCGCTACGCGCGGTAGAAATTAAACAAAGTGTTGGTTTGAGTGATAATGTATTGTGCGCTTTGATCATCAAGATGATCACTCCATACGCTTGCCGATTATACACTGATCTTTATTAGTAAAAGCACTTATATTTATATTCTTATAATTCTATGCTTATTACTAAAGATGCTTTGGCATTACATTAAGTGATGAAATGCCAGAGCATTGGATTTCCAATTATTCTCATTATCAAAACAAATAATGGAATATTGGATTTTGCTTACTTATCAAAACAAGTGATATATTGATTTCTTATTAATTAAAGTATTCTGCTGACCAAGCA